>VSJF01000008.1:1200000-1752838 GCA_009739215.1 Floccularia luteovirens
CCAGGTTTGGTACCTCGTTTCAACCTGAATGGGCCAAATCAAAGCACTCAAACGGTCAATGGGTTCCATGATAATGGCAGCCACTCGCAGTCAATGCAGGTTCTTGCACATTCGTTTCTTGTATCAAGAGAATAAATGGTAACACCACAATCCCATTTGTGCAACAGTGGAGTCCAAACGCAGTTTCAATTTAGTAATTTAGTAATCGGAGATGGCAGGTGGTGGTGTATATAGAAACCCCCGTGTGTCTCCCGGGTTTGAAGATAGATCGAATGTACATCGCTTCGCGGCAAGGAAAACTAGTCTCCCATAAACCCAAAAAGAAATCTAGAACGTAACATAGTAAACAAGGTGTATAATAAAGATTTGTCCGCCTGTATTTATTCCAGCTTGTGGGACTCTGATCCCGTATTGAAGATATTAGGGTAGATCTACTTCTGTCCTGATGAGGGCCTGTAAAACACGATTAATTATATGATCCTCTAGAATTGGCCAAGCGCTTACACCGGGACGTAATTACAGGGGTATCCTCGTCTATTGCAGTTTCCACAAGTGGGCTTCATACCATCACATTTAAGTTTTCTGCCTGGTCCAGAATATCATCAACCGCACAGACTCGAAGCAAAGAGAGATGTACCTCGACAGAACGAACAAGCTACAGGAGTTCTTTTGGGAGTTCTCGGAGTTTCTGAGTAGTCAGTTTCTTGGCGCGTGTTGTTGGTTTTGTTATCCTGCGTAACGTTTTGGTCAGCAGCTCATCCCGTGAACCATAACAAGTTCCTTACTGCTTGTGTGCTTTGAGAGGTATGAGACATGGCAGAAGTTGAAGGAATTGCTGGTATTAGCTGAATGGGGTGGGAGATGATGTTCATTGGAGTAGCTTTGGAGAGCTTTTATACTAGTATACCGAGCATACAGGGTAATATTTGGAAGCTATATGATCGCAATTGCATGCCGGTCAAGTAATTTTCTTTTCTTGTTTGGGGAAAGGGGTCCATATCTGCTGAGCCCAAACGTAGATACAAGATTCAAGTTGTTTCCGTTCATGACACATAGAGTCACCGGGACCCTGAAGTTAAGAGATCGGATTCGGTTGCTAGTGCCAGAAGGAATATGAATTCTCCACTTTGTGCGCTCATTTGTAAAGCAAAGTATCTTCCAGTTCAAGATTATGACAACCTTTAGGCGTTGCCCGACAGGCAATGATGCTAGGTTTTGCCAACTGAACGTAGGTCGGTCTCCGAGGCATGAGAAGGCTACCTTGAAGATTTCATTGATTACTTTCATGAAGATCGCAGCCAGACCGCCTGATACTACCGACTAGAGTTAGTCCGTTGAATGATAAATCCCTAGAGGGAACTCGGGCACTGTGTAAGCTTTTTACTCCCTTTTGCCACAAGTCGAAGGCAAACATGGAGAGGATTTCCAGTGTTCGTGATATTACCCCGGTATATCAAACAGGTCTGCGCTCTTCGCGTATAAAACGGGACTGGCTTGAACACCCCAGATCTTAGAGAATATTCTTCCATCCATGAAGGGAATATCACTTCACCGATTGGTGGACACGTGTGGACCTATTGTGAAAGTGGAGGGGTAAACCCTCTTGACAGGTCTTGTGGTCTGTAAGGTACGTCAGCGTGGACCTAGTTTGAGGGGCTAAAGTTCCGTAGAGCATGAAAAAAGTGGTTGTTCGCGGTCTGTGTGGTGGGTTTATTTCGCAGTTGACCCGGTATCACCGTTTCTTTGCGGTTAGATAAAGCTGAGCTTCCAATATCCAGCACGCAGTTCATAAGCTCGGTCATAAATGCTAGTCACACGTAAAATGAGTCTTTATGAGCACCATGAAGCGCGAAGATGGCGTAGATAACTCCTGGAATGGACTTGATATTACTTCGAAAATATCTGAAATTGAAATCTTATCATAGATTGGACCCACTCACTTGGTCTGTAGGTTTTTGCTAGGTGCGATTAATGAGTTATACAGAGTTATACAGAGCAGTCTCGCTGTCAGATATTTGAATGTGATGGTAGCAACCGTCGAGTTATTTAATCTTAGAGACGGAGGACAGAACATCCCGTGAAAGCCACAGGTTTGAGTGTAGTTGGCTCTTTTTGTTATCCCCTTGCTATCCCCGAAGGAAAGTGGGATCACTCGAGGGTTGTTGGAGTTTAAAAGCCTAATCATGAAATCAGTGACAGAACGTGCGACGCTCACAATTATGAACGGCATCATATCATTGTCATCAACAATATTAATTTTAAAAAATATCGTTATCATCTCGTCATCTTCAGGCATATATTCTCAAACCTTTCATCGGCATAGCTCGGAGGCCCTAGGGCTGGATAGTCTCCGAGACAAAAATCTGATGATGTAGACGCGGGGCCAAATTCGATGCTTAGTAGGAGTGCCGTAACGATACTCGCAATGTAAAATATGCGTAAATACCCGGTTCGAAGCTGCGTGATTATCAGCTATTGACTGAACGGGTATTTGTAGTGCGCAGTTGGGGTAATCGGCCAGCTTATCCAAGCATACATTGCTACCACGGAGATTTCCCCCATTCATAGCCATGGGGTTATTCAATGACTTTGCTTGAGTGTATGGAAATGGAGCCATAAAATAGCTCCGCATATAACATGTCAATGATATACTGATGAACATTTTTTAAATGAGACTGATCTGTAGACAACATATTTGTAATTACCTTGAGAAATTGCGAAACCTGGTTAAAAGAATCGCTTTCATCAGCCTTGATTAAGCGGTTTTCATGATCTGTAAGAGTTAGCATATATTTGGACATACCTTGGGAGAGAATCTTGCATCATTCGCACAAAAGCCATTCAGCCGGCCGGACATTGTGTTTCGCGCGACGAGAATATGCCGAGTGGAGTAACATGGTAATGGAACCCCGTGTTTAGATCTCGTACGTTGAACATATTTGTCAATTTTCGTTCATATCAAGCATGATGCATGAAGTTTTAATTTGAGTTGTTGTCGCAAACTGACAGAGCTGAATTTATCCGACAGTAGTCGCCTCTTCTTCTTTGGCGGAACTTTCCTTCGACATGCATAGCCCCCCAATTCTATAGGTTGAGGTGAAGTGCCAGTTACAAGAGAGAGTAATGACTTAGATGGTAGTTTTGTATATTGAAATATATCAGTGAAAAGGACATGTGGTGACCATAGATTCTTTGCCACACCGCCCTTCCCATTCAGTTTTCAATGTCACTCCGCATACTAGGAGTACAAGATCCGATTGTATTGGAGATTTGAGGTTTTGGTGTCCATTACATTACGTCCATACGTGGGTCCGAATCTTTGGTGACGAATAATAGCGGAGGTACCACGAGGCTGACCGTTTAACTTCTACAACATGGCTCAAAACACAATGTCAGTTCTCCTCCAAACGTTAGAGAATAATGTTATTTACTAAACCATGTCCTAACGGCACCAAGCAAGAGGATGAAACACAACAATGTATGATACTCAGTTAAGCAAAATAGTGCTCGTTGTGACCTTATGCGGAGTTGTCTTGTACAGGTGAATCTTTGACGTCCAACCCTTGATTTTGTTAGGGTTAAAGACGCGTGCTGGTTCATATCACCTGGCGTTTTAGCACTATTCGAGGAAAGTGGTTTGGGTGGGCATTGTGGATAGTATATATCCTTCAGGGATTTCCGTCATGTAACAGTGTAACAGTTTAACGTTTATCTCCGGATCTTGACGACTTCAGTGGAGTCGCCCAAGGACACGACGTTTTGGTGAGGTCTCGGGTGAAACATTATTTGTTCACAAAAAAGAAAAATTTGTGTGGGCTTAGACAGCAAAACTTCAGAAGTGTTGATATGGTTAAATGCTTAATCACTGACCCGAAAGACAGCAGTTCAGTCTAACGCTGACACCTTACACCTCGGTAAGGGTGAAATTCTTGGGGCCGGCTGAGAGAGTGTGGCGCGAGTATTAGGGACCGTATATGCCAGAAAAACTTTGATAAAGAGGGTTCTGTTGCCCCAAATAGAAATTATAGATTTGTTGTTTTTTAGGTCCGGTATTTCGAAACCTTAGGTGAGTCAGCCCATGTCCTTGGGCATTGAGCTTCCAGAAGAGGCGTAACCAGCGTTACATTCGTTTGTATTTGAATGATCCTCCGCGACTATAATGCACCCGGGCCTTTTTCTTATCAGAATAAAACCGGTAGCTAACAGGTAAGAATCGCGGAGGAGAAGGATAAGTTATGGTACCAAAGCTACCAAAATTTGCGACTAACTAGGGAAACATGCACACTCAGCCATAGATATGACTACTTCTTCGAATAAACAGGCATGTTTCTCTAGAGCAGGGTTGAATCAATAAGCTAGGTACTTATTGCATACATAGGGGGCATGTCCAACATTGAGGTGTTGCAGAAACATGCGTCGCAGCCGCGGTAGAGATGTTTTGCGCCCTGATTGTTTCGCGAACATATTCATGTGCAACACCCTCCCGCGACCAAATTGTGTGATGGGGAATGGAAGACTAACATTTCGCACCTCCGATCTTGATAATATCGGATCTGAATAACAGACGAGAAGTAGAAACAACAAGGGTAGTGCATCAATCCGGATGCTGGGTTGGTTGATGTTAAGCCCTGCAGGCTATAGTCATTTACTGCTCAATGGATCACCTTCTTCAGCACAAAACGGACAGCTTTGCGATGCCGCTGGTTCTCTTCACCGCAGCTCTTGCTCTTATGGGGTGTATTTTCTTCACGATCGAAAGTACGCATGATCGGAAAGTGTGTTGAGTGTGAGGACAAGGATCGGGTTCGTGGAACTCAGAAGTAGGTTCGGATGCAAGAGAAATTTATTGATATCATCGCTTTCGAAGACCCGGATTTTGGCGTTTAGTGAGTGTTCTTGTTTGATACAGTGAGTGAGGTATGCTGATCAACCACTATATATAATTAGGGCTGAGGGCAGGTAAGGATGGATCTGAGTTCGCAGGACGTCTACAGCAGAACTTTTGGGGTATGTTTCGGTCAAAGTTGTTTTTCGAGAAAAGTCGTCAGTCAGTCGTGTGAAAATTTGAAGGTCTGGGCGCACCGTCTACCTCCAATCCCATTATAGCATTCATATCCGCTAGGGACGCTCAAGCAACGTGTAACGGATACAGGGATGACACGGATCAGTATACAGGACATTGGCGGGGTGTTGCTGAAAAGCGCAGCATCTGACAGACAAATTTTGCCATGGTAGCCAAGTATCAGGGCTGATCGTGTATCACAGACAGGTTGTCGTCATTTCATATCCGGGTGGTGTCAAATAGTGCAGGTTGAATTATGGAATAACTGGGAAACGTCCACGGAAGACCTTTAGATGAAGTTTGCTACTGTCTATCAATTTTTGTTGATTGGCAGCGATTATTCATGATCGTACAGTACTGCGAAAAAGTTTACTTGAATGCGCTCCGGAAATTGAGGAGTGGAAGAATGGTTGACTAATTCAAGTGGACACTGAATTGTTTCTTGTGAGTCCACGATCCATTTGGCAACCAACGCACCGACATAGCATTCCACGCTTTACATTTACTTTCTGAATACCGAGCAACCCGTCTCGGTCAGGAAACGGTACCATGAGTGCATGTTGGTGGCGTATTAATGACTCCTGAAAGCCATGCCAGTCAAGCCTATAATAATATACACATACTAGATGAAAATGATATGAAAATTATGCTGATAACACATGGATATGTGGGAGACCTTGATTAATCGGTTGGTTCCAGTCAAAGATGCTGCAGTTTGATATAGTAGTAGTGTCAATGGAAGATGTAAGCTGTAGAAAGGTGTTTGTTTGTTACGTACGAACAAAAAAACAAGTAAATACAAACTTCCTGAAATTTTGTCTCGACACTCAGTACTCAGCGCCAGGTTCTTCATACAGATAAAGCTAGAAATAGCTTTGTATGAAAAGTATGGGACTGCAAAGTACCACCAAGAACTGTTCATCTAGTAGGCTACTCAATGTAAGCAGCCGTATAACCAGTTTCCCTCAAAATTCACTAAACGATTTCCAGGCGGAGCCTTCAGACGGTCTGTCGGGCAATTCTTAGTTAAAGATGCGGTGGCCCTACTCATTTCCATGTTCAATGTTTACTACTACATTGGCACTGAGATCGGAGAGGGGGTTATTCACTGAACCACAGCAATACATCAAAGCCCACGACTTTCGGATTACGTGTATTATAAACTTACTATGCTCAGAAGGAGTTAGGAGATGCGTATTGCATTAATTTCTCTACATAATTATGCTGTTAACATCTTACTCATCACTAACACGTTCTCTATTTGCATTTCTTATTGAGGAACGCTCCTGTTCATATGGGTTTACCCTTGTTCTACATCAAATGGGGGCTGGTATCCGTGAGCTTCCCAACTCATGTTCAACAGATGATTTTCTCCCTGTCCTGGCAGACATTCTTTGATTCCGAATCTCCGAATCTTCCTGCTACCATAAGGCTCCGCATTCCAAGATTGTTTAGTCCAGGATTCACCAACATGTATTTTCGAGTTGATAGTCGCACATATGGATGCCTCACAGAACGCTTCTTGTATCTTCAATTACGTGCACAATACCTTCTGGCTAACCACACCCGCGAAGAACTTATACTTTGTGAGTGATGTCCTTATGGCCTGCGGAAATCCGGCACTGGATGGTATGCCGTATCACGCTTAGCAGGCTTGGGGTATACAGCCTACTTATAGGGAATTAATATACCACAAAAATTTACGAATAACAATAAGAGAATTAGAAATCATCACGGAAAAATTTTCCACCCACATCACTCGACCCGCAACCCCAAACGGGCATTGGTTGCCTGATTATAATCTTTTCATTACAAGTCAATAAGGAAGATAAGAGGAAAGGCTGTGTATTTTTATGAGCTTGGCTATCTCGAAAAGGTGGAAAGTAATAACATTGAAAGCAGGAATGTTCAGCATGTATCAACAAGCAGGTTGCTCTACTACTAAATTCCAGTGTGGACATTTTATCAGTTTGGTCCTGAATAATTGTCGTGAGTAGAACGGCAATGACATTTGCAGGTCTATGAGTAGAAGCGGTTTAATTTGCTGTGTGACTATTAACGTGGTTAATGATAATTTGTTGTAAAACTAATTGGGATCAACCTTGCCACAATTTTCAATTTTCACAAGGTTTTGAAGCGGAAAAATAGAACTTCAAGAGAGTCCATAGTATTTGTTCATGGTGCGCTGTCATAACTTGAGGTATCAGGTAGAAAGACCTGCTCAGGATCTACTATCACATCCTACACGGAAGGAATTGTGGAAAAATAAAGATCACGTACGCAACATAATAAAGTATTTGGAGCTCTTCCTAATAAGAATTTGACCGGAAATCGGTTGGAATCCGCCAATATAGTTTTTTGATCAATTGGGTACTAGAGATGCTGAAATCAGTAATAATGGGGATCGTGGAAGCAATGCATGTACATACGATGAGATAATTCGTCGGGTGATGGGATGGGTTGGTATTGTTGTGGGTGAAAGCTTGCTCGAGGTCCGCTAATGTGTTCTTTTGGGGGGATTGGTACTGGGTATGCCTGGCTGCGTTAGCGATTGATGGAGGGTTGTTGAAGGGGTGCACGTATGCGGGTGGGGGTTCGTCAGGTCGTGATCGGTTGGAACCCCGCCCATCGTCGACACTAGAAACGCCGGTATTAACAATTAAAGGATATCAGCGGGGTTGTATACTTATGTGGCATATGAAGGCACTCGCCTAGGAGAATGCAGAGCATGCAGGCACCCAAACCACTGCTTCACCCATGAGCTAAACCACCTTTATGTCACAGACACCGAGGCGATGATGGCTTGCAACTGGCACATTTCCAGTGGCTTAGCTGAAAGGGGCGCCACACCTGAACCCGCCGTTTTCTACCCTAGGCAGAGGGGCTCCACACCACACACACAAAAGCGTGCCATATTGCGCGATTGATTCAGGGCGATGGTCGTAGGCCTTGCTACCCGTGTGGTTGTATAGTTGGACAGCATGTGTATTTAGATGCCTAAACTGGCACTGTATTCGTCCGCATTGTGTGTTTGGTACACTGAGGGGTTGTGCAGGTTGCTGTGAGAATTGCGACATGATTGAGATCTTCAAAGAAAATGAGGAATTGCGGTGTGAAAAGTTGGTTATGTTTGTGCGAAACGCGTCCGAATACTGGATCATGTGACTCGGTCAGACATTCGCATCACATGATCAAGCACACAAACGCGTCGGGACCAAATAGAGCCAACTTTTCACGCCAAATGAAAGGTATATAAACTGCGTAATTTGAGTCTCAGCGCAATTCCTCCCTTGATCTGAGCTAGATCACACTGCAATACACATGCTGTCCAACTATGCAACCATACGGGTGGCGGGGTCTACGACCGTCGCCCTGAATCAATCGCGCAATATGGCACGCTTTTGTGTGTGTGGTGTGGAGCCCCTCTGCCTAGGGTAGAAAACGGCGGGTTCAGGTGTGGCGCCCCTCTCAGCTAAGCCACTGGAAATGTGCCAGTTGCAAGCCATCATCGCCTCGGTGTCTGTGACATAAAGGTGGTTTAGCTCATGGGTGAAGCAGTGGTTTGGGTGCCTGCAGGCTCTGCATTCTCCTAGGCGAGTGCCTTCATATGCCGCGTAAGTATATTACCCCGTTGATATCCTTTGTTTGTTAATACCGGCGTTTCTAGTGTCGACGATGGGCGAGATTTCAACAAGTCATTATCTTATGAAGTTCCATTCGTGTACGTGCATTTTGTTAACTACACCGTTGAAAATATACATTGCTGGATCTTGAGCGAGTTTTCATCTACAGCAAACCCCAATTCCAATTCAGTTCCGATTCACTTTGAGAACCTGGAGACAACGTAATACGCTCACTTATTTCAGAAGATTATTAGAAAGCATGGTATGTCCTGTAGTCAAAGTTTTCCATTGATATTTAAAACCCTCATTAACTTGTTGGTTAGCATGCTGTTCGCCTTCAAAATAATGATGTGATATTTGAATAAGATCTCAGCAAGTGCAAATGACTCAAAACTTAAAACAAAAACGCACTACAGACGACCATTTTTATAAGGTATCATGATGCTCCCTACCGGAAATCTCATTTCATTTAACAAGCTACAGTGATCATGGAGTGGGTTAAAGCCATCGGCTGCAGTATTTGCACACTCGCAGCAGCAGCCGTAATTTGAGCCCAGTCCCGGTGAACACGGGTGTATATAGAGTAGAACGGTTACTTTGCTTTTCATATATTTGATATAGATATACCGACTCCAAAGACCAATTCGCTCCTACCTTATTCCATTTTCCACTATCACGCATTATGCCCTCAGTGCATAAACTTTCATAACCAACCCCACTTTTTGTATCTCTACACTACATGTTCAGTAGATACACATATAGTGGTTTCTTTAGGGCTTCGCCCCAATTACCACAACAAGAAATCAACAAAGCTAGTGACATGAAGCTTGTGTACCAGGTACTTCCTGATGATAACTTGGGTTTCTGGGAAGGTTCCGATCATTTTACCCCACGTCAGCCCCCGTTGAAATCTTAATTCTTCACTCGCGGGGTGGTTATGAAAGGCTGACGAGATGCAAGATTTGTGAGTTTGTGGGAAATGATCCTGGGCAAGCATGTATCAGTCTACAACTGCCATTAGAAAACCCTCGGCATGATATCTGCTTATTCCTGGAATTGATGGGTTGGGAATATCATCCACGTCGTAAGGTCCGTGTAAGGGCCTGTAATGAGAACGCCGCGACGCATAGAGATGAAGGTAACGTCAATTCTTTGGTTTTTGATCCTAACCAGACGCGATTGACAGGATGTTTGCAAGCGGCTCGCATAAGAATAGTTGAACTAGGACAGGATCAGTGTTATAATAATGCTATGTTTGGAAATCACACCTGACATGGAATATTATAGGATACGTGGATGTGTAACCAGTTCAGTATTATTAAAGGACATCAAAATGGTGGTCGCATAGCATCGGAGTTGCTATGATCACACGGCAGTGTGTTGGCGACTTTCGGAGGGCATTTTTTCCTCGAGGCAGCTTTTGTCAACCATCCAAAGGGTGAATACGACTTCCACCACAGGAATATCTACGCTGGGCCAGTGTTAGTTATCGTTATTGCAAGTAAACATGACTATCACATGTGTTTGATATGGATACTATGATGTTTATTTCTGGAGATGACAAGCATATATCATAATGTGGGTTGATGTGGAGCTAAACCTAGAGTAGTAAGTTTAGTATGAAAGCGGTGCTTACTGGTTTAACCAAGTATTGAATATTAAAGCTATATATTTCTATCAAAAATCATTTGTGGTGTCAGTGAAGTCATTATGATACTCGTACCATTATTTTTCAAGCCCAATGAAGGTCCGGCCATTCCACTAAGGAAACATTTTATCAATCTGAAAGAAGCGATGTTTGCAATGCATATAAATAACTGCACAACACCGCGGCTCAATGGCTCAAACCTGCGATGATGAGGGGAAAAAGCAGATATACGTACATGAAAATATGCAAACAAGGTTTGCAGTATATATTGGCTGACATCTGTAGTTGTGGTGCGCAGTAGAAGAGTGAAGAGAAGGCTGCGCGGTGAAATGGTTCGGAGTTGCACGAAAGGGGATGACGTGAAAGCGATGACGCCTTGATCAAGATATATTGGCCGGTGCGAATTGTTTGAATTTATTTAATTATTTAATTCTCTTGGTCGACGTCCATCTCCAATGCTCTCATCTCTCGCAAACCTTCTACCAATCCGCTCTCCAACCACCCCCTTTCAACAACGTCCTCAACAGCCTGAATCTCCTCTTCACGACGATTCAAATCGTGTATCAATCATTAACGATGTGCGCGGTGAACCAACTGCCAATGCTCAAAATCCACCCCACTCCCGACCTCGTCCTGCATCCCAGTCTACTCTACCTACTCCTGTGCTTTCTTCAGCTAACGAGGTGAGTGCTACCATGTTTATTGTCAATCTAGCTAAGGACTTGAATGCCAGACTTTTATAATGGTCCGACCACCTCCAGCAAAGTCGAACCACCCGCTTAATCTTCAAGTTCAGCTGGTCCCACCTTCCCTTCGCTCTCGTCAAAATCGCACGTCAACAGAATCTCTAGCTCTCGCTCGTAGCCGCTCAGATGCTTCTACCACTTCTACAGCGACTTCTGGCCCTGGCACATCTACTTCATCTGTTGCCTCCACTGCCTCATCTACCGCGTCAGGCCGCCGTACTATTATCCCCCTATACAATCTTCAAGCCCATAACGTTCTTACAAATATAATAGTTGATGCTGGAACTGATGCAAAGATCGCAAAATTTCAGCGGCGCGGTATCGAGCTTATCGACCTATGTTTCCTTGAACCCGTTGAATTTCTCGCGGACCCATCACCACAACAATTGCTTGCTGTCCCTAATCCCGGTAACCGCTCCAGTTTCGTTGGCCCTGCCAGCACGCGCACAAGTACAAGCACCAACATGGATGAGCGCTCATCCCCCTCCGTGGTTATCGTACCACCCACAAATCCGGCCGCCTCTCCCGCAAATAAACGAAATCTCTTCAACAAGATATTCAGTAAACGAGGTGTGAAAGACCCGCAGGGACAACAGCAACAACAACTCCAGCCAACTCACAATCCCGCTTATTATGGTTCCAGTTGCGTATTTTTTTTTCTTTTATGTAAATTTTGGCGCCCTAACCATATTCTGTTTGTCTTTGACAGCAAGCACGCATACCGACTCCACTACATCCCTCACATCGTCATCGATGGCATCCTTTGTGCATTCACACGACTACGCACAAGATATAGGTTTAGGTGGTGGAATAACACCGACTCCGCGCTCCCCTGGTATGAATCAGGACCAAGCGCAGGGTACAGATGACAATCAAACTCAACATATGGATCAAATTGATCAGGAAGGTGTGAAGACTGAAGTGGGAAGCGAACCATCGTCTCTGGACTCGGCTGCTCACCGTCGCCAATCGGAGACACCGCGCACCCCAACGATCCATACGCGCACCCCACGGACACCAAGACAAGAGGATTCATTACAACCTCAATTGCAGGACCAATCCCAGACTCCCCGAGGGCTCTCGTTGAGCGGCATGCGTACCACGTTACGAAACAACCGTAATCGCATTTCAGCCGCTGTATCTGGTGCTATTGGTGGTGAGCGTGGTCCGAGTGCTGAGCGAGATAAGAATATAGGAAATAGCGAGAGACATGTCGTCGATTTAGATGTGGATGTGAGAGATAGGACTGTTGGGGAGGATGGTAAAATGAGAAAAGGCGTGAGAGGCAGTGTTGATGCAATTACCAACGGAATAACGAAGCGAGGTAGTCTGACATTCAGGACAAGTGTATGTGCCTATCTTCCCTTCTTTTTCCCAGCTGTTTGACATGAGTTTTCCTGTAGAATTCCCTCCAGAACCAACCACCACATCCTTCAAACGGGACCCCAACCACCACTACCAACCTTGTTGCTCCACAGGCGGTTACGACCAAGGCAGAAAAACCGACACTCCGTCCTCCGACGTTGGGAATTCAACCCACACTTGCTGTCGGACCTGCATATGTTGCTGCAGGTTTATTTCCAGGCCTGACGTCAGGAACAGGAACAGGGACCAGTACAAGTTTAGGTGCGAATGGGGTGCCAGACTCAGTTACAAGTAGTGCAAACGCACCTCCTGGTGCAGCTATACCCCCCGGAACCGGTATCGGTACCACTCCCTCTTCAGAAAATGTTGATCTCGCACATGCGCGCGCGATAATGTATGCGTGGTATGTAAGACGATGGACGAAACGAAATAGTGGACCTGCAGGTGTATTTGGAAATGTCTTCAGTGGTTCGAACGCGCATGACGGGCAACTAGGTGTCCCTGGCTTGGGTGGTGTTGAAGTAAGCGTTGAGTGGAAGCGTGCGAGAGGTAGTAGGAGACGTCGTGGGGAGAAAGAGAAAGAGAGGGAGAAATTGAGAGAGAACAATGGGGAGAAGGATCAAAGCCAAGAGAGTGTTGGTCGAGAAGATTCAGGGAAACGCAGTGATAAAAGCAAACGACCTCTAAGCCGAGATATAGACGGAGAAGGAGAGGGGAGGCGGAGTGGGGAAGGGAGACCTGTAGACAAAGTAAAGGAACGTGAGCGTCGACATAGATCGAATAGCCGAAAACGGGCGTCGAAGTCGCTTGAAGAAGATGGCAGCGGGAGGTCGAATTCCCATGATTCTCAGGATGATGGCGAGGAAAGTGATCCAGAAGACTCGGAGACCCCGTGGGTGTGTACGTTGAAGCTGCGCGCGCTCAGTGCTGGCATCGGTAATACTAAGACTTCGCTTGGTGACGCTGGTGTTGGTCGAGCCACAGGAGCGTCTTTGTCAACTTCCAACACAACCGCGGGTAATCCTAATCCTCCAGCGCTACGAATTAAAGTGGGAACCATGTCGCCAACTCCACATCATCCAAAAGTAGTCGCTATGTTGAAGGTTCCCTTCCCACTTCCCGATGTGGAGATTGCTAGGCTCGGGATCGTACGTCGACGAGGAGCCGGCCCTGGCCCGGTTCCTCAGCCATCATTCGGACCGTCGACACCCACCCCACCGACGTTTTCCCCCCCTTCACCCCTGGAGACAATCACGACGACCACTACCACAACTTTACCTGCTTCCCAACTAACTGGCCATTCTGTAACTTCTTCACTAGCAGCCGAACCTTACTCCGGGGCGTTGTTGACAGCTGATGAAATTAAAGATGTTGTTTGCGCAACGGGATTATGGTTGGCTGTTAGAGAAGGGTTTGGTGGTGTTGGAAAGGTTAGTCGTAAAGGAGACGGGTGGAGAATAAGAGCTTAGAAGTGGATTTGTCCGTTTTCCCCCCTTCTGTTGCTGCGGGGCGGGAGTGACGAGTGAAGAGTGTGTAAATCGGAAATCGGTAATCAAGAAGTGTACAGGTTATGTGCCTATATTAAACAGGTTACGAGCCTCGGTAAGAGGCATGTTGTATTTATTTATTGAGCAGGAAGGAGAACCTGTTGTTCGTTTGCTCGCCGTTGGATCTGTTCTGGGTGGCTTTATGCACGATAGAAGTCGTTTACTTCCTGCTGCTCCGGGTGGGTTTTTTTTGCGCGGGCTGAGAAAGGTGCTGGTGATGAGGATGGTCATCTAGTTATTCTATTTTCCTATCATACCCCTAAATCTATCGTGATGCATCGCATATCCTATCGTATCATAAATTCTTCATAGTTCTGTTCCATGTAAAACTTGTTTCCAGTAAATTTTTTTTCAAATTTGTGCCGTGTCGTAGTGCTGTTATGCGTGATCCCGCTCGACAACACATAAGCTTTCTGCGGATCGTATCATAGGATATATGATAGTCCTTGGTAGTGAAAATTCACTGATAGCTGGAGCTCAGCGCTCATTCTCTGCCAGTTGACGGAAAACAACAAGTTGGGTATTGGGTATGAATGAATGACAAGATTGGACCCCCCCCCACACACACACACACCCCATAAGTACCCAAGTCAGTGTATCCCATATAATTGAGGCTCATGCGCGCGTGATGCATGTACAGTACACACATTTACTCCATATATGTTTTTTTGATCACGGGTTCAAACCTCCTCATGGATTTGTGATATATAACCGCATAAAATATGTCCCCCATATTCCCGACATGTCAATGCAGATATTTGATTGTGAGATATCTGAGATTTACGACCTCTGGGGTTTTCTTTTTCCTTTCTATGTACAGTAACTGTATGGTCGCCATCACCTTGGATACGTCTCCTTCCAAGCTGAAAAAGCTTTAAGTTCTCCGCACATAAGTACGTATACAATTCAAAAGAAATGTATTACTTAGCTATAGGAATCGGATCTCGATCAGTGGGTGTAACATCCATTCATTACATACACACAACTTTCAGATTGATGGGGATCAGTACATAATAATGATGTACATAGATGATATGTACCTTTTTTCTTTCAAATTTGTTTAAAACTTGACGTTCTCTCCATGCTGTCTGCTCAAAATGCCATGTAGAGCAGGTCCGATGCTCTGTTGTTCCTTTGATGCTCTTGCAAAGAAGTGGAACCCGCCTCCGGCTAACAGACAGAACTGTACCATCAAATATAAAAAACGACCTTACCGACCTCATTTTCAACACAATTACTAATTAAATATATACTGAGTAACCTCGTAGTCACGAAGATTGGTTCCTTGGATTCTTCTCTATGACCATGTACAGGCTCAAGTAATCGAATCCCCCATTCAGGATTCGGTGCTCTCGATCATTGCATAATGCATAATGTAATAATAAAAATTGATAGCTCAGAAATTTAATTTGAACATGGATATTCACGCTAATTCCCTATGGAAACAATATACTCGACGGTTTTAATAACAAAACCTCCCACCTTCGGTTCGATTATTATAGCCACATCGCATTCGTATCCGAATTCTATGCCAAGTTATGTGGCAAACAAATTACTTATGTCGTCTCCCCCCCCCCCGTTGCGGCGCAAATCAGAATGTCATTACAGGTGGAACTCTAGCAGCAGCGTCGACGCGACGCGATGTCCAGAATAGCAAAAATATACTTAATATGTGGGTTATTTGATTATTGAATGATCATGTATGATACATAGCCTTTGTTTACCCTGAGTGTTGGCTGTAATCCAACTATCTGATTTCCCCTATTACCTTTTGCCCCTTTTTCGGCCAATAAATCGTATTACTGCTCAAGTTTTTTCGTTGTCAGTCGACTGTCGAGCGCGATCATGGAACTCAACTATAGGGTCACGTAGCGCGTCGTTAGCCAACTCCTGAGTCTACCGAGGTGTAGTATAACTGGCACCAATGAATAACCTACATTCACTTTCTCAAAAAGAAACAAAAACCAGCGGAGATCATGATATTTTAATTCTTTCAAAACAGTCAAGAACTATGCTAACCAGTTGCTGGGAAATTACAAAATATTGAAAAGGAGGGGTGTCCATGCATAATACAATAGAATTACGAAGTTCATCTATATATTGCAGGTTCCTAGTATTGTAGGGAAAATGAGCGAATTAATCAAGCGCATTCAGGTGTTGTTATGTACATAGAGATGGGGTAACGACTGCAGGGAATATAGAATCACCAAGTTCACCTGCGTACTTGAGTAATTATCACCAGTCTGTCGGATATCATAACACAAAGCAGTCGGTTATCACTTGGATGGAAAAGCAAAAGTTGTCAGATATGTTCTAGAAACGGTTTCTATACTATACAAGGGGTTATGATCATCGTGGTTGACCTTTTGCCTGTTGTGGTTCCTCTCGAGTGATATGTACTATATCAAAAAAATAATTGGCTGAGGCCTGCTTTTGATGTTGCTCTTGTACCTTGTGAACGATTTTAGCCCTTTCTGTGGATTTTCTCCGAGGACATTCAGTATGCATAGTCAGCCTATGGTAGCAAAAGTCACAGGGTTTTTGATCAATCGGTCCATTATCAATGTATTGTGCTGAGCCCAGAGGTCATTCACCAGTTACCTCAGTGCTGTCGTAACCTTCAATGCTAAATTTTTGAATTTGTAGACTTGTAATTCACTGGTTGTCAACTTGAGTTCGGATAAGATCCATACCTCATATGACTTGTGACATCGCTTGGACATATTTAATCAGGTGGCACTTCATCGACATCACTGTTTCAGCGCTCAGCGCTCAGCTCTGGACTTCAATGAGACCTTCGATGGTCAGAAAATGAAGATTGACCGGATTCTCATGACGGATCCCCGGAAATTATAACCAAGGGCTACTTGTTAGAAGGCCAGGATCATGATACCGATATGTGGGATTTAGACTTCAAAAAGAGAAATAATAACGTAAATAAATCCTGTCACAAAAAATTTCTTTCTAACCTGAAATACTACACACAGGCTTCTCAGCATTTTATCACCGCCTCTAGTTGCTGGTTCTTTGACGCTTAACGTAGATAAATCTGTCTACGCTGCTCTAGGATTTATTGAGCTTGAGTTAGTTCTGCTATCATAGGTATAGCATGAGAAACGTAAAAGTCCAAGATTGGAATAATTTTGTGCAACCCCGCCTAACTCCTTTGTAAAATAAACCTTCAGCTTCAATAGGTACCTTTATTGAAGATGCCGGTCACCCTTTTGAACCCCCAAGTTTATACAAATATCCTTGGCATATATATTCCTGATAGTATTGTTCGAAGCTGTGGACGCTGAAACTCAGCGCTTGGCATGGACGACACCATTCATTGTCCAACCATCACTCGTAACGACTCCCTCCCTCGTCTTTTCTGTCCGCCTATAAAGTGCAGTCCTTGCCTGGCGATAATAGCTATGGGTTCTTTCAAGAGTATCCAAGGTTCGCACCGGTTACCAACCCGTGAAAATTCTTTCAACATTGCACTAATGACTACTTTGCAGCCGTCCTCTTCACTTTCCATGCACTGGCTATTTCTTCCACATGCTTCCGACTTCTGCATCGTCTGCGTGTACGCCGCCTCTGGTGGGACGACTTCTGGGCTCTCGTTTCGCTTTTTAGTGATGTTTTTTTCTTGGTCGTTTATGTTGTTCTGCATTCTCCAAGATTCTGTTCGTAATTCTTTCAATTCTTTGAAAGACTCGAAGCTGTTTGCTTAAAATCCTTTTCCTCCTGAACCAGCTAAAATCTCTCCTGAACTACGACTGTTCTCTAGGATATCGACACTCATTACATATACATGCGCTTTATGGTAGGTTTTATTCCTCTAGTTCGTCCAATGACATCTCTCAAACTCGAGGACTACAGGGCAGCACGCGTAAGCGTTGCAGTGACGATAGTTCGACTGGTTCAGCAGGGAAGGTTCCGAAAGATTGCAAAAGGAGCTACAATTTTCCTTGGGATGATGTGGGTTTCCCTCATGTTGCAGAAGATATTCATGTGGGGAAAATTATCTGCGGATCTGATAACAAGCCGCATCTCTCTTGTTACTGGCATACTGGAACTATCAAGTATGTTCTCTTCTCCTTCTGTGGTTTTATTTGACCCTAAGATTTCATCTTTGTCACAGCCGACTTGGTTGGAGATGTATGGTTGCTCATTGCTCCTGCGTATATGCTTTGGCAGATGAAACTTCCAAGAAACTATCACCGCTTATTACTAACCATCTTTGCATGTGGAATCCTCAACACAGCCGCAAGCATCGTTCACACAACTTTCATACTCATAAACAACGCCATGTGGGTTAGTATATCTACACATTTGCAGGTGGGCTAGTTTCTTATGATGCGTTGCGTTCATTCATTAATCCACTATTCAAGGTCACCATCGCACTCATCATATGCAACTTACTCGTCGTCGTCACACGTTTGTACCAAGTCTTCAGAGGCAGCATTGCATCCCCAACACGTTGTAGCACGGAGTCAACATTGTCAAGAACTCAACCCCTACAATCAACATCGCCTTACCCGCGCTCCATCATGACATTAACAGATGTCACTTTCGGTTCCACGTTTAACGCATCAAACAGCAATTCATTAACTACAAACCTAAGCAATCTTAACTCTCTGGCCAGCCAAGCTCCAACATCTGATGAAAATAGCACAGAGGCTGTAAATAGTACTAACGTCGTATCAACTGAACATACATCTTGTAAAAACAACATAATTTAATTATAATATAAATCATTTCCATTCCTATGTTTCGGAGCATACCAATTCATTTAACCCTCTTATATGTATTTGGATAGGGACTCAATTGGCTTGGATGTTCTGCCAGTCATGAAAATCTTCTGGGGTTTCAATATTCAATCATTTTCTTTCGCATGAGAATTCTTCACATGTACAAGATCATTACAGCATGACATGAAGGATACAAAACACTGCCGTAAATAAAAGAAAAATTTTCATTCAAACATTACGTTAATGCATGACAATACTCTCTGGTGGACCTAGATAGCTTGGCAACAGGCCCCCAGTATCTGTATCAAAACATGAGATTCTTGGGGAGCACAGTTCGGAAGCGTTTGATACGTACCAATCATGATCTTTTGGATGACAACTGCGGGCTCAATCATGAATAGCTATTGGTGTACAGTGAGTCATATTGGACCACAAGGTTATCCAAATAAAGCACACCTTCAATGTATGTGCACCGGGACTGACACCGTTGAATGTTGCGTTTACCGTTACCTTTGCATTAGCAACAAAACCATCAGGCGTATCCCAGCCAGCGGGCAGAGCACCAGGGAGAGGGACTGGCATCGGGAATTTTGTCTGCATTGCAAGCGAGTCGATTTGAAGCGCAAATGCCAGCGGCCGGTCATCACCGTTGGCATTGAATGATGGTGAAACAACTATGCTGACGGCGACATTTCCTTTCCCGCCAAGTGTATTGAAGTTGAAGAAATCGTATTCACTGGACAGGAACGCACAAATCAGTGAATATATAAACGCGAAATGTATTATTACGAACAGAGATGGTCCTGACCCCGCAGTAAAGTTTGCGTCGGTGTGTGGTTGAGGGGTGACGGCAGATAATGTTTTTCCGTACCCTGGCAACTCAGCCCATGCAATACCATTCACAGTATTGTTTCGTGTGGCGTGGGCAGCCTCGATCGATAAAGCACCGGCACCCTCGACAAAACCTGATAACTAGTTAAATATTATGTGTGAGATACATGACATGACTGTATACCTTTGAAGTTACTTGGCAATACATTCTTTTGAGCAATAAAGGTGATACGAACAGCAGCGGTTGACAAAGGAGGTTGATTGGGTGTTGTTGCTTTGAATGTAACTGTCGCGACGTTCTGACCAGCCTGAAGCTTGCTCCAGTCCGGAACGCTTATAAACACTCTTACGTCTGGTTTGTTTGGGACTGCGGAACCTTTTGTCAGAGAAAGTTTCAACCATGTCACGTTGCTGGTCACTGCAAAGTCGAAGCCTGTGGGTCCTCCAACTCCGACGTCGACGTAGAAGTCCGAAATGGGATTGAAATTATCGAGAGTCACCGTTGGGAATGGGCAGCTGAACATTTGGGCACATTGATTCATGTTATCTCCGGGCCTAGAGACCATCATAATTAACTCGAATCATTTTCGGGACGATGAGGTTGATTTGCTTACCATGCCGCAAGAGTTCGCTCTGGAGCGATTCGCATCAGACCAGCTATGTTTTGCTTCTTGCTTTGTACTCGTGTAATCATAGGCATACTGATATGAAAACAGGATTAGAAAGAGGTATAGAACTCAAAAGAGAAGACGAACGTGTTTGTCATTGGCTGTTGCCAGTAATAATATCCAAGATCTGATAAATGATGACTTGGTGTTTATCACAAGTGTTAGCAAACAAACTTACGGGTTTGATCCATCATACTGAGAATTGTTGTCAGCGTCAGAAATGGCAATTAGAATCGTACAAAATTACTTACTGAACCCATTTACCTATGGAAAATGTCTATTTAGCAAAGGTTATCGGCCAAGATAAGTGGCTTCTTACCATCCAAGAGCTGATGATATTGTGTCTCCAGATCGAAGTCATGTTCGAATAAAGTTACTGCTTGGTCTGCGAACATGTTTGCACTAGACTGTATTAATAAATGAGTAAAGTTGTCATGCTACAATGAAATATTACTCACCATTGCTTGAGATGCTCGCAAGTTGGCTTTTCCGGCAGCGACCATCTGAGAATAATTAGTTCATCTGACGAAGATGGACAAGACAAGGCGTACCATCTGGCCCAAGTTACTGTTCGCAAGGACAGGATGTTGAACAAGCTGGAAGAAAGCAGGTTTGGTACCTGCTGGCAGGCTGTTGTAAATGGCAGTAGATGCTGACTCCAAGGTCTTCCAGGCAGCAACAACGTTATCAGCCCTATGCACTAGTTAGACTCGGGACCAGTGTCAAGAGCTAGATGCTTACTCTCGATAATTGGTGAGACTGAAAGTTGTGGAGTTGATGAACTCGGGCTTTCTCCTTGCAGTGAAACGTGTCAAATTTCCTACTATTTCTTCTATTTTAGTAGCAGTAGCTGGTGAAACGTCGAATTCCCGTTGGGCCCATGAACCAACGAAAGTGTTGAGGTTCTTCGAGTTCCATTTTGATGCATCCCAGGCATATGTGAGGAAGAAATCAATCTCACGCTCGTAAGGCTTGAGGTCTCCAACGTTTAATATCCAAACAGTAGTAGCCACGCGATCTACAGCAATTGACATTTGTTCGTGGATCTTAAGTTTGCGGTCAGGCCAGGTATGAACTTAATTGGATGTATTGTAGTACCTTTTCAATTTGAGTTGTCTAAAAAGGACTAGCCATTTAATTAACTTAAATGAGATCAGAAGAAAGTTCTTACCGGTGCCCATTTGGAGTCCGTTGGGGGGCCAACCTAAATCACCAAGCGTTCAATATTTGTCTGAGGCAAATTAATCGGTATGAATACGTACAAAATCAACCTACAATAATAAGGTCAATCAAAGGGCTCGATACATGAATATAGCGTTGCACTGACATGGTAATAAACTCCAGCACCTCCAGTCCTATTCCTCTCATTCACTGTTGGGAATCGGCGTATATTACCAAAGCTGACAATTAATAACAAATTAAAATTTTGTTTCCCGAAAGGAGCGAGGAAACTCACTTGTCATCAGACCAAAGCAGAGTCACATACTCCGGAACTCGCATCCCATCATCATAGTATCCTTCAACTTCTGTATCTGTCCGAATATGTAAGTATTAGACAAGCCCACGCAGAAACACACTAGCTCACACAAAGCCCAGAGTTGTGGAATCTGCGACACATCTATAGAGTCCCCATAGACATCCGTCAAAATCTCGGTCTGATCAGCTATGACTTGTTCCAGAAGGTCAATATCCGTCGTCTCCGATAGAGGTTCTGCAGATAATCTTCAACAATCTCATCTACAAAAAAAAATTAAAGAAAAAAACCCACTATCACCAAATCCGCGCATTCCAAGTGTATATAGTGATTCGAAGGGCCTTGCACGTTGAGTCCCTTCTAACCAGTACGCTTGGACGACTGCTTTGTTGCCAACGTAGTCCCAGGCTCCTTTTTCAAAGATTGAGAATTCATTGGGCGTGGATCGCATCATTGGTTCTTGATGACTAGCAGCCAGTAATGGTTAATATAGTACGGACTATATCTTATTTATCGGGACGGACCTGGTTCCCATCACTACTCCATAAAAATCTGCGAGGAACTGGTTTTGAGGGTCGTCAATAGCAAAAGCACTAAGATACTTTGAGACTCTACAATTAGAAACTATCATTTACAAGCTTACCTGCCCCACATTGCTGTAATCAAAACCTCTTAAGTACATATCCATATCAACGACCGACAAAGAACCTACCCGGCCACAGATAGTTTGCCTTCAATCGTAAGATTAATTCAAACCTAATAAAAATCAAATCAGTCTTTACTTTCCCGCTAAATTCATTTCAGATATACGCACAATTTAGTGTAGAATAGATGGTTGAAAGGTGAGTTCAAGGGAACAGATCCTGTTCCATTCGTGAACTTAACCATAGCCCATGCTTGCAAAGCCGGTTGCTCGTCGTTAAGGAATATTCCGCGGTACTTGACAGTGGGCGAACTATGCTTGCATCCAGTAGGGGCAACGAATATCTCTGAGTGTTGGGTAGTAGGAACATCAGCCCACCTGTAGAGGTTCGGTCACATCAGTCAATGGGCTCAAAAAAGCAAAAGGTTGGTGTTCTTACCAGTACCACGGGGACACTCCTGAAAGACACAAAACCTCGGCGTTAGCGACTATTGGTGATAATTGAAACTATACAGGGCTCACCGAATTGTTCCGAATGGTCATAAAGGGCAAAGATTGTACCCCGCTTATCCGAACCAATTATCACATAGGCGCTGTCAACACCTGGAAGCGGGTTCTTCACTTCCTGCGAGATGAAAGACTCCCATTTGCCGTTGATAGAAGATACATCCAGTTTGGTATTGTTGACAATGCGGTCGATGAGCGATGATTTTCCAAGAGTTCCGATAATGATAGGGTTGGTCGCTTTGGTGGAGGTAGCACTCGTTGAAACATTCGTTAACGAGGGCTTGACATTAGTTACACGTTGGACATCGGTAACAAAGTCCATGGCCGCGACTTGCACTCCGGGCCATTCATCTGGGGATATTAGGACTGATGCCGCCTTCCCATTACTCACTACCGAGAAACTGTTCGATGATGATTTGAAGGTGACACAGGTATCTTGTCCAATAGCGTAGATTTGTTCGAAAAGCGAGGACAATCCAAGAAGCAGCAAAGCAGACCTCCTCATCTTGACTTGGCAGAGTGGGGCGTTGACTGATTCCGTGTAAAATACATGCCATTTTGTACTTGGAGCAAAAATACATTCTTAGCACCAGAGGTTTACGACACCATCACAAGATAGTCTTGTGACCATGTGGCAGAACTTCGGAACGGGCCTTCCAGGGGGAAAAGAGCGGTTGGACGACGCGTCCATATCATGGCCATGTGAGTACATCGCTTCGCAGACCACAAAAACATCTAAGAATAACATTGAATAGTGGATCAGGTGAAAAACAATGAACAGTTTATCCTACAGGCACCGAGACGAGGCAAATAATATTGGAATGATGACGAAAAACCTCGTAGAGGTCGTATATCATAATCATGGGGGCACATATGCAGCATCAAGTGCCACTTGGTGCCGCTGTTAGTAATATTACTTCATCTAGAGTTAGGTTGTGAAAAAAACGACTAAAGGAATTAATATTACTCACATTTTCTGCCGCATACACTGGAAACTTGGAATCAATGTACCAGTATAGAAACCATGAAATGACCGACGGAGTACATGCTTTGACTAAGAGTCTAACCCGCTGTTTGGTTCATTGACTTTATCTTGGATTGGAGTGAAGTGTACGGTAGAAATAACGACGCAACTTGGAGTTCCCCAATCCCCACATGATAAAATTAGTCCGTTGCAACCAGTTTGTCAAGCGCTCCCGATCCAAATAAATTAGTCATCAAATCTTGTTTGGCCTGTCATTCATCAGCAAAAGTCAGAAAAGTCAGAGTAACTTTTTTAAAACTTTAAAAACTTTTTTTTAAAAAAAAGGGAAAAAAAGAGAAAAAAAGAAGAAATTTCAGCTTATTTTAGGCTCCTTTTTTTAAAAACTTTTACTTAGAATTTTCCTTGTAAAAAGATGATCTACACTCTTTTTTACTACTTAGTACTACTTTTATGTACTTTTTTCTGTGCTGAATCTGAGAATTTTTTTAATACTAAATCTAAGGATGCTTTAAGTATTAAAAAAAAGAAGCTTAAGAGTGAAATAAGCAAGGTGTGCTAAGCATGTAAAAGTAAAAAATAAGTATGATTTTAATGAGATTAGTATATTTTTAAGTAGATAACTGTCAGGAACCTGACATCTCCACATGTCACTATGGACTCCAATCATGGACATAAACAGATGTCAATGGACTTCTGTTACTATTAGGGGTGTTTTGTGTTGAGCAGTACCCTGTGTTATACACAGTGGAGAGAAACTACCTTACCTTAGAGCTTACTTTGTGTGCTTACAGGCTAATACTGACTACTACTAATAAATTGGACAAGGGGCATAGTACGAAGTACAAGGTCCTTATATATAGATTTACTATATGTGCATATTTGTAAATAGTGGTCTGTGCTAGATAGTTCCATAAGTCATATGTTCCTTGTAGAATGTTGTAGAACATCAAAGAACATGCTTAGTCATAATGCATGTGACATATAAAGCATATGATGAGTGAGTCACATGACTAGGTCATATGACATATCACGTTACATGAATCATGTGATCCTTCATGTGATAGTTGCTGTCACAACATTTTGTTATCTACTGGTCTCATTGTTGTGCTAGTTGTTGCAATAGCAACTCCACATGATCAATTAGTAGTTATGTGATTAAGTCATGTGCTTGTCAGTCATGTGTTGTAGACCTGATAAGATAAGATAAGGTCACACCAATATAATGACTAAGATGTAATGTGTCAGGAACCTGACATCTCCACACCTCATAGAATACATGGAACATGTCATTACACACTTCATTCAATGGATATAAACGGATGTCAATGGACTTCTTCTATTTTAACCTTTAAGTCATGTTTAACTCATGTTAATTCCCCTTTTAAATTCTCTTTATTCTATTATTGTTATCTCCCTCATGTTCTATCCTCCATGTGGAGATAACAAACCTTCACTGTATTTAAGCTATATATATTGTAATTATTCTGTAGTTTGAATATCAATTAAGACTCGTACTTGCTCTGTTCTCTGTCTCTCTCATCTGCCTCTCTTCCTCTATCCTTTACAGGACATCTTCCTCCATTCCTACAAGTAAGATACAGAAGTTGGCAGGGTGCAATGGATATTGTTGAAGCCACATCTTAACTCCATCCTACAGGTATCTCTGCATTCATGGAGATCATATTGAAGTTAGCTCTTGACAGTATATACAAGCTTTTACTGATCAACTTCCAATCCTTATATGCCCCCCCATACTACACAAAACTCACAAAGAGCTGGTCAAGAAGGACCACTTTCAATCACACCCACTTGAGAATATAATCCTCTGTCATCTCTGTTAACTTCTTCCTTTATTCCCTTCTCAGCAGAACAACCTCTCCCATCTTCTGAAATTTTCACACTTGAACATCCTCTGATGTCCTCTGAAACAATCCCTGGTTTTGGTTTTAACCCCAAAATGCAAGGAAATCCTTTCCCTCCTTTAACAGAAGAATAGGAAGTAAAACCTCCTGTTTCCCAATCCAGATCACCTCGACCTATCTCTGGATCAGATTCTAGTAGGAGAGATAGTTTTCCCATGGAGGAACTTATCTCTGCAATTCAGGTTTTGACCAGAACAGTCAATAAGTCCAACTCCGATGCACTGAAAGTCCAGGACCCAGACCCATTTGATGGGAATGATCTCTGTAAACTCATGGCTTTTCTTGTACAGCTCCAATTATTTTTTAGATCACGTCCATCTACCTACTCCTCCGATGAAGCCAAAGTAACCTTTGCTTTATTATATCTATGCAGGTCTGCACTGGACTACTTCGAGCCAGGTATTATTGGCATTGATACCTCTGTCACTTAGTTAGATGATTACCAAGAATTCATCTCTGTCCTCCAGTCCAATTTTAGACCACATGATCTAGTCGCTGACATGGAAGACCAGTTAGAAAACCTCACAATGAAGGATAACCAATGCATCTCCAAATATATTATAGATTTTAATAGGCATGCTTTCAGGGTCAAGTGAGGAGACTCTGCACTTTGCAGACGATTCTACTCCAGACTACCTGGATGGATCAAAGATGAAATATTATGGATTGGTAAACCGGACTCACTAACCTCACTCTGTTCATTAGCACAAGGAATAGATGCACGTTACTGGGAATGTTCGCAACTGAAATCAACAGAGAAAATAAGACCTCCGCTTCTATCAAAATGGATGTCCTGCTCCAATGACAAACTGGCAACAGTTCAAAATAATAAAACTACCACAGAAAAGAAAACCATATCCACTTCCACCTCTGCCTCTACTCCACAATCCAAACAACATTCCGGACCTGATCTCACTGGTAAATTGGGTAAGGACAGGAAATTAACAGTGGAGGAATGAAAAAGGAGACTGGATAACAAATTGTGTATGTTTTGTGGTAAAAGTGGACACATAGCTTTAGATTGTAATAGATGTACATCATCCACTGCAAAAGCTAGAGCAGCTAAGGTGTCAGAGACTCTGATGGAGTCTCCTGCGACCTCCGCACCCTCCAGTTCTACAGAATCGAAAAAATAGTATGCAGTCCTCATAACCTTGCACAGGATGAAGACTGCATTGAACTATCTTGTGCATAGGAGGTTAAACTCAACACTTCTGCTCTTTCTAATTTGGACTCCTTAATTATACATTTGTCTTCTCCATCTCACTCCATTTCATCTTTTAAAGCCTCAGTAGACTCTGGTTCTACTCATTGTTTTCTTGACTACAAATTTTCCAGATCACACTACCTCCCCACTATGAATATATCACCTGTTCGTTTGCGCCTTTTTGATGGTACTAGTAACTCCGTTATAATGCAGGCAATCGACCTGCCAATCTGTTTTCCTATCAGAGAAACTCTGAATGTCACCTTCTATGTGACAGATCTAGATTTGGCCATGTATACAGTATTAGGATACAACTGGCTCACCTGCTACAATCCAACGATTGATTGGGTATTGGGCAGTATCACATTCCATACTCTGACACCTCCAGTTTCTACTCCCTCCTTGATATCTACTCCATTGTCTTCTATTGACATACCAACTGAAGAACCATCCTCCATTACAACTCCAGTACCTTCAATCAATATATCTCTAGTCAATGCTGCCACCTTCATGCATGCAAGTAAACTACCAGGATCACAAACATTTCAACTGAATCCTAACTGTCCAGAACTGTTTGCTAAATCAGCAACAGTTGCAGAGAAGTCTTTTGTTGACATAATCTCTGTTCCATCTGTATACCATGAATTTGCTAATGTTTTCAGTAAAAAATGGACAGACACTACTAGCTCCACATAGACCTTATGACCTCAAAATTCACCTAGATGAGAGTATATATCCTCCAATAGGTCCAATATATTCATTATCACCCTTGGAACTCAAATCCATATGCGAAATTCATCAATGAACATCTTAATATTGGTTTTATTAGACCAACACGTTCAGAACACAGAGCACCAGTATTCTTTATGCAGAAGAAAGACAGAGTACTCTGTCTTTGTGTAAACTTCAGAGGTCTTAATAAAATCACAAAGAAGGATAGGATATCCTCTTCCATTAATTACTGATCTCTTGGATCTCCTAGAAAAGCAACAGTTTATACAAAACTCAACCTCTGTCATGCTTATTATTTGGTCCGCATTGCTGAAGGTGATGAATGGAAGACTGCATTCTGCACCAGATATGAATCATTCGAATGGTTGGTAATGCCATTTTGACTTACCAACTCACCTGCTGCATTTCAAAACTTCATGAACAATATATTTCATGACATGATTGACATTAACATAGTCATCTATCTAGATGACATTCTCATTTATTCAGAAAACATGGATGACCACATTAAACACATCTGCAAAGTATTCTGTCAACTCTGTGCAAACAGACTCTTTGCAAGGGCTGACAAGTGTGAATTTCACAAAGACACTATTAAGTATCTTGGCTTTATTCTTTCTCCTGGAAGGCCTCATCATGGCTTCTTCGAAAGTACAATTAATCCTAGACTGGCCGGAACCCCAGAAAGTTAAAGATGTACAATCTTTCTTAGGTTTTGCCAATTTTTATAGGAGATTCATTGATGAATACTCTGACATTACAATTTCTCTGACCCGTTTGACACAGAAAGGAGTTCCTTTTCATTTCGACAATGAGTGCCAGAAGGCTTTTAATAAATTAAAATCTGCTTTTACCTCCACTCCTGTTTTGGCTCATTGGCAACTGGAATTGCCAATACTAATAGAAACAGATATGTCCAACTATGCACTAGCTGCAATATTGTCTATCACAACCCCTGATGGAGAAATTCACCCTGTTATGTTTCATTCACAGATATTCAGTCCACCTGAACTAAATTATGATATGCACAACAAAGAACTGCTTGCCATCTTTGAAGCATTCCAATGATGGAGACACTATTTAGAAGGATCTCTGTTACCTATCGATGTTGTAACAGACCACAAGAACCTCAAATACTTCTCCACAACAAAAGTCTTGACTAGACATCAAGCAAGATGGTCAGAGTATCTTTTCCATTTTAATTTAATCATCCGTTTCCATCCCAGAAAACTCAGGAGGAAAACCAGATACACTAACATGCAGATGGGATGTCTACCCAAAAGAGGGGAGTAGCAACTATGCTACTGTTAATCTCCATAACTGTTATGACCTTATTCAGATACGCACTATCTCCCTGGACTTTAGAATGTATATGCAATGCGTTCCTGCCTTGTTTACTATTTTCCCATACATGTTTTGTATTTGACTTGTACTTTGCTTCTTCTGACTCGTAGTGACTTGTATTTACTTCTAAATGATCCTGTAGATACTTCTGTATGACTCTGCATTGACTCATAGCTTACTGAGCAGTTGTACAATAGGTTATATTTAGAAGTAGCATACTTGTATTTAAGTAGTGCGAAAACTACAGACAAGCCTCAGCTTGATCTTAGTTTCGAGTACTCTCTAATATAGGCAATTACTCTGTTACCATCGTAACATTCTAAGTGACTCTCTCTCCCTTGTCTAGGATGGCAAGATCATTGTATATAGCGGCACGGATGACACTGTACAGCCTGAAATGCCTGGCTATCCCCTCCTCTGTAACTGACCTCAGAGAGACCCCGATAGGTGGTTTGTAACCTGTGTGAATAGCATAACCTATCATTGTGCCAGGGAAACCTGACTGGCAACAACCAACCATTCCCTAACCCAGGACACCTCAACGATGAGACCAGTAAACAATGACTGTATAAACCCCTAACGGTAACAATAACTTTCATCCAGTATTCACCTAAGAACAGCTAGCATCGTCCCTCTGAGCAACAACCCTTATCGAACCCATTCTAAAAGGAATAGTCATCATGGATTTGGAACAACTCCATGATAACATCTGCAAATCAATTAGTGGAGATTCCTTGGGTAAGATTCATCTAAACAGTTCATCTGATCCCCATTGGTCAACAGATCCTGATGAACTACTCTGTTTCAATGGCAAAATCTATGTACCAGATGTTGCAGACCTATGTCTACGTGTCCTTAGGTATTATCACAACCATTCAACAGCAGGACACTTTGGCCAAAACAAAATAGTACAAATGGTCCACCAAAACTACACTTGGCCTGGACTACAAAAATTTGTCAATGACTATTGTAAGTCTTGTATTATCTACAAACATTCAAAGTCCATATGTTACAAACTGTACAGCAATCTTAAACAACTTCCAATACTGGAGAAGCTATGGAATTCCATCTCTATGGATTTCATTGAGCAACTTTCCTCCATCATCTGGATTTACTTCAATTCTTGTCATTGTGGACAGACTAACAAAACAGTCCATTTTCATTCCTACTTATGACACTATCACTTCACCACAACTCGCAGAGTTGTTTATCCTCCATGTATTTTCAAAACACAGAGTTCCATCTCATGTCACCTCTGACCAAGGAACTGAGTTTGTATCTCACTTCTTCCATTCCCTCAGAAAAGCGCTTGATATGACCCTCCACTTCACTTCTGGCTATCATCCAGAAGGAGGTGGTCAAACAGAGAGAGTCAACCAGACTCTAGAACAATACCTCCATATGTATTGCACTTACCAACAGGACAACTGTGTAGGATGTGACATGCGTCACATGTCACAGTCACATTAAGTTGTAGCAAATGTTGTGACAGCAACTATCACATGAAGGATCACATGATTCATGTAACGTGATATGTCATGTGACTCACTCATCATATGCTTTATATGTCATGTGCATTATGACTAAGCATGTTCTTTGATGTTCTACAATATTCTACAAAGAACATGTGACTTATGGAACTATCTAGCATGGACCACTATTTACAAATATGCACATATAGTAAAACTGTATATAAGGACCTTGTACTTCATACTATGCCCCTTGTCCAATTCTATTGGTAGTAGTCAGTATTAGCCTATAAGCACAACAAGTAAACTCTAAGATAAGGTAGTTTCACTCCACTGTGTGTAACACAGGGCACTGCTCAACAGTGATCTTTGAGAAGTCACTTGGGTTTTACTTCTGATACTATCTTGCAGAATATAGTTCTTTCTGGGGTATTTTTGAAGTAGTTATTTAGGTGGGGTTTAATACCCATACTATCAACTTCTCTCTACTGACTTTTTCTGTGGATGTGGATCTTCTGGATTTTTTTTTAGTGTGTTTCTCTCTTAAATCTTGATACTTGGTTTTCATCATATAAGTTTTCTTATTCTATGTATATAATTCATATTTTAATCATCTTTTATATAGGAATCTAGATACTACTCCCCAAACTGCCTGCTGTCAGGAAGATCATGATGAGTGCATTCTTGAGAGTCCTGATCATTGTTGTACCTTACATCATGTCTATATTGCCCATGATAATCCACTATCTCCACCTATTCCTGTTTCTGTTCCTGTTCCAAATAATAATCCCTTTTTTATTCCTCCTCAACCTGTACCTGTTTACAATCATCTTCCTGCTAATTTGGCTCAGCAGTTGACTGCTTTACCTCCACTTCCTCCTATACCTCACTATGGACAATGTCGTAATCTTCCTACACCTGCTTCTATTCCTGCTATAATACCTATTGTTGTGACAGCAACTATCATGTGAAGGATCACATGATTCATGTAACGTGATATGTCATGTGACTCACTCATCATATGCTTTATATGTCACAGTGCATTATGACTAAGCATGTTCTTTGATGTTCTACAACATTCTACAAAGAACATGTGACTTATGGAACTATCTAGCATGGACCACTATTTACAAATATGCACATACAGTAAAACTGTATATAAGGACCTTGTATTTTGTACTATGCTCCTTGTCCAATTTATTGGTAGTAGTCAGTATTAGCCTGTAAGCACAACAAAGTAAGCTCTAAGGTAAGGTAGTTCCACTCTACTATGTATAACACAGGGTACTGCTCAACACCTATGCCTTTTGCTGCTTTGCCACCTATTCTACCTGCTCTTGTATGTTTTTTTTTCCAATGATTTAATGATTATATAATAACTTATAATTAATAATGACTTTAGTAAAATCCTATTCTATCTCTATCTCCTTCACCACAGCCATTGGCTTTGCCTCACTCTCTAGTTCTTAATCCACTACTATTACTACCTCCTTCTCCACCTCTGCTACCTATTCCTCATCCTCCACTGCCTATATCTGCTAATTTGCCAGTTGCACATCAACTATTTAGTCCTGACTAGTCCTATACATAATCTTTAGGACATGAATGTAGAATATTCATCTTGCTATGCTTATCATTGGATGTCTGAACAGTTGGCAAGATCTTCAAGACATACTCCCTTATTTGGCATGTGCTATCTTAGTAGAAAAGTTGCTTTACCTCCATTACAAGCTGCTTCTCCTGAGCTACTTCATTTGCTTACTGCTCAGGATCCAATTGGCAAGGCATTCCATGAGCATATCTGTACATATAATAATGCTCTGGCTATGACTTCTGTTGGCCATAAAGTGGATGATACTATTAATAGAGGTCATGGTTCTTATGTTTTCAGATTACATGGAGAGCTTTCTCATAGAGCTGGATCTCTTCTTCCTCATTCTGATGAATCACCAGTTTATGCTCAGCTTTATATCTATGATCCTGCTGATGTACTTAACTTCCGAATAGCTAACCAGTGGAATAGCCAGTTGGATAGAAACACTTTGCACACTTTGCAGGATATGCTATACCATCATCATCCAGGTGTTCAGATGTATCGCCAGGCAAATGAACTGACCTGCAACCTATCACCTGACCAGCAGTGCAAAATTGCCTTATGTTTCCATGAAGGCACTGATCAGTGGCACTATAATCTTCCAGTTGCAGGTAACAATGAAATTGCTATTATTCTTCCAGGTGATGGTGACCAGCCAGAAGGTGTTTGTGATATTATTCTCTATCACAAAAATGGCCAGCCTCTTCAGCATATCTCTGATCTTCATTCTCTCTATTCCCCACTTCATTATGTTCTTATCTTTCCTACTGGATAACATGGTTGGCATAAGAATATTCAGTATACTAGGGTGGCTCAAGCAAATCATAACCAAGCAGATAATGTTATTCGTCGCAAGACTGTTTTTTTTTTTTTTTTTTTGAATCCTTGTATTGATCATTGGGACATCACTCTATGTAGATCATTACATGCTTTGTGTCTAGTTCTAAATAACTGTGTGTTGTGTGGTTATTTTGCTCTATGTAGGTTGGTGTTTAGCTAGTGCCTAGGGTATCAGGCAATGCTTTGAGTATTTAATTATTTGTATATTAGTAATATAGGATACTTGAATGGTTATTGAAAGTAAAACAGATAGGTTGAGAAAATGAGAGATATTTGGATGTGAAGTCTCAGAGTATATGGACATATATAGAGAGGAAGAAGAAGAAGAGAGAGAGAGAGAGAAGGAAAGAGGGAGGGAAGAAGGGCAGGCAGGAGTATATGTGGGTAAACGATGGGGTTGGGTTATGTTGTCTAGATGGGCTAGATGGCTTTGGAATTAGGGATAGTGGGTATAACATTGGCTGGGTAGTTGTGCGAGTGGCGGGGGTATGGGTCAGACTGGTATTATGCATGGCTAATGTATTTCTTTGCTTTTGGTCTTTCTGGGGATGGCTCTTCGAAGTTACCATGTGATTCTTTGAATCATTCAGTAGCATTTATGTACTTGAAGAGAGCCTTCCATGTTTTTCTATTGCTCAAAAGCTTGCTGATTTGTTTCACAGCTTGGCCTAATTCCATTTGCATTTCCCATCTATACAAGATGACTCCTGGGCAATCAATTATGAAGTGCTTGACTGTTTCAATGCTTCCTGTTCTGCATATTTCGCATATTGGGGAGTCTGCCTTTTTGATACAGACCAGGTATGCATTTAGAGGTATGTGCTCCGTCCTGAGTTGTACAAGTAGGCTCAAGTTTCTTCTAGCGATGTCATGTACAAGCAAGACTGTTACTCATGCAAACTTTGCCTGCTATTATCTTTTCTCCTATAATCCTACTTCTCAATCTTCTGGGCATATATTTTTAACTGGAAAACTTCTCCAAGAATATATCTGTGACCAGTAGGCTACTAAGGAACAGGATAGACTCCACTTCATTTATCTTAATCAGAATAAACTATAAGGAGAAGTATACTCTGGATTGGCAGATGCTTTTGCTGCTAATGTGGATGTTGATCCTACAGCCATAGGTCAAAGAATTATTCTTCCATCCTCATTTGTGGGCAGTACTCACAACATGTAGCAACTTCTTTAGGATGCTTTGGCTATAAATTGTTATTGCAAGGGTGGTGATCTTTTTATCACTGTTACTACAAATCCCAACTAGTCTGAAATTACTACTATACTTAGCCCAGGTCAAACTGCATCTGACTGACTAGACATTGTTGTTCATGCCTTCCATCTCAAGCAGGATGATATTATCAAGGATATAGAAAAGGGCATGTTTTGGCAAGGTCATTGCTTATGTCTTTGTCATTGAGTTTTAGAAATGTGGTCTTCCTCATATGTGTTATGACCTTATCCGGATACATGCTATCTCTCTGGACTTTAGAATACATGCACAACATGTTCCCACCTCATTTATTACCTTCCCATACACATTTTGTATATGACTTGCATTTTGGTTCTTTTAACTCATAGTGACTTGTACAAGCTTCTAAATGACTTGTAGATACTTCTATATGACTCTGCACTGACTCATAGCTTACTGAGCAAGCATGTAATAGTTTATTATTAGAAGTAGCATACTTGTATTTAAGTAGTGTGAAACTACAGACAAGCCTCAGCTTGATCTTAGTTTTGAGTTCTCGCAATACACTTGCTTATTACTCTGTTACCTCTGGTTAATCTCCCTCCCCTGTCTAGGATGGCAGGACAAGTTGTAATAATGGCACAGGCAACACCATTGTGGGAAACCCCTACTACCTTGGAATGGATATGGTAAGCCCGAGACATAGTCTAAGCCTAATGTGCATCAGAGAACATCCCCAACCAATCACAATGTGAAGTGCAACATTCAGTAATTCTTATGCAATTGACTACCCAACTTTCATATTGCGAAGCCCCAGATGCCACAAATGCCCTGCTCAATACTAGTGATAGCCAGGACATGCGCCCCCATTCTTAATTCCCGCAGCATACTCTTCCAGATGCCACATAGCTTAATGAGGATCACACAGCCCGCTGATGCCATCAACTATCAACTTTAGCTCACAAGCCCCTCAGCCACTGTGTTTCCTAAAATTAGCCAGTAAAACCCCTGTATCAGCGCTATCACTTATCTGATCATTGGTCTTAATTGGGATTATCATGCGGATTTGCCTTTCGGACCAAGAAAACAGCACTCCTGCTAATATTAGTGCACAGGATCATGACTATCTTGGTCACATGTGATGCAAGCACATAGCAATGCTCAGCCTTGCTGTGTTTCTGCAAGACAGACCAGATGGCCCTCCAGCATTGTTTAGCCTTTCTTTCTCTTTTGTGAGTTTCACAATTCTATAACTAGTATAGTGCATATTCCTGGTGATGCCCCTTGTGATTTTTTTTACTGTTACCATTCATTAAATTTAGTACATTTCTCTGATTACTTAGTACTCTTTCCGCAATGCCCATAGATATAAAAGATTGTAACTTAGATAGTGAAAGGAACAAGTTTCTACCATCCCAATCAGTTAGTATCTAAAATCTAAAAACCACTCTCAACCTACTTATCTCTTACGCACCAAGTGCACCTGCACTCCGCAAGATAATGTGCTTGCGCACATCTAACTGCGCTTCTCTAACATGGACGAAGTCCACATTCTTCCACACCTGTGCGCTACCACCACACACTCCATCATTTAATCCATAAGTCCACTCCTTAAATACAACTACCTAAGTTCTCAACAAGGAACTTTCTTCAGAATCAGCAGATGGATGTGCTGCTCCCCATTAGGCTTCTGAGCCTGCTCACACTTACCTTCTCTTCATCATACATGCTGAAAGGCCTGCATGTTCTTCCTCTGTAACTGACCTCAGAGAGACCCCAATGAGTGGTTTATAACTCGTGTAGTGGAGTAACCCCACCATCGCACCAGAGAAATCTGACTGGCAAAATCATCAACTATTCCCTTACCTAGACAGCCAAATGATGAGATAGTAAACGACAATGTATAAACCCCTGATGGTAACAATATGCATTGTATTCTATTCCTGGATCAAAACTCTAAACTATGTACCCCAGAAGACATTGATAGCTTGGTCTCCTCTGAATTTCCTACCAATAATTCTGAAATGCTAGAGTTAGTCAAGAAGTTTATGGTTCATGGTCCCTGTGGTGCTGACAATCCTACCTCTCCCTATATGCAAGCTGGCAGTTGTACCAAACACTTTTCTAAACCCTTTAGAGACCAGACTACTATTTCTGAAGATTCCTATGCTGCTTTGCAACATCGTAACACAGGACAAACTCATGAAATCCATGGCAAACATATTGATAACTATTGGGTTGTTCCATATTCTCCTTATCTTATTTGGAAATACTACTGTCACATCAATATAGAGTCCATTGCTTCCATTAAAGCAGTGAAGTATATCTACAAATATGTGTATAAAGGCCATTATTGAGCAGTGCCCTGTGTATCACACAGTGGAGAGGAACTGCCTTACCTTAGAGCTTACTTGTTGTGCTTACAGGCTAATACTGACTACTACCAATGTAATTAGACAAGAGGCATAGTACAAAGTATAAGGTCCTTATATACAGATTTACTATATGTGCATATTTGTAAATAGTGGTCCATGCTAGATAGTTCCATAAGTCACATGTTCCTTGTAGAATGTTGTAGAACATCAAAGAACATGCTTAGTCATAATGCATGTGACATATAAAGCATATGATGAGTGAGTCACATGACTAGGTCATATGATATATCACATTACATGAATCATGTGATCCTTCACATGATAGTTGCTGTTGCAACACACCCCCTCACTTAGTGCAGCATGTAATGAATAAATCAAATCATTTGCACTCCTAAGTGGATAATCTTAAAGATTATTAAGATAGCAGCATTCACCACATTCTCAATTTACTATGACCAAGAATGAATTTATGGATATATTGCACGTCTATGTGCTTAGATGGCATCAAACTTACTGCAAATAAAATTCAAGCTGTAGTTGAGCTCTGCACTTTAAAAATAACTCTCACAACAATGGCTTTGTAAGCATATCAGCAGGATTGTTGACCCCTTCAACAAAGAAGACCTTGACATGACCGTTTTCAATACACTCACATATATAGTAGTAACAGATGTCAATGTGTTTGGTGCACTATTCAGCGACAGGATTGGAAGCAATAAAATTGGCTTCCTGATTATCCATGTAGATTGGGATGGCTTTTATGAAGGGTAAACCAATCTCACAAAACATATTCAGTATCCACATCAACTGGCAGCAACAGTCTGAGCCAGCCATGTATTCTGCTTTAGTGAAACTTAATGCAATCGTTTTCTGTCTGCAAGATTGCCATGCAACAATGCCAGATGCTAGCATCATGTAGAAACCTGTATGAGACTTATGCGATATTTTATCAGAAGCCCAGTCAGAATCAGTGTACAAAAATAACTCTTCACCACTTTTTCCATTGTACAAGATGGAATAGTGTTGCATACTGACCAAGTAATGCATTATGTGTTTTGCTTGATTCACATAGTCTTGTGTTGGGTTTGCTGCAAATGTGCTTAATCTAATTACTGCATAAGCAATATCAGGTCGAGTTCCAATCATCAGGTACAACAAGCTCCCAATAATTTGTTGAAACTCTGTTCTCAATGCTGGTGTGGCAATTCCCTCATTAGGGATTGGTTTGTATCCAGCTGGGAGTAGAGTCTCAGCTCTATGAGTATTCTCCATGCTGAAGTGCACAAGTACCTTCTTTAAATAAGTGACTTGATCTATCCTATAGGACTGACCTGTCCGCTATATGCACATGCCAAGAAATTCATTGACATCTCCCAAATCACGACATTCCCATTATCTCATAAAATCCTCTTTCTTCTTGGTTACGAGTCTGGGATCTGACCTGGTCCAGATAGCATCATCTACATAAATAATTGCTATCATGATATCTTGCTAGTCTTTTGACCAATGGACAAATATTCCTGCATCTGACTGAGTTCTTTGAAAGCCAAGTTCTTTCATAGACTCAACAAGTCCTTTCCACCATGCTAATGCAGCTTGCTTTAAGCCATAGATAGCACATTGCAGGTGAATGACTTTCTTTTCTTGTCCTTTGACACATCAGCAAACTCTGTTTTGGTCCGACAAAATCCATAGCAAGCCATAGCACCATAGCAATATATAGTAGTCTATAGTAACCTATAGTAATCCATAGATATTAGCCATTTTCCATAGTGACCCATAGTGACTCATAGTGATCTGTAGTGACCTGTAGCATTTTGCCCTTTTTTATAGTTAGTCATAGCAGTCTGTAGTAACCCATAGATGTCAGGCTAATTTCCATAGCAGCTCATAGTGATCTGTAGTAACCCATAGATTTTTGGATTTTCTGTAGTGGCCATAGCAGCTGTAGTATTCCATAGATGTCAGGCTAATTTGCATAGTAGTCTGTAGTGGCCTGTAGTGGCTCATAGATTGTTGGATTTTCTATAGTTCACTGTAGTATGCCATAGATATCAGGCTAATTTTCATAGCAGCCTGTAGCATGTAGTGTGACGAGTTTTTGATTAACTTGTAAACTTTGTAGAATAGCACGAGATTTTGCGGAATAAAGACATATAAAATTATAGACATAAAAAGGTGTGCTTATTCGCTTTTAAACGCGTTAAAGAACAGCCAAAACAGTCCAGATTTGAGTGAGATATCATGAAAACATCATAAGAAAACATTCATAATGTTTTCATCATATCTCACTGAATTCTGGACTATTTTGGCCACTCTTTGACGCGTATGAAAGCGAATAAGCACATCTTTTTATGTCTATAATTTTATATGTTTTTATTCTGCAAAATCTCGTGCTATTCTACAAAGTTTACAGTGATCAATTACTAATTCTACATTATTCCGCTTTCTGGATTACATAAGCAAAATGTCGGACTTGCATTGGACTTAGAAAAAAAAGTATGAGTCCAATCTTTGTCAACAGCAGAGTCATATGACTGTGGGAAATTTATCCTGGATACTTCGAACTTAAATTTTCTTTTTGCTTCTCTTCCATCTTCTTCCTCAACCACTGTCTTCTCTCATTTTCATAGTTGTCAGAGTCTGGTAGTGATAGAAGGGGTTGTACAGATACTGGTATGTTCTTTCTTTTCTTTTTTGTTATGTGTCCGAGTTTTTCTCTTTCCTATGTTTTTCTTATGTTTTCTTATGTTTTTCTTATGTTTTTCTTATGTTTTTCTATGTTTTTTTTCAATGTTTTCCTATGTTTTTTTAATGTTTTTTCTATGTTTTTATATGTTTTTTGTCATGTTTTTTTATGTTTTTATATATGTTTTTATTATGTTTTTATATGTTTTTTATATGTTTTTTAAATCTTTGTGTAGTGACATATAGTGTTATATTATGTAATTAATATAATTATAAATATATATAAATATGAATAAACAAACAAAATAAATACAAATACAAATAAAAAATATTATCTATGGCTTGCTATAGCTTGCTATGGAGCACTCTATAGTGCTCCATAGTGCTCCATAGTGCTCTGTAGTAGCTCCATAGTATTGCATAGCATATATCAATCATAGATTGCTTACATAATCCATCTATGGAGTGCTACAACACTGCTACAGCATACTACAGCCTATCTATGAAGTGCTACAGCACTGCTATAGCCTATCTATGGGGTGCTGTGAAGCACTCTGCAGCTTATAACCCTATGCTACAGCTGCTACAGCTGCTATGGCACTATGGAGTACTCCAAAGCAAGCCATAGCAGACCTGGGATTTGCTGATGCTCATTGGCACACTCTTTGTGATGATTTAGCCTACTCTCTTAACCATAATAGAATCCATTGTTATCATTAGGAGTTTTATATGTTGTCATTTACAGTCTCGTCATTTGGCTGTCCAGGTAAGAGAGTAGTTGATGGTTTTGCCAGTCAGATTTCCCTGGCACAATAGTGGGGTTACTCCACTACATGAGTTACAAACTACTTGTTGGAGTCTCTCTGAGGTCAGTTACAGAGGAAGAACATGCAGGCCTTTCAGCATATACGGTGTCGCCTGTGCCATTATTACAACTTGTCCTGCCATTCTAGACAGGGGAGGGAGATTAACCAGAGGTAACAGAGTAATAAGCAAGTGTATTGCAAGTACTCGAAACTAAGATCAAGCTGAGGCTTGTCTGTAGTTTTGCACTACTTAAATACAAGTACACTACTCCTAATAATAAACTATCACATGCTTGCTCAGTAAGCTACAAGTCAGTGTAGAGTCATACAGAAGTATCTACTAGTCATTTAGAAGCTTGTACAAGTCACTATGGGTTAGAAGAAACACAAATGCAAGTCATATACAAAGAAGTAGCAAACGAGGTGAGAACGCATTGCGCATGCATTCTAAAGTCCAAAGAGATAGCACGTATCTGGATAAGGTCATAACATCTATCATAATCCCACTGAGAATGATATCAAGGACTATAGTCTTTTTCTTATTGATCAACTTCTTCGTTCCTTTGGGTATACACTTGCTGACTGGCTAGATATGCCTCAATATACTCAAAACTGGGCAGAGTTTATTGAGAATCAGCTTATTGCTGAACAGCACATGTATGATATAGAGGAGCAGGCACAATTAGCAATGGAACATGAAGCACACTTTAATCCAGAGCAAAGATCTGTCTTTGATGAAATACTTCAGGCAGTCACCAATCAAACAGGCCAAACTTTCTTTCTCCATGGACCAGAAGGTACAGGCAAAACATATGTCTACAACACTCTCTGCTATTGTCTCCATTCCCAAGGCAAAATCATCCTCTGTGTAGCATCCTCAGGTATTGCTGCACTTCTTCTAAAGGGTGGCAGAACATCACATTCTACTTTCAAAATCCCTCTTCAACTTCATGAATCTTCTCTTTGTAGTATATCCAAAAATTCACATCTGGCAGCCCTAATTGAAGCAGCAGACTTGGTTATTTGGGATGAAGCATCTATGCAGCATCATCATATTCATGAAGCTGTAAGGGCAACTGGGCAGTTTACATGATGCATGTTTCGAAGTGTCGCAACAGGCTGCAAAACAGGAAGCACATCGAACTGGACAGGAAATCCAAAGTTATTATATTGTAAAGTATACATATTCTATCTACTCACCTGGACAGGAAATCCGAAGAGAAAAGTCTAAGGATTTCTGTCTAGAGGTGTTGCTATATATGTGGATAAAAATAGAAGAGGTATTGAAGGAAGGTTACCATCTTAGATGGATGGCAACCTTAGTAACTGTATCTAAATATATAACTCCCTGCTAGTAAGCATGTCAAAGTTGTATTGAGGATAGTGGGAAGTGGTGTCAAGGTATTGCTGAGTGGTTTTGAAGGATTGAACTTGAGGTTCCCCTTACAGTAGCAGTTTATAAGCATTTAGGATTTCTGGGGAATTCTTCAAATGGAATTCTGGTTCCCATGAGTTATCTGAGAAAGGGTAGCCTTTCCATTTGACTAGGTAACAGATTCTTTTCCCATTGTTCTGGTGTGTTACAATGTCTTCTACTTCGTATTCCTTGGTGTTATCGATAAGATCTGGGGGTGGTTTAATATAATTAGGTCTGTGAATCTTGGTTTGTTGATAAGGAGTGAGGAGCGAGGTGTGGAAGACAGGGTGTATTTTCCATGAGGTTGGAAGTTTTAGTCAATAGATGAGGGGGCCAAGGACTTCTGTAATAGGAAATGGTTCTTCCCATTTTGGTGCTAGTTTTCTTTTCTGGTATCTGAGTTTCAGATGTTTAGACTCTAGCCATACTAGGTTGTTCTTCTTAAAGGGTGTAAACTTGTTTTTGACTCAAGTTATCATTGTTTGACATGTAAGTTCATATACTGAATTTGCTTCATCTTGCACTTCTTGGATTAATTTTAGTCTTTCTTCAGTAGCTGGCATGTTGCTTTTGTTGTAGGCTACTGGGAATGGTAGTTGTTACCATTAGGGGTTTATACATCGTCATTTACTGGTCTTGTTATTGGGGTGTCCGGGTTAGGGAACAGTTGGTTGTTGCCAGTCAGGTTTCCCTGGCATGATGATAGGTTATGCTATCACACAGATTACAAACTACCTGTCAGAGTCTCTCTGAGGTCAGTTATAGAGAAGGGGACAGCCAGGCATTTCAGGCTGTACAGTGTCGTCTGTGCTGCTATATACAACAATCTTGCCATCCTAGACAAGGGAGGGAGAGTCACTTAGAATGTTACGATGGTAATAGAGTAATTGCCTGTATTAAAGGGTACTTGAAACTAAGATCAAGCTGAGGCTTGTCTGTAGTTTTGCACTACTTAAATACAAGTACACTACTTCTAAATATAACCTATTGTGCAACTGCTCAGTAAGCTATGAGTCAACATGGAGTCATACAGAAGTATCTACAAGTCATTTAGAAGTAAATACAAGTCACTATGAGTTAGAAGAAGCAAAGTACAAGTCAAATACAAAATGTGTATGGGAAAATAGTAAACAAGGCGGGAATGTGTTGCGCATGTGTTCTAAAGTCCAGGGAGATAGCACGTATCTGGATAAGGTCATAACAGTAGTGGGTCATATCCCATCATTATGTAGAATGGGGATTTGTCTCAAAGTGCATGGGGTTTCTGATTGTAAGAAAATTCTAAGAGTGGGAGATGGGAGTTCCATGTTTTGGGGTTGTTTGTGCAAAAGATGGCTAAGTATGCTTCTATTTCTTGGTTTGCGCATTCTGTGCCTCCATCAGTTTGAGGGTGGTAGGCAGGTACTCATGGCTAGTTTAATGCCTAGGAGTTTTCCAAATTCTTGAAATGCTTTAGAGGTGAATTGAGGATCCTCTGTCCAATATGACTTTGTCTAGGAGGCCGAAGCGTTTGTATACATGGTTGATTAAAAGTTGGGCAGTTTGGATTGTGTCTATAGTCTTGTGATAGGGGATTAGAATTACCTCCTTTGTAAGCCCATGGTCTACTACGATCATGATACTATCATAGCTGTCTGATTTAGGAAGATCTGTGATGAAATCTACAGATGTTTGTGCGAATGGTCTATTGTTTTCTGGGGTACCAATGGGATTGTAGGGCGGAGTTGTTGGGTGTCTGTTTATTTTCATCTGTTGGCAAATGGCATAGCCTTAGACTGTAATTCTTAGTGAATGCGTGGATACTAGGCCACCAATAGTCTCTTTTTAGGAGTTCTAGGGTGCAAAGTATTCCAGGGTGTCCCATAGAGGCAGAGTCATGGTATTTCTGTAATAGTTGTCATCTTAGGTTCTCATTCATTGAAACATAACATTTATTCTAGTAGAAGAGAAGTCTGTCTTCTATTTTCCAGTCTGGTAATGCAGTTTTTATTGTTGGAAATTTCTTTATGGTGTTGATAGCTTCTTGCACCATTAGTTCTTTCTTATGAGAGTCAAGGATTTCTTGTCTGATCTCTGTGTCAATGACTCGGATAAACAGTTGTTTGGGGAGCATTGTAATGTCTTCATTGTCATGATCCTCTATTGGGATATAATCAGATCTTCTGGATAATGTGTCACTTTGCACTATCTGGGATCCGGGTGTATGTATTAGTGTGATGTTGAATTCTGATAGGAATAAGCTCCATTGGGCTTGTCTTCTATTTAATTTTTGAGGAGTTTTGTAGTAGGTGAGGTTCTTATGATCACATGTCACGATGACTGGGAATGGAGATCTGAGGAGGAAATGTCTCCATTCTGTGAGAGCTCAGATTACTGCAAGGAGTTCTCAATCATAGATCTCGTAGTTTCTTTCTGTTTCTGTGAATGATTTGGAGATGAATCCACATGAGTGCCATAGTCCATTTATGTCTTTTTGTTTTAGGACTACTCCTGATGTGTATTTTGATGCATCTGTTTCTAGTAGAAATTGTTTCTTAAAGTCTGGCATTTATAGGACTGGAGCAGTGGTGAACACTTTCTTGAGTTTTTCGAAACAATGTTTGACATTCGTTTGACCATTCTTTTTGAGGAGTTCATTTAGTGGTTGTGCTAGATCTGAGAACCTATGTATGAATTTTCTATAAAAGTTTCCAAATCCTAGGAAACTTCTGATTTGTTTAACTGATTGCAGTAGAAGGCCAGTCTTCAATTCCTTTTAGTTTAACTGGATCCATTGAGATCTTGTTCTCTGATATGATAAGTCCTAGGTATTCCACCTGTTTCTTGTTAAATTCACATTTCTCTATTTTTAGATAGAGGTCATGTTCTTTAAGCCTTTTTAGGACTTTTAGGGTTCTTTCAGTTTGTTGTTCCAGTGTTTCTGAAAATATCAGAATGTCATCCATGTAAATGGTGACCCATCCTTCATCAATCATATCTCTAAATATGTTGTCCATCATGTTTTGAAAGGTTGCAGGGGAATTGCACATTCCAAAGAACATAACTATAGGCTCGAAGAGTCCTAATTTGGTTTTAAATGCTGCTTTTGGTTTGTTGCCTTCTCAAATTCTGATGTTATTATATCCCCATTGAATGTCGAGTTTTGTGAAGATCTTGCCACCTCTTAATTTGGTTAGAAGTTCTAAAATTAAGGATAGAGAGTATGGTTTCTTTATTGTTCCTTCATTGAGGTAGCAGTAATCTTGGCAGGGTCTTAAGCTTCCATCTTTCTTTGTAATGAAGAAGAATGGGGATGCCATTTCTGATTCGGAGAGTCGGATGTATTCTTTTGCAAGATTTTCTTTGATGAATTCCTGCATCTTCTGGTCTTCAATAGGGTTGAGGGGATAGATTTTACTATCTTTGTTCTTAAAATCGGGTTTGAGATCGATCTTGTGATCCTAGAGTTGTCTTGCTAGCATTCTGTCCAATTTTTGTTTACTGAATATGTCTTTAAATAGATGAAACTCTTTCAGAAGTTTTTCTTCTATTGTTAAGGTTTCTTTAAGCATGGCTTCTGCTGCCATTAGTTTGGGCCTAAGTCATCTTGACTTGGATTGGATATTCTTCTTCAGTTTTGGAACTGGATTCTTGTAGATAATGTTTGAATTCCATCAGGGTTAAGGGTTTCTTCATTATGTTCTTCATGTATAATTTAGAAGATTGCTTCTTCTGTGGTTATTTGTGCAAGTGGGGAGTTATTTGGAACATCGAGGATTCCATTTTTCCAATCGATTGTGGGATTTAGGCGTTTAAGCCAATCCATTCCTAAGATAATATCTTGGCATCCTATGTTTGCAATATACAAAGTGACTTGATGGTTTGCTTCTCCTTTGAGCATGAGAGGGGTTTGGATATAATGGGTAACTTGTCCGTTTGGGAATCCGTCTGCATTTGTGATGTTTATTCTTTTCCCTAATATGGGTCTTGGTCTTCTTTTAAGTTTTGATACAAAGTTTGAGTGTATGAAGCTTTTGGTAGCTCCAGAGTTGACTAATGCTTTAGTAACTATTATTTCTTTTCCTAGGGAGTTGTTTCCTACTTCAAAGCGAAGTGGAATGTATAGGGAGTCTTGTGTCATAAGGGTAGGGACTACCACTCTGATTGGATAATCAATAGCCATGGTCACTATTGATTGGGTAAAAAATCCTCTTTCTCTAATTCTTCGAAGAATTCTTCTTGTTCTTCATCAGGTAGTTCTGTTAATAGTGCTCTTACTGCAGCTGAAAGTTCTTTAACCGTTTTAGGTTTTTGGAAGTTGTATTGTGGAGTGTTTCTTCTTTTCAGGGTTTTCCTTTTGGGGCAATCTTTAGATTGGTATCCTTTCTAATGGCATATGAAGCATAGCCCATTTAGGAAATGATTGTTCCATTCTTCAAACGTCATTCTATTTATTTCTTCTAGTTCTTCCATGTCTAAGGTGGGTTTCTCAGTGTTGATGTGGTCAATTTCCATTGCGTTGGGGTCTCTTCCTGTTGCTCTTGCTGGAAATAGGTTTGGTCTTGTGAATAGTTTCTTTCTGGACTGTAGGAAATCTTTCATCCATTGTAGTCTATCTATGAACTGGAATGCATATTTGTAGACTTGTTCCATTGTAGTTGGGAAATTGTCTAATTTATAGAAACATTCAACTAGTTCATCATTTAGTCCTCTCATGAATATATCTATGAGTGATGTGTCTTTGTGTATTCTGGCTTGAGAAGATAGGATTTTAAATTCTGAGATGTACTTGGTAATGTTGTTGCCAGACATCTGTAGGTTGGTGAGGTTGGTTCTTACCTGCATTGCTACATTTTATGCTTGGAACACTTCTAGGAATGCCTTCTTAAACTGAGACCAGGTCCTGTAGTTTCCATTGGCAGTTTCAATGATGTTTGAGCAGTAGATGGCCACTGTTCCTTCTTTCATGAATAAGAGTGTGAATAGAATTTTTTTCTTATCACTATTGTAAATTTCTTTGTTCATGTCCTAGGTATATTTGGACATCTTGTAAGAATGGTTGTGCATGTTCTTTCTTTCCATTGAATGGTGTTGGTCTGCCGACATTGATTTCTTTTCTGTTATTGGACATCTCAATGTCTGAGTCATCAGTGATGTGTTGTGATGATTGTTGAGCTTCTTTGTAGAGTTGCTGTTCTACTTCTTGTTCTTCTTGTGGTTCATAGATTATTTGTGGTGGAGGTGGTTGCTGCGATGTACTGGGTGATTTGGCTGTTCTAACCCAAGGGTCTTGTTATGACCTTATCCAGGCCACACACATAATGCATTCCCACCTCATTTATTACTTTCCCATACACGTTTTGTATATAACTCGTGTTTTGGTTCTTTTAACTCGTAGTGACTTGTATAGGCTTCTAAATGACTAGTAGATACTTCTGTATGACTCTGTGCTGACTTGTAGCTTACTTAGCAAGCATGCAATAGGTTATTATTAGAAGTAGCATACTTGTATTTAAGTAGTGCGAAACTACAGACAAGCCTCAGCTTGATCTTAGTTTTGAGTACTCTCTAATACAGGCAATTACTCTATTATCTCCATAACAATCTAAGTGACTCTCCCTCCCCTGTCTAGGATGGCAGGATTGTTGTATATAGCAGCACAGACAACACTGTACAGCCTAAAATGCCTGGCTGTCCCCTCCTCTGTAACTGATCCTCAGAGAGACCCTGACAAGTGGTTTGTAACCTGTGTAGTAGCGTAACCTACTATTGCGCCAGGGAAATCTGACTGGCAACAACCAACTATACCCTAACCCAGACACCCCCAACAATGAGACAAGTAAATGACAACATATAAACCCCTGATGGTAACAGGTCTTTTGTTTGTTGTTTAGTGGCTTGTTCTGCAAGTCTTGTTTGTAGTTTGGCAAATGCGCTAGGTTTCTGTGATTAGTGTTGAGGTTGTTGTGGAGGTGGGGATGGGGACTGTGTGGAGTATGTTCCTGGGGGGTTATATGAAGAGGAAGTAGATCCGAAGTTAGAGGTGGGGTTCTTGCTCATAAAAGAGTGCAGTATTTAAGGGGTTTGGGGGGTTGTTGAACTTGAGGAAGTGATAATTGATCAGCTTGATCTTTTGTTACCATTAGGGGTTGATACGTTGTCATTTACTTGTCTTGTCATTTGACTATCTAGGGTTAGGGAATGATTGAAGGGTTTGCCAGTCAGATTTCTCTGGCTTGATAGTGGGGTTACTCCACTATATGAGTTATAAACCACTTGTTGAGGTCTCTCTAAGGTCAGTTACAGAGGAAGAACATGCAGGCCTTTCAGCATGTATGGTGTCACCTGTGCCATTATTACAACTTGTCCTGCCATCCTAGACAGAGGAGGGAGGTTAACCAAGGTAACAGAGTAGAATGCAAGTGTATTACTAGTACTCGAAAACTAAGATCAAGCTGGAGCTTGTCTGTAGTTTTCGCACTACTTAAATACAAGTATGCTACTTCTAAGAATAAACTACTGCATGTTTGCTCAGTAAGCTATGAGTCAGCGCAGAGTCATACAGAAGTATCTACAAGTCATTTAGAAGCTTGTATAAGTCATTACAAGTCTAAGAAGCTAAAGCACAAGTCATATACAAGATGTATATGAGAAAGTAAGTAAACAAGGCAGGAACACATTGCGCATGTGTTCTAGAGTCCAGGGAGATAGTGTGTATCCAGATAAGGTCATAACACTTCTCTTCAAATTCCAGGGCCAGCTTCATTTTAAACTCATTAAAGCTATTTGGGTCCCTAGAAGGAAAGAGTCTAGTGCCCAACACATACATCTAGAGACCAGAGGTCATCATGAAAGCCTGCATCTGGGACTTCTAGTTGAACCATTTGTTTCCAACAAAGATGAAGGAGATGGCAGTGATGATGAATGACGTAGACATGCTTGAAAGTTTTTTTTGAGGTTAAGGGCTGTAAAAGACAGCATCAGCTCAATGTTCATATCAACAATTAAGACATAAGGCATAGCATAGAGACATTGTCTCAATACATAGATCTGCCAATGATAGTAGAGTAGTCAATAATACAAGCTCAATGTTATATAGAGCAAGTACTAGAGATACTTAACCATCTAGGTAGAGCTTAGTTCTAGATCATCTTAGGCAGTGATGAATGTGCCATAGAGACTGGCACCAGGGCCCATAACCTGTTGAGCAGCACCTGTCATACACAGTGATAGAGAACTACCTTACCTGGGGTTCTTACTATTGCTTAGAGAGGCTAACTACTAACTACTACCAAGATATTTGGACAAGGTATATTGACGTTACTATCTGTACTTATATACATTATAGTTGTGGCTGTGTAATACCTAATATAGTTACCAGTGTGTATATGAAACACCTCATGTCTACTCCAGGTAGGATATGAGTTATACATATTCCATAACATGAGTTATACACATGTCTGCAGTAAGCTCTAGAATGCTCTAGACTATGTGTGTCATTACATCTTAGTCATTATACTGGTGTGACCTTATCTTATCTTATCAGATCTACAACACATGACTAATGAGCATGTGACTAATCACATGACTACTAAATTGATCATGTGGAGTTGCTGTCGCAACAGTAAGCACAAAGGTAAGAGCTTGAGTTCCTATTGATATGTACCACACAGATGGCTGCTCAACAAAATATCAAGGTTGTAAGCCCTACAACATTGTCAGAATCCGAACACCTCTGAAACCTCAGACATCTAAACCTTATCTTGGATATATTTCTGTCCACCTCAGACTTCATATTATTATCCTTTTATCCTTCTCTGTTTCTCAGACATACGTCCCCATATTACATAATACTTGTAACAAACACTTATCCTTTTTCCATCATTCCTTTGTCCTCTTTTAATGTACCTCCCTGCATTACCACCCTGTTGCGACAGCAACTATCACATGAAGGATTACATGATTCATGTAACATGATATGTCATATGACCTAGTCATGTGACTCACTCATCATATGCTTTATATGTCACGTGCATTATGACTAAGCATGTTCTTTGATGTTCTACAACATTCTACAAGGAACATGTGACTTATGGAATTATCTAGCACAGGACCACTATTTACAAATATACATATACAGTAAATCTGTATATAAGGACCTTGTACTTCGTACTATGCCCCTTGTCCAATTTATTGGTAGTAGTCAGTATTAGCCACTAAGAACAACAAGTAAGCTCCTAAGGTAAGGTAGTTCCACTCCACTGTGTAAAACACAGGGTACTGCTCAACAGGTTATGGGCCCCAGTGCCAGTCTCATTGTCGTGCTCGTCGCTGACTATGATGACTAGGAACTAAAGCTCTTACCTTTAGAGAAGTGTCTCTCTCATCGTTCTCTTCTAATGGTCGAGCTTTGAGATATGACCACTCTATGAAGTGACATCGTCATGAACCTTGTTCTGACTTGTTGCCTCCATGCGTGCCTTATGTTGTCATTAAAGAATGTTATGCTGATTGCGCTTTATTGCAGCAACCAGAAAAACTTTTAAGAAACAATATGTCAACCACTGCTGTAATCGCTGCTGTGTCTTTTGTCTTCTCTGGTGCTCGTTGGTTTGAGTGGAAGACTATGATGGAGATGTACCTTCAAACTGCCCAGTTGTGGCAGATTGTCTCCGGAGTCCGGACTCGCCCATCCCCCCAAGACCCCGACAACATCTCGGAAACGATGATGTTGTTGCAGCAGTCGTGGGATAATAAGGAATGACAGCAGCCATGAGATCGATAAAACAGAGGCTATCCCCCGACCTTATTCATGCTGCTGCACGTGATGAGTGTAACCATTCAAGTGAATTGTGGCAATGGCTTCGTTGACAGATTTGAGGTAAAGGAACTGGGTACCATCTATGAATTATACAAAAAAGTCAAGGATTTCAAACTTGGCGGTGGTAACCCAGAACCTGACTTCCTCCGCCTTGAGGACCTGTTTGGTAGATTGTCTGAAAATGACTGTCCCATCCCAGAACTCTTGCAGATGTTGATTGCATTATCTGTGATCCCTGAAAAATGGAGTACTGTAATGGCAAACTTGTTGCAAAACAAGGATGCCACCACATTGAAACTTACAGATATTAAAGCTGCAGTCACCCACTAGTTTACTGGTACAAATATACAGAAGGCTAACGTCTCTGGAAGTGGTGGACATGTGCAAAAAATGTTCGAATATAAAACACAAATCCAACAATAACCCTTCTTACAAAGATCAGTCCAAAAAAGAAGACTCTCCAGCTGATCAGAAGAAGAAGAGGCAGTGCGGTAAACAGGGTGGCAAGCCAAAAGGAGAGAAAGAAAAAGCTAAAGAAGCTGAGGTAGTAGAAAGTAGTAGGTCTCACTCCCATGTCGCATCAATGGCCATGCTGGCCACCTCATTTGGTGCCAGGTTAAGCACACCAGCTCCCTCGGCACCAACACCTACTTTCCTATGGGAAAAATCCCCACAAGTACTACACTCCGCCGATTGCTAGTACATACACTGGCATGAAAGCATTGAAGCACCCTGAGACGTATCATAGTACGAAACACTCAAGGGAACTTGTAGACCGTGAAGGTCTACCACGGCGCCCTCAATATCTCCGAAGATATGAGGAGCCTTTGTTGAACCATGGTGGTGGGGAACCCTCTACCTCGAGAATAGAGGAAGTACCGGAAGAGGTAAGTGAATGTCCCTCAAAACGTCCTAAGACCAAGTCTCCTGAACCTTGGGAACTTTGCCTGGCTCGATCTGACTCAGGTGATTCTGTATCTCTTGGATTAGAGGAAGACCAGGACTATCTATGTCCCGCTAACGGATGGACTGAGATAGAAGTTGATAAGGCTATTGCGGATAGTGCAGGGATAGAGTGCATAAATGCGGCTCTAGAAACTGGATACAAGAGTGAAAGGCAAGTACCTCCTTTGAACTGTAAAGTGACTGAGATTGATAGTGACCTACAGTGCCCTCTTCAGCTCTTGAAGCTGAACAGACTTAATAGCAGTAGTGGACTTTTCTGTTCTTTGTCACATGTATCTCTCGGCCCCTCTGAGGGGATTATTAATAATCATTTTGCATCTTGTTCGAAAGTGTAAGGGAAAAGCAAAGGATCCTAATCATGCATCGTGGATTATGGATTCAGGAGCATCAATGCACTTTATGCATGAACAAACAGACTTCATTGAGTATCATACTCTGAAGAAACCAATTTCCATCCGGACAGCTTCTGAACAAGTTGTTTATGTCGAGGGACTTGAGACTGTCATGATGAGTCATGAAGTAGTTATACTCCTCAATGGAAACAAAGAGAGAAGAACGCGTAGGATGACTCGGATCTCACCAGTCTACTACATCCCTGGATTGAGTGGCCGCTTGCTCTCCATGGGACAATTCCTGACTGAAAAGAGGAATAGTGTTAGAGGGAAAGGGACTCTCATCAACATTGTTGATTCTAAAAGCGAGCCAATCTTGTCTTGTGAAACCCACATGAGAGGTGATACTATATACTGGTGTGATGCTCGAATTGTTCACAAACCCAGTGCTAAGGCCAGTGTTGTAATGTACAAGGTTACTTATGACACTTGGCACAAGAGATTTGGACATCCAGTCTAAACGGGTACTCCAGAAAGCTCCTGAGAATGTGCAAGGTTTTCCGACCTCATTAGAAGTGCCTAAGGAAATCCCATTATGCCCAGATTGTCTCCGAGGAAAGCAACATAGTAAGTCTTTCCCCCTGAGCTCTTCACGAGCTTCTGCACCTATTTGAGTTGGTTCATTCCGACTTAAAGCAGTTTTCTATCACAAGTTATCACAAATATTGCTATGTGATCACTTTCCTTGATGACTTTACGTCTCATGCCTGGATGATGAATTTGTGCCACAAAGATGACTCAAAGGCAGCAATGAAACAGTTTCAGTGCATTTGTCAAAACACAATTCAACACTGATGTAAAAAAGTGGCGTTTTGATGGAGGGGTGAATTCCTAGCAGATGGAAGTGTTGCTGAAGGATATGGGAGTAATCGTTGAGAAATCTGTCCCCTATGAGCAACAGCAGAATGGTAGAGCAGAGTGGTTAAATTGCACCTTAATAGATAAAGCAGGAAGCTATGCAACATGACGCCTGCATACCAGACAGCTGGTGGGAATTTAGCATGGAACAAGCAGTACACGTCTACAATCAAACTCCTATGGCGTGCCTGAAATGGCGTACACCTTTTGAGGCTTTGTACAAAGTTAAACTGGAAGTAAACCATCTTAGAGTATTTGACTCTGAAGCCTATGTCTATCCTCCCCAAAGAAAAACAGGTGAATAAACTCGCTCCTAAATCAGAGCTGATGGTATTCATTGGACACCCTGAAGGAGTAAAGGGCTATCGCTTCATGCGACTCCACAACAATACTGTCTTTGTGGCTGCCACCGCAATCTTTGACAAGCTTCTCTTTCCAAAATGTCCTAATCAGAAATAGCGTGGTATCACTGAAATAGGACAAGATCCCCCACCTCCTAGTCCATATAACTCAGACGACAAGGATAGTGAAGGCGATGATTCTATACTGCCCTCTCACGAACCAGTCTGAACTTAATTATTCTGATAGACCAGACCAACCAAACTCTTGGGATCCTTTGGATGATGTGCAGAAAAGACCGGTACCTACATATGGACTGAGAAATCCACCACAAAATCCAAAGGCACCCCATATTCCTTATCCTAGTAGTGAAGGGCTTGACGAAGCCCCAACTCCCTTCCTGTCTCCTAACAGGGAACCACATTGCTTACCTCTAGTGGAGAGGCCTCATACACCTTGACCAAGGAGTGCAGCAGACGATATTGAGTACTCGCGACAGTCAAAGAGAGGGAACACCTGAAAGACGGTTTGTGCCCAGACAAGAACCGCCTGAGATGATCAGAGAGACAGAGAAGGATCCCTAGAAACAGTCATACAAGACAATGCTTATGGAGATGATCCACTGCAACAACTGCAGAATCAGGATGATTATGCTTATTGGTGAGATAACATCGACCAGCACTTTGTGCTGGAAGATAGGCAGTGTTGGGTTCCCGTACCAACAGCACCACCTCAGCCCACTGACAATGAGTGCCCTGATGTAAGCACTAGGGATATGGATATAAGTCAAATGGCTTATGTGACTAAATTGGCACAGGAAGGGGGTGTAGAATTCACTGCCTATTTATTAGTGCATTGAGTTTCACATTCTGATAATCTAGTCCCAACTCAATTTAGAGATATAATGTGCCTTTCCACCGGCTGCAAAAGAAGAATGGTTGATCAGCTTGCCACAAAGAGATGGACACTCTTCGTAAGTGCGATGTAATGTCTGGACTTGTAGACCTACCCCAAGGTTGAAGAGCAGTTAAGAACAGATGGGTGTTTGTGGTCAAGTCCGATGGCCGCAAGAAAGCACGACTAGTTGCCAAAGGTTTCTCCCAGATCGAAGGACTCGACTTCAAGGAGATATTCTCGCCTGTTGTGAGATTTGAAACAGTGCACATCCTGTTAGCACTTGCAGTGCTCAACAATTGGGCTATTACTGGCCTGGATGTCAAGTCTGCCTTCCTGTATGGCAAACTTGAAGAAGAGATCTATATGGTCCAACCTGAAGGCTTCGTTGTCAAAGGACAAGAAAAGAAAGTCATCCGCCTGCAACGTGCTATCTATGGCTTAAAGCAAGCTGCATTAGCATGGTGGAAAGGACTTGTTGAGTCGATGAAAGAACTTGGCTTTCAAAGAACTCAATCAGACGCAGGAATATTTATCCATTGGTCAAAAGACCAGCAAGATATTGTGATAGCAATTATCTATGTTGATGATGCTATCTGGACTGGGTCCAATCCCAGACTCATAAACAAGAAGAAAGAGGATTTCATGAGATGATAGGAATATTGTGATTTGGGAGATGTCAATGAATTTCTTGGCATGTGCATACAGCAGACAGGTCAGTCCTACAGGATAGATCAAGTCGCTTATTTAAAGAAGGTACTTGCACGCTTCGGCATGGAGAATGCTTGTAGAGCTGAGACTCCACTCCCAGCTGGATACAAATGTTGAGCAGCACCCTGTTTACACAGTAGAGGGGACTGATCTTACCTTAGAGCTTACTTAGGTTCTTAGAGACTTAGGTACTAGTACTGACTACTACGAATGAAATTCGACAAAGGACATAAGGTCCAGTAGCTCTACTTATATACATAATTGCTGTTTGTACAGCTTTGTACAATGGTCCGTGCGCAGGTACACTAATATATCATGTGACTACATATAGAACCTTGTAGAAGGTTATGGAATGTTCGTGAGAGTCACGTGCCATAGAGCATATGAGTGTGAGACACGTCATCAGTCACGTGCTCCATCACATGATCAATTATGTAATCAGTCATGTGATTGTTGCTGTCGCAACAACAAACTAGTCCCTAATGAGGGAATCGCCACACCAGCGTTGAGAACTGAGTTTCAACAAATTATCGGCAGCTTGCTGTACCTGATGATTGGAACTCGACCTGATATTGCATACGCAGTAATTAGGTTAAGCATATTCGCAGCAAACCCAACACAAGACCATGTGAATCAAGCAAAACACATAATGCGATACTTGGTTGGTACGCAACACTATTCCATCTTGTACAATGGAAAAAGTGATGAAGGGTTATATTCGTATACTGATTCTGACTGGGCCTCTGATGAAATATCGCGTAAGTCCCATACAGGTTTCTACATGATGCTAGCATCAGGCATTGTTGCGTGGCAATCTCGCAGACAGAAAACGATTGCATTAAGTTCCACTGAAGCAGAATATATGGCTAGCTCAGACTGTTGTCGCCAGCTGATGTGGATACTGAACGTGTTTCGTGAGATTGGCTTACCCTTTGTAAAAGCCATCCCAATCTACATGGATAATCAGGGAGCCAATTTTATTGCTTCCAATCCTGTCGCCGAACGGCGCACCAAACACATTGACATTCATTACCACTATATACGTGAGTGTATCGAAAACGGACAAGTCAAGGTCTTCTTCATTGAAGGGGTTAACAATCTAGCTGACATGCTTACAAAGCCATTGTCGCTGAGAGTTATTTATGAAGTGCAGAGCTCAACTACAGCTTGAATTTTATTCACAGTAAGTTTGATGCCATACAAGCACATAGACGTGCAATATATCCAGTAAGTTCATTCTTGATCATAGTAAATCGAGAATACAGGTGAATGCTGCTGTCTTTCTAAATTCTTAAGATTATCCACTTAGGAGCGCAAATGATTTGATTTATTCATCACATGCTGCACTAAGTGAGGGGGTGTGTTGCGACAGCAACTATCACATGAAGGATCACATGATTCATGTAATGTGATATGTCATATGACCTAGTCATGTGACTCACTCATCATATGCTTTATATGTCACATGCATTATGACTAAGCATGTTCTTTGATGTTCTATAACATTCTACAAGGAACATGTGACTTATGGAATTATCTAGCACGGACCACTATTTACAAATATGCACATACAATAAATCTGTATATAAGGACCTTGTACTTCGTACTATGCCCCTTGTCCAATTTATTAGTAGTAGTCAGTATTAGCCACTAAGAACAACAAGTAAGCTCCTAAGGTAAGGTAGTTCCACTCCACTGTGTAAAACACAGGGTACTGCTCAACACACCCTTGGGGATATTCACACATTGTTACCAGTACTTAAACTACAGAGATGTATACAGTTCTGTAGTTTGAATATCAACTAAGACTTGTAATCTTGTTTCTCTTTAAGTTCTGTTCTCTTCCCACAACAACTCCAGTCTTTGGACACAAACCTCAGCATTCATAAATTAGACATCAGAAGTCAGCAGGGCACAACAGACATTATTGAAGCCATATCTAACATCTGACAGGTGTTAACTCTGAGTTCACAGAATTGACCCCAAAGTCAGTTCTTGACAAACATGCTAGGAAAATCTACTAGCCATCCAAGATGCAAGGATTGTATTGTATATAGTAAACCACATGCAGGGAAATCTACTGCAACTGCCTTACTCAATACACATTAGTAGCAGTAACAGTCATAATACATGTAACATAGTAAGCATATGATGAATATAGTCACATGACATATCACATTACATGAATTAGATAATCCTTCATGTGATAGTTGCTATTGCAACACTATTCCTATGTTTCGGAGCATACCAATTCATTTGATCCTCTTATATGTATTTGGATAGGGACTCAATTGGCTTGGATGTTCTGCCAGTCATGACAATCTTCTGGGGTTTCAATATTCAATCATTTTCTTTCGCATGAGAATTCTTCACATGTACAAGATCATTACAGCATGACATGAAGGATACAAAACACTGCCGTAAATAAAAGAAAAAATTTTCATTCAAACATTACGTTAATGCATGACAATACTCTCTGGTGGACCTAGATAGCTTGGCAACAGGCCCCCAGTATCTGTATCAAAACATGAGATTCTTGGGGAGCACAGTTCGGAAGCGTTTGATACGTACCAATCATGATCTTTTGGATGACAACTGCGGGCTCAATCATGAATAGCTATTGGTGTACAGTGAGTCATATTGGACCACAAGGTTATCCAAATAAAGCACACCTTCAATGTATGTGCACCAGGACTGACACCGTTGAATATTGCGTTTACCGTTACCTTTGCATTAGCAACAAAACCATCAGGCGTATCCCAGCCAGCGGGCAGAGCACCAGGGAGAGGGATTGGCATCGGGAATTTTGTCTGCATTGCAAGCGAGTCGATTTGAAGCTGCAAATGCCAGCGGCCGGTCATCACCGTTGGCATTGAATGATGGTGAAACAACTATGCTGACGGTGACATTTCCTTTCCCGCCAAGTGTATTGAAGTTGAAGAAATCGTATTCACTGGACAGGAACGCACAAATCAGTGAATATATAAACGCGAAATGTATTATTACGAACAGAGATGGTCCTGACCCCGCAGTAAAGTTTGCGTCGGTGTGTGGTTGAGGGGTGACGGCAGATAATGTTTTTCCGTACCCTGGCAACTCAGCCCATGCAATACCATTCACAGTATTGTTTCGTGTGGCGTGGGCAGCCTCGATCGATAAAGCACCGGCACCCTCGACAAAACCTGATAACTAGTTAAATATTATGTGTGAGATACATGACATGACTGTATACCTTTGAAGTTACTTGGCAATACATTCTTTTGAGCAATAAAGGTGATAGGAACAGCAGCGGTTGACAAAGGAGGTTGATTGGGTGTTGTTGCTTTGAATGTAACTGTCGCGACATTCTGACCAGCCTGAAGCTTGCTCCAATCCGGAACGCTTATAAACACCCTTACGTCCGGTTTGTTTGGGACTGCGGAACCTTTTGTCAGAGAAAGTTTCAACCATGTCACGTTGCTGGTCACTGCAAAGTCGAAGCCTGTGGGTCCTCCAACTCCGACGTCGACGTAGAAGTCCGAGATGGGATTGAAATTATCGAGAGTCACCGTTGGGAATGGGCAGCTGAACATTTGGGCACATTGGTTCATGTTATCTCCGGGCCTAGAGACCATCATAATTAACTCGAATCATTTTCGGGACGATGAGGTTGATTTGCTTACCATGCCGCAAGAGTTCGCTCTGGAGCGATTCGCATCAGACCAGCTATGTTTTGCTTCTTGCTTTGTACTCGTGTAATCATAGGCATACTGATATGAAAACAGGATTAGAAAGAGGTATAGAACTCAAAAGAGAAGACAAACGTGTTTGTCATTGGCTGTTGCCAGTAATAATATCCAAGATCTGATAAATGATGACTTGGTGTTTATCACAAGTGTTAGCAAACAAACTTACGGGTTTGATCCATCATACTGAGAATTGTTGTCAGCGTCAGAAATGGCAATTAGAATCGTACAAAATTACTTACTGAACCCATTTACCTATGGAAAATGTCTATTTAGCAAAGGTTATCGGCCAAGATAAGTGGCTTCTTACCATCCAAGAGCTGATGATATTGTGTCTCCAGATCGAAGTCATGTTCGAATAAAGTTACTGCTTGGTCTGCGAACATGTTTGCACTAGACTGTATTAATAAATGAGTAAAATTGTCATGCTACAATGAAATATTACTCACCATTGCTTGAGATGCTCGCAAGTTGGCTTTTCCGGCAGCGACCATCTGAGAATAATTAGTTCATCTGACGAAGATGTACAAGACAAGGCGTACCATCTGGCCCAGGTTACTGTTCGCAAGGACAGGATGTTGAACAAGCTGGAAGAAAGCAGGTTTGGTACCTGCTGGCAGGCTGTTGTAAATGGCAGTAGATGCTGACTCCAAGGTCTTCCAAGCAGCAACAACGTTATCAGCCCTATGCACTAGTTAGACTCGGAATGGGTGTCAAGAGCTAGAGATGCTTACTCTCGATAATTGGTGAGACTGAAAGTTGTGGAATTAATCAACTCGGGCTTTCTCCTTGCAGTGAAACGTGTCAAATTTCCCACTATTTCTTCTATTTTAGTAGCAGTAGCTGGTGAAACGTCGAATTCCCGTTGGGCCCATGAACCAACGAAAGTGTTGAGGTTCTTTGAGTTCCACTTTGATGCATCCCAGGCATATGTGAGGAAGAAATCAATCTCGCGCTCGTAAGGCTTGAGGTCTCCAACGTTTAATATCCAAACAGTAGTAGCCACGCGATCTACAGCAATTGACATTTGTTCGTGGATCTTAAGTTTGCGGTCAGGCCAGGTATGAACTTAATTGGATGTATTGTAGTACCTTTTCAATTTGAGTTGTCTAAAAAGGACTAGTCATTTAATTGACCTAAATGAGATCAGAAGAAAGTTCTTACTGGTGCCCATTTGGAGTCCATTGGGGTGCCAACCTAAATCATCAAGCGTTCAACATTTGTCTGAGGCAAATTAATCGGTATGGACACGTACATAATCAAGCTACAATAATAAGGTCAATCAAAGGGCTCGATACATGAATATAGCGTTGCACTGACATGATAATAAACCCCAGCACCTCCAGTCCTATTCCTTTCATTCACTATTGGGAATCGGCGTATATTACCAAAGCTGACAATTAATAACAAATTAAAATTTTGTTTCCCGAAAGGAGCGAGGAAACTCACTTGTCATCAGACCAAAGCAGAGTCACATACTCCGGAACTCGCATCCCATCATCATAGTATCCTTCAACTTCTTTATCTGTCCGAATATGTAAGTATTAGACAAGCCCACGCAGAAACACACTAGCTCACACAAAGCCCAGAGTTGTGGAATTTGCGACACATCTATGGAGTCCCCATAGACATCCGTCAAAATCTTGGTCTGATCAGCTATGACTTGTTCCAGAAGGTCAATATCCGTCGTCTCCGATAGAGGTTCTGCAGATAATCTTTAACAATCTCATCTACAAAAAAAATTAAAGAAGAAAACCCACCATCACCAAATCCGCGCATTCCAAGTGTATATAGTGATTCGAAGGGCCTTGCACGTTGAGTCCCTTCTAACCAGTACGCTTGGACGACTGCTTTGTTGCCAACGTAGTCCCAGGCTCCTTTTTCAAAGATTGAGAATTCATTGGGCGTGGATCGCATCATTGGTTCTTGATGACTAGCAGCCAGTAATGGTTAATATAGTACGGACTATATCTTATTTATCGGGACGGACCTGGTTCCCATCACTACTCCATAAAAATCTGCGAGGAACTGGTTTTGAGGGTCGTCAATAGCAAAAGCACTAAGATACTTTGAGGACTCTACAATTAGAAACTATCATTTATAAGCTTACCTGCCCCACATTGCTGTAATCAAAACCTCTTAAGTACATATCCATATCAACGACTGACAAAGAACCTACCCGGCCACAGATAGTTTGCCTTCAATCGTAAGATTAATTCAAACCTAATAAAAATCAAATCAGTCTTTACTTTCCCGCTAAATTCATTTCAGATATACGCACAATTTAGTGTAGAATAGATGGTTGAAAGGTGAGTTCAAGGGAACAGATCCTGTTCCATTCGTGAACTTAACCATAGCCCATGCTTGCAAAGCCGGTTGCTCGTCGTTAAGGAATATTCCGCGGTACTTGACAGTGGGCGAACTATGCTTGCATCCAGTAGGGGCAACGAATATCTCTGAGTGTTGGGTAGTAGGAACATCAGCCCACCTGTAGAGGTTCGGTCACATCAGTCAATGGGCTCAAAAAAGCAAAAGGTTGGTGTTCTTACCAGTACCACGGGGACACTCCTGAAAGACACAAAACCTCGGCGTTAGCGACTATTGGTGATAATTGAAACTATACAGGGCTCACCGAATTGTTCCGAATGGTCATAAAGGGCAAAGATTGTACCCCGCTTATCCGAACCAATTATCACATAGGCGCTGTCAACACCTGGAAGCGGGTTCTTCACTTCCTGCGAGATGAAAGACTCCCATTTGCCGTTGATAGAAGATACATCCAGTTTGGTATTGTTGACAATGCGGTCGATGAGCGATGATTTTCCAAGAGTTCCGATAATGATAGGGTTGGTCGCTTTGGTGGAGGTAGCACTCGTTGAAACATTCGTTAACGAGGGCTTGACATTAGTTACACGTTGGACATCGGTAACAAAGTCCATGGCCGCGACTTGCACTCCGGGCCATTCATCTGGGGATATTAGGACTGATGCCGCCTTCCCATTACTCACTACCGAGAAACTGTTCGATGATGATTTGAAGGTGACACAGGTATCTTGTCCAATAGCGTAGATTTGTTCGAAAAGCGAGGACAATCCAAGAAGCAGCAAAGCAGACCTCCTCATCTTGACTTGGCAGAGTGGGGCGTTGACTGATTCCGTGTAAAATACATGCCATTTTGTACTTGGAGCAAAAATACATTCTTAGCACCAGAGGTTTACGACACCATCACAAGATAGTCTTGTGACCATGTGGCAGAACTTCGGAACGGGCCTTCCAGGGGGAAAAGAGCGGTTGGACGACGCGTCCATATCATGGCCATGTGAGTACATCGCTTCGCAGACCACAAAAACATCTAAGAATAACATTGAATAGTGGATCAGGTGAAAAACGATGAACAGTTTATCCTACAGGCACCGAGACGAGGCAAATAATATTGGAATGATGACGAAAAACCTCATAGAGGTCGTATATCATGGTCATGAGGGCACATATGCAGCATCAAGTGCCACTTGGCGCCGCTGTTATTAATATTACTTCATCTGGAGTTAGGTCGTGAAAAAAACGACTAAAGGAATTAATATTACTCACATTTTCTGCCGCATACACTGGAAACTTGGAATCAATGTACCAGTATAGAAACCATGAAATGACCGACGGAGTACATGCTTTGACTAGGAGTCTAACCCGCTGTTTGATTCATTGACTTTATCTTGGATTGGAGTGAAGTGTACGGTAGAAATAACGACACAACTTGGAGTTCCCCAAGCCCCACATGATAAAATTAGTCCGTTGCAACCAGTTTGTCAAGCGCTCCCGATCCAAATAAATTAGTCATCAAATCTTGTTCGGCCCGTCCTTGGAGTTCTTCAAGTCCGGACCGTCACAAACAGGTTAAGTATATCCAGTAGATAATTCTTGCTATTTCTAGGACTACAATCAGCAGAATGAGGCTTTAAAGAACTAACCTGTATATTACAAATCTCTGCTGCCAGCTGTCTTTATGGTTTGTTTTAACCCCAGCCCTGCAGGAACTATAGTTGATGTGGAAACCCATTATTTTCAAACTTCCTTAGAAGGAGCTTCTGTGAAAGTTCACTGATTTTGTCCACATATAAAGAAAGCTATATCGGTAGTTTGCTCTACTCTGGTAAAATCATTCTTATGGAAAAAAATTTTTAAACCAAGCCATCGATCGAGAGCCACCTATGGCGTCTATGATAACGTTATTCCGGGATACGCCATGGATATCGGACTTCAAGTGCATAGTACATTATAATTAGTAGGTCATGCGAGTAAAATGTACAAAAACGGATGAGAAACTGGCTTTATCTGTATCAATAAACTGATCGGTCGGAGCCTACTTTGACTATTGCTATACAATCTGCTATCTGAAATTGGTCCTTGTAGCTTTGACAAACCTGGATAGATAACGGAAGCTACAAGAAAATTGGGCAAAGTAACAGTCTGACCGACCTGAAATTTCTGCAACCATTATGATCATCCAAAAATGAACGAGTCCAATAGCAATGGCTACCAAGGGAAGTGGTTGAATTTCTCTGCAACCATCGACCTCTTTAGTCATCCGTAGCTAGACACCAGATGCCGGCAGTCAATTTTAATCTTAATTCCGGTACGAATCTGAACATATCTGATTAAGATCATTAGACTTGAACCGGTGACCAGCTTGACACCTGTAATAATAGCCTCCAGTTCTCCATGTTATAATTAGTATACGTCGTCATGGATTAGGCACTTTCATGCCAATTAGTCAATATATTTTCTCGAAACAACAAATAATTAAGGGGTAACCTGTCAGCAGCCATTTCTAGTATTGGTTTAGTGTGTGTCAGTGTGCGTCTCCGCAGCACAATTATGGAGCCCCGCATTCTTTCCTGGTAGCAATAAAAATAAATATGCAAGAAATTTTGACTCGTCGGTCCGCCCATTTGAACACCCGCAACAGTGTGTAGATATTGCGAAAGAACAAACGGAAAATCGGCCCACTTAAAGTAGACAACCGGGCCGTTTTCAACCTTATGACACGAAAAGAGGAAAGGGTTGAGAAGGGATGTACGTTCAATTCCACATATGAAAGATACACCCCTTTACTTGGTCAGTATCACGGGGCACGCTTACGCCGAGTTGGTCGGAATGGCCGTGGAGGAAAAGACATTTCTGACACCAGAACATATCAATTGAAAACTAAGACAAACCTGTCAATAATCCAGCCTATCGATACAGGCCCGCAATGGATTGTGATGATAGGAGCGGAGGTCACAGTAACAGGCTCTACTTGGTTAAATATGGCCCTTAGTATCGCGAAAAATAAAGAAGGCAAGTTGTGCTCTAGTATTAGATCGGCCAAGCGCGCAATATTGCGCAAATAGGGTCCCACTACAAACGTATGGAAAAGAGGCACAAAAGTTATGAAGATTGAGTGACCTCAGTGCCTAATTTTGAGGATAAACTTCGGTTCTAAAAAAGGTGGATATAGGCCAAGTTCATCGGATCTGCTGACTCGTGGAGCTTAACTCGACCGAGTTAGGCTCTTCATGGAGGCCAAGAAGCACAGGGACCGACGTTAACATGATCGGATTCTCGCCTTTTACGGGGGCATTGACCAGGTATACACATTCTATATCTGATAAATTGAAGTCTGTTCTTGCGCAGTGCATCAAAACATAAAGAACATATATATAAGGTAGAAAGGATTCACTTATCTTAAGTTATGCTTAACGAGTCTAAAAGTTACTTAAAGTCTTGGACTACTTATGTCGGGTGATGTCGGTAATAAGAAGCAGTAGTTGGAACCTACTCGAACGCCCGACATAAAATGGTCTATTTTTGTGCATCCAAGAGAGCCCCAAAAAATTGCATAAGAATCTGTTACACACGATGGTGTTGATTAAAAGGCACGAGTGATAAAAATTGACGGCAACGATGACAAAACTTGTTCAGAGAAGTGCAACTAGCTTGTAATGACCTGTAAAATGTGCGCGGACATAAAAGCATTTTTATTATTCTGTGGCAGTCATGAGAAGCGAGAGCTACACGACAGTAGTCGGAGATAAAATATAGGGACGCTGAGCCACCGGGTAATTGTTTGTAGTTGTTATAGATGGAAACCATGTGTGACCAAATTGAGGGTGCTTTTTCTTTCGCATTGTCTTTCCCCAGCAACGCTTTCCCTTTGCCCTACTTTAGCCCTTCAAATCAAATCATCCACACTCTTTCGTCCTTTCGCTCTTTATCAACGATGATCAAGTCTTTCGCACTCTTGACGCTGCTCACTTCAGCTGCATTCGCCCAGTCATCAGTATGTTTTTAAAACCATATTCACCCCTTGTTCTTCCTGTTTTTGACCCATCATTATTTCAATAGTCGTCGTCTGCACCTGCAGCTTCCGCTTCAGCTACCTCACGCATTCCAACTGGCATCAGTGACGCTTGCAAGACTTACTTGACCGCTCTCGACAGTGATGCTGGAATCAAGGGCTGTACAGATGCCCTCGTCGCAGCAACCTCCTCCTTCGGACCGGGCAGTACAATAACGCCCACCTCAGATACCGTCACCTCTACCTTGGGCAACCTTTGCTCTGCAGCAACCACTGCAAAGTGCCCAGACAGCACCATCCGCCAACAGCTCACCAATTTCTACGCTCAATGCACCGCCGAGCTTACTACCAATCGTAATGACGATGTTGTCAGCTTCTACGAAATTCTATACGACCTCCTTCCTTTCAAAACTGCTCTCTGCTCCCAAGACGACTCGGGAACTTCCTGCGTTTTGGGTGCTAAAGCATCATCTGCCACATCAGGACTGAGTGGTACTCTCGCAGGACACTCCGGTGCATGGACTGTAGCTGATATCCTAGCTGCCCTTGGATCCTCCACATTTGTGCCTAACCTTGCTACATTCGCTTCCAACAACATTCCATTCCTGTTCGCCTCCACCAAGCTTGATGCAAGCCAAATGTGCACTCCGTGCACCAGAAACATTTTGACTGCATACATTCAACAGGAGTCCGACTCCCCATACGCACCCGGCCTTGAAAACAGCCCTCTCTTGAGCACTCAATCGTCACTGTATGCTTCCGTTGTGTCTAAATGCGGTGATAACTTCATGAATGGCGCCGTCCAAGCTGCTGGTGGTATCGGCAGCAACAGCCCCTTCTCCTCTTCTTCTGGGGCTCTATCATTGAACGTGGAACTCCAAAATTTCTTCATGATGGCAATGGGTGCTGCCACGTTGGCAATTTCTTCAATCTAAATAGAAATTTTCAGTATATCGATCGTTTAATTCTCTGTCAATTATCCACTGTGATTGCGCTAATCTTAGCGATTATACCATGTATCAGTGAAGGCAACGGTCGGTCATCTTTTAGGTATCTGTTTGGGTAATAGAATCATTGTTAATCCCGATGTCCATCCGAAGGTAAACATGGCCGTTAATTAGAAAAATGCACCTGGTAGTGCTTTATATAGTGTTTATATCTTTCAGTTCTACAGAGTTTTGCGCATATCTAACTTGTGAAAAAAAGTATGCAAGAACCTTTATCATGCTGACTGCATTTACAATTATGCATGAGAGAAACTCACAGGGACTGGTTAACGTATCAGTGAGCCATCCGTCCATTCTAAGATATTCGACATTTGCCGGGAAGTAAACTTCTAATTTTTTTCTCTTACTGATGTACTGATGTCGTCGAGTACATAATTTATTAACAAAACAAATATTAACTTGTTGTAGAATCTAAGTCCCATTACGCCAGTGCTAGAATTGGTGTATAGATAGAATTATGTCCAGGCTGCAAGATAGCAGGTATAGGGAAATAAATTATGATCAAGTCGATACAGCAGAGCAGTCCGGGTAGCCCTAAGATACAGATGTTCCGCGACCGTGGTGTTTCCCATTAAATAGAGTTGGGGGAAATTTTCGACAGCGAAAGACAATAAATAGAGCGAGATACATGTCTTGATATCGGGGTCCGATTTTATATACAGTCTCGCCTTGAGATGGGTCTAAAACGCAGCTCTTCAGGCAGTACGAATGTGACGATATCGAAGGCTTACTTCGCCTTGCAGCGCAAACAATAGCCGTCAATCAGGATAGGTCCTTCGGCAGAAATGGAGGGGCCAGGGCATATGTACGGGGGTCGTTGAGCGGGCAAGCAAGGTTTGATGGGAATTTGGTAGTTCTGACCACATCGCATGCATTGCAGAGTTTTCACTGTACACATGTAGATATGCCAAGTAATCTGGGAGGTTAGTAGCGGGCTAGTGTATGGATACATACTGATTTATGAGTGAATGCCAAAAGCTCATAATTTCCATCTTCAACGAGGAGCAAAAAAATCAAAGCTGTTAGATTTACCGCAAAAAGCAAGCATTGAGCCGATATATGATGGTTCCGTGTGGCTCAGAAATAGCAGGCTTAAAGTAGTCAAAGTAAGCCATATGTCGTTCTCCCTGCGATTAGAGCCACTGGCTATATTTGGACCGAGCATTGGAAGGAAACTCATACCGTTGTCATGCGAAATATTCACCGACGGAAAACATAAGCGTCCGACACCCAACAAGCCATGGGGATGCAAATCCTAATAACATCCCAGATATGGCACTAATCAAGAGCTTTGGTAAGGTTGGAAATTTCAGCGCTCAGCTTTTGTCCAAAATAAGCAAAGCAAAAGAAAAAACAGCGATTTGTGTCTCTTTAAAAAAAGCTGTAAGATAAGCTTTTCTGAAGTCAACTGCATCCCTTTGGGTACAAGTTTTCAAGGCAGTACCAAGGTTATCCCGACCTGGTTTTTTGTGTTTGTGTTTGGAGCGCTGAGGTACCGCTAGTAAGAGCAATGTTTTTGACTTTTGTATACAAAAGCGCGATCGGTCACTCATCACGTGATGCAGAACACCAACATTGCAAACTTGAGATTCTTTTCTTCGTTAGGAGCAATTGGTTGGAAGAATGCTGCAATGTGGAGCTTTATTGAATAACCCGGAAATTTTAGTTGCCGTATCGTTTCTCATAATTTTCTCAAAAACCGGATAATTGTTGGTTTGATATTTTGTGAGAGCGGCAAAAATTATATATTGGTCACATATATGATAGGGATAAATTTCGCCTCCCCCAAATGACATTGCTAAAGCAAGGTGACAAGCCCGATCCCGGTCGCCATACTCGATACTTATACCCCCCAATCATCCGTGTCCTCATCAAATAATTCGTCCACGACTTCACCTGAATTACCAACGACACGAACCGAAATCCTCCTTTCATCGTATAAATTCTGTTCACATCCAATGCGATGTTGAGTGCAAGGCGAGACACCAAGAGTGACGTTATCGATGTACATATTTGTGATGATAACGATAATTGGATTGGCAACCCCGTGTACAGCTTTAGACTAGTTAGATTCGGGGATGAAAAAGATTGCAAGTGCACCAACTGCTCACCACCATCGTGTTTACAAGCCTTGATCCAGGCAATGTCAGGGTTAGATTTGTCGATATCGACCCTCATCTCTATCTTCATCAAACTGGTCCACAGGACAACTTCATACATGTAAATGTCAAAATTGTACCCCACAATATTGGACTCACATGAGTTGGTTGCAAGTCAATCATGACCGATGTCTGATAGGTCACAGACAATTTAAAAGGTAAATTGATGAATTAAAAAGTGACTCACTTCAAACTGTGCCTGGTATGTTAGATACAGCCGGTACAAAATCAAAGTACACAACAAGGAGTAACTGTGCCAATATCAGCGTGAGCCAAGGAGGGTTCGGTTGCAGCCATATAGAGCCCAGACTCTGATAGTCATAATGACTGATTGTGAATCATCAAACAGATAGCCACAGATAGCACAGAGGATTGAGGATTGGTAGACATACATTCACAAACTATATAGTAAATCTAGCTTGAGATTTGTGCACAGAAATGTTAAATTCACAGACGTACCAATGACAAGAATGATTGCTGTTACAAATTTAAAATTTTCAACTGGAACATTCCTTCCAAATTTGACAATCATAATGAATCAACAAGCTGGCAAGTAGGATCTCCTACAGAATAGTATGGGGATGTGTACCTTGATAGGGTGGTGGTAGCCAATCATATATCGGCGCATCGACGACTTAAAAAGTAGATTCGAATAATATAATCAGCACACATATGATCGGTTCTTACCTAGTACGACACATATAATTTGGTAGATGAGACACAGATAACAGTTCAGCAAGAAAAGCAGTGTAGGTCCAGTTTTTAGTTTCTGTTTCCATATTCGCTCGACCTCATGCAATTCAATTAGATATAGCCATAACAAATAGTTTGAATAGTGCCAGTACCTCTTGTGAAAACGTCAAGCCTAAGATGGTTCAGCATACGCATACGACTAGACGTCTGGTGAAACTCACAATAATCATACCCCAGCAAAACACATCCACATAGTTCAAAATGTGAAAGTCCATAGTATCTGGTCGTTTAAACCATCCTCAAATCATACCATATCAAAGAAGAACACACTCACACTAAGGGTATGCTAGTCGCGATTTATGTGACTGGGAATTCTTAAATAGGTATCGGAGGACTGAAGGGGCGTTAATTCTTCATTTCAGTACTTTTGACCTTAAGTATATCATATGTGAGTGTGCAACACGGATCTAGGAGTCTGTGATGTAGGTCGGGATGATACGAACTGATTCATATGCATCAGTTGCTAAAAAAGAAGGCGGTCCAACATAATCCAGCATTGCTTCGTGTTACATGGATAGCTTCCTTTACAATTTTATGTTGATTGTTATGTAGACAACCCACTTTTATGAAGTACCAGATAGTACCTATAACCGATAATCCGACAGATGCATAGACTTTGACCTCGTCGCTTCAACTATTCACCACAAAATCACAAGGATTCACATCGATGTTTGCGATAATGTGTATCACGGCTGATGGCAGATACAGACTCCGAATCTCCGCCCACCAGTTTCTTCCCCCGCGAATGTGGTTTCTCCTCGCCACTTGGACCCACAAAGTTAACACGAAAGGACATTCAACTTACGGATTAATCATGGCACCTCCAGGATCGCATAACCTCCCTGAAAATGTGACAGCGTATATCGAGGGCGATCATGAAAATTTCCTCTTCGCTCTGTGTAAAGGTGGACGTTCGATCGTAATACAAGGAAGTAAGCCATCGGACTACGTTGTGGATCGTACCGATCTAAAATCTCTTGAGCGACAACGAAAGGACTTCTTCTATGTACTCGAAATCATCGTGAGTGTGGCTATTTTAGCTATTTCATCTATCTTGATCTGGTACATTGTTCTTAGCAAGCGAATCTTGGATTGATCGAATTTGGCAAAACAAACTGGGCATACCTTGTTCAAAGCAAAGGGAGATATCACATTCAGCTCAAGGACAAGATATGCTATACGATCACATCCCCAACGTGGGCTCCGTTCATTTACGAAAGCGAGATAAATATCGTGAAATGGATGGGCTCTAACTTCCGAGTAGGTTACTGGAAGGGGCAAGAAGTCGGTATGTGAAATGAATGAGAGTAGAATCATTCCTAATGAGGATAACTTTTTTCTTCTAGATATTCAATACGGGTGGAACAGATCCTACTTGGAACGTGTGGATCTAACAATGAAAATGTACCGTCTCTTGCAACCGCTTGATTTAACGTTTGAAGTTGTAGGACATCTGATTCATAATGACGGGTCCGTAGCTGGTCTTGTGACTGAGGCCGCAACTGGGCGGATGGCTACACCTTCTGACCGCACCTTGCTGTACGACGCTCTGGCTAAACTCCAAAGACATGGGTTCCTCTTCCGAGGACTTTTGCTTAACAAAGTGATGATATCAAACGGGAAAGTACGCCTCCTTGACATAGCAGATATACACTATTATCCTGAGAGCCGACGCGACGAACTTGAGGAAGCAGCAGAATTTGACCACTGGGAGTCGTTAGAGTACTATCAAACAAAGATGAATCCTTGGGAACTACACTCGACTGCTTACAGGACATGGAAAGTGAACCTCACCCTTCTCGCAGAAACTCCAGATCCCGAAAAACCTCTGGGGAGTTATGCACGGTTTTGGTTCCCTTATATCTTCTTCCCGGAAATTATGGATGCAAGGCAAACATGGCTCCTAAAACGTGCAAAAAAACGTGGTTCTAACTGGAAGAGCTCGAAGGCAGGACCACCCGTCTACCTGCCAACTGGGGAAGAACCTTTTACTAGTAACACTACACAGTTCGATATACAGACTGAAGGGTCATCAAAACGGAACCCCACACTTGTAGATACTTCGAACCAACCGTTATTCCATCCATATATCAATCGACACCGACGAACCAAGTTACTCCTCGCTAACAACGATGACGATTCACAATAGAGCTTCATGTATGCTGTTGTAACACAAAAATATCTGTAACATTTCCACCACTCACTAATAGACAACATACCTAATATTACAAAACTTCGATCTATGCTTCGAGTCATCTTGTATCTATATCCCTGCAATATGACAATATCTTCTAAGTCTTCACTTTGCATTGGTCCCGTTAACTCGTTGTTTCGTTGTTCAGGCTTGAAGCGGTAACTCCATTGTTTCCTAGGACTTATCTAAGCATTGGATAACGAAACATTGCAGCCTCGACGACGCGATGTTAACGCTCACGTCAACGGCTATCCTTGTCCTTGCGACAGAACATTACTTACCGGTACTTAGATCCTTACGGCAGATGATACTATCAAGGCCTATCAATCCTCTCCGCATATAGTACATATCCATGTTCATTGGGTACACTTCGAACTCAAAACCAGCCTTCTGAACCATACTTAACTCTACTGTGATATCAAAAGAGTTAGCAGTCCTACTGTCTGTCGCTCAAAACTCGGAAATCACTCTTTGTATCCGGTTCTCTCATAGAACTTCTATCACGATCTTCAGCCGATGCGTATTATTAATGGCAATCTTGACGCTGTGCGCAAGCACGAGGGCGAACTGCAGGTGGTCCATAATAAATGATGGGTAGGGGTAACATAAAAGAATGAATTCCAAAAACGTAAGCTCCAATATGTTATCTTTTGAGGACAGCCAAAGTTCGATTTGTTAGCTTACCAGATTCCGCTTCTGAGGATTGTTAAGCAAAAATCATCCAAACTTCACTATATTGTATATGTTGAACACACAGCAATCGAACTACAGTTTGAAAGTGGGTCAAGCATTATGGTACTGACGAACAAAGTTGTTTGAAAAGCTGTCTTGTCAGCTGATAAACTTGGATCAGGGCCAGCGAACAAGCGACAGAATTGTTCTCACCTTATCTATGTGATTCCCTCTACCTCTATCTACCTCAAGGTCCCCGCTTGGGTTTCATGCTATTGCTTCCTAATTCCATGAAATCCAAGGTCTCACATCCGACTACAGCCCCACAAATGACGAGATATGGTACACATGACTACAAATCGATATGGACCAAATTACTTCAAGTCATTATCATATATATACCTTCGTTATCGGTTTTCAGCTTGCTGCTACTCTATTACATACCATCATGGTTGACTCAAATATCGCATTATATGGGTTTACTCCTGTTCCTCGGGATCCTGACGTCTTATTTGCAGGACACCCGACTGCGAGCGGAGACAAACCGAAGCAAGATTTGTTCACACTTGAAGACTTTCCTATCCCCGACTCTGCACTGTCCAAAGGTATTGTAGAATTTGCTAAGGTGAATTACCCTATTTATTGATTCAGATAAGATCTGACATCATGGATGAAGAAGGAGCTCACAGAACAAATCTTTAACCATAGTCACCGGATATACATATACGGTACGTTTCAAATCCCAATGAAGGATAGTCTGTCAGACTGATTGCCATCACAGGTTTAGCACTCATTAGAACACATTTTCCAACATGGAGGTTTGATCATGAGGTGACCATGCTTGAGATATATGTCATCTGCCAAGGTCGCCACTGATAGAATCTGATTCTTGACCAGACATACTTCATGGCATGTATGTTACATGACATCGGCCTTGCGGAGCGCTTCCTTGCGACTACCAAACTGTCCTTTGAGCTCAAAGGCGGAATAGTCGCAAGGGAACTTATCTTGAACCTTGGCGGTGTTGAAGATTGTGCCGATGGCGTTTGTGATGCTATTGTACGGCATCAGGATGTATTTGACAAGGGGTCTGTTCTATTCCGTATTCACTTAGCTAGGAATTCATTGTGAATATGCGGTTCAGAGGCAATATCACAATGATCGGACAGGTTATCCAGCTGGCTTGGACAATTGGTAACTGATTTTGTCACTTGTGATCCCATTGAATGATACTAAGGTGGTGTTTACAGACAATGTAGGGCTGTGAGTCTATTCTCTCTACAGAACGTGCCTTATACATTAGAACTTCCGGATCTAATCCACACCTCCAAATCAGCCGTGCAGATTTGCTCCACCCATCATTGATCCAAGCAACATGCGCCAGGTATCCACGGAATAGTTGGACGGAGCATTTCGCTAGTTCCGTCGAGAAGGAACTAAATTTGAAGCCTTGGTGCCATTCAAGTGCTTTCGAATGCCCGAACTGGAGAGAAGGCATGCCCAGTGAGTTCGCCAGGACCGTTAGGTCCAATGATGTGATGCGTCCTTTTGATTGAATGGACGGAGATTCTTCGGCAGTCTGGCCATTACCGACGGTCAAGTGGATAAACATTTAACGTTGTTTAGAATACAATGCCCCTTTTCCATCTTGTGTGTACACACATCCTTCCTAATGTCACCCTTGTCTACTCACAAGTAGATAATACATGTGAATTAATGAGACGATTGAATAGTTTGACAAGTCTGACAGTGACAGTTTTGTCACAAAGAGCTTGCTTGGAAGACTAACATCAAGGGAAGCTAACTTAAGAGAAACCATTCTTACGTAGTACTACGATAATAAGTAGTTCCCGGCTTGAAGCCTTGCAATCTGACCCCACGCTATTCGAGGGTTCTCATGCAGGGAAATGCAGGGCAGGGCACCCTCACGAATTTCAGGGTTTGACGCTTGCATACATCGTTGTTGAAGGGGATAGTCTGTTCAAGTCATTACTTGATGACTGTCAGCATGCTCTGAGACTATTCCTCATTGCAGTAAGTATAAAAACACCAACCCAATTTCAAGCTTCCATGAATGGTAAGAAAGTGAAGTGAAGCAGGGGTATTCGATACATCAGGACATAATATACATTTAGCAGTGCTTCTTATTCGCAAGCAGACAAAGTTCAGTGTCGTAAATCTGTGACGTGAATACGAGGGTTCAGTACATAAATCCCAGAATGCAAACAGAAATGAGGGTATAGATGAAGGGGAAGATGGCCATACGTGCATACTACAGGAAGCGATTGTCAATTGCATAATGTAGAAGCATTTATTTTCTCCGGACGGCGTCAACTACTATGCCACGTGGTGCTCTTCTTTTCCATGCTGAAAATACCATGCAAGTTAGGAACATCCAATGAAGGACCAGATCTCCACCGTCCAACAAAGGCAGTACCGAATCGTAATCGGCCTTCATAATACCAACTTCCCAGATGGTGCTCTCCTGCATTCTTCTGTGAAGATTACAAAACTCTCAGTATACTTCACAACAACAGATTGAAAAAAAAGAATTCACAGGTTCTCGCCGGAAGGTAATTAAGCCATCTTGGTGAACTCTCCCAACAAATCTGAAGCCATTCCATGCTAAATCATGATCCTCTAGAGTCTGACCAAAATTAGTACAAGGAAAAACAAGTTTGGAATGAAAATAAATTCCAACCTCTCCGACAATGATCACATCCACAGCCTGCCTCTGATCTCGCCATGATCCCCGTTTCTCTTCTGGAGTGGGAACGTACTTCTCATACGTGTATTTCTTCGAGCGCATTGTGTATCGGTCCTATCCAGTAAGCTGCATCGGCTGTCAGGGGTTAATATATTTCTGTTGAGAAACTCGCCTCCAATTCAAGCAGACGGGTAATCTCCGCTACGGAAAAATCATCTTGTGGCAGAGGAAGGTTGGGACTGAAACATAAGTATTCTGATAAGGCGCATTGCATCGGTTGTCGGCACTCAAACTTGGCAAGAGACGAAGAACACGTATGAGTTGCAGACGCATGCTAAAGGATCAATTAGACCAGGACAAGCGAAAGTAAGGCGTGGAGGGAATTTTACCATGCATGTCCCCTGCCATAACCCTGTGAGTAGTCCGGGAACGTAATTATATACCGCTTTGTCAAAAAGGTCATCCTGGGGTTGCAAAACCTGACAGAACTCTAGATCATGCTTCATACTCTTTGCCGAAATCGGAGCAGGGTTAGAATCGGCGCTGGTATTAAGAACGGTGGGAGTGTCCGCAAAAAGGGGCGTTCTGTATGACTCCAGAATCCGAAAATCGTCCATTGTTGGCCCAGCGCGTTGGGTAGCATTTGCGATGATACGCGTTTCGGGCAGGTGCAAAGGCGTATCCATCACGTCCGCTTCCATCAAGGCGGATATTAGATTAATTGCTGCAAACGAAGGGTCTGGACACAAAGGATTTCGTTTCCTTGCATAGTGCATGACATAGTCTTCCCTGTTCTGATCGGCGCGTGCAGCATCATCTACGTGGGATGATCTACCCATTCCAGCAATGGAACCATAGAAAAAGGAGCTTTTGAGGTTGGAAGGAGTATAGACGGCCGACCTCTGGTCAGGTGCGGTAGTAGTGTGAGAAGACGTGCATGAGGAAGACTTTACTGTATAAGTTGATGAGACGAAGGGGCGGAGTAACCCGAGGGTTTCTTGCCGAATATCGACGGGTGTTTTTATGATCTCCCCTGGATTATAAAGTTATAATGAGTATTTTGGAAAAAAAAGAAGGGGGGAAGGAAAGGGGAATGACATACTTCGCGGGAAAGTTAAGCAAAGTATCCATATGACAAGAGCTTTGATCCTGCTAGAGCAATCGCCGTGATCCTTGATGTTCGTGTCGAAGAGTTGTCCACGAATAAGTGTGAGGATATAATCGAGGATTCTGACCGAGAATAGCTTTTCCTCATTACGTCCTTCGCCCTCTAAAACCATCCATAACGCCGTCCACAGATCCTGCTTCAGGCAAGGCATCGAGTAATCCCGACGGCGAAGCCGCCGCAAAAGACGGTGCCTTTGGGTATATTCCATAGCTAAGGTGATATCTGTTAGTTGACTACCGAAGCGTCTCCGAGGCGCGGCGACATCAAAAGTTGTGAGGAAAATAAGCGCATATAGGTGCGGACAGGCCTCGATACGGAGCTTCTGGTAAATGTTGGAGCTGATCAACAACATTTGAAGAATCTCCTTTGGAGTATTAAGTGGGGACGATGAGGATACAACAAAGAAAGCGATTTGTTGGAGGATATCAGTTGGCACGGATTCTAGTTGGGAAGCCATTGAGGGTGGTAAATTATTCCTCTGTCCAGATACTCTATCGATGCGCTTATAATGGCCGCATAGGCATCTCTTTTGCGAGGGGTCATGTTGTCAAAGCCCCAGATGCCAGATGCCCGCAGTTTCGGCCTGTTTGTTCATAGCAAGTTGGTACTCAGAGTTAACTTCACTTTCCCGATTCCGTGACTTGAAGAACGCAACCTTCTTGAGATCTGAGATAAGCCCCTTGTGTTTTAAAATTGAACATATGAATCTTGTCCAGATTCTGACTGGTTCTTGGTCCTCGCGGCCTCCCCCTGTGGGCGGCAAATTTCCCATTTATCACCGTAGAGATTGGTTTATTGATTTTTCCCAAAGTAGGTCAATTGGCCACGTGAGGCTTGAGGAGAAAGAGAGGAAATGATAAAAGCTTCGCTTAAGTTATAACCATAAACGCATGTATCTAACCATAGGGAGTACTTTAGTACTGGATAAAGCAAAAAAAACGTGGTTTGATAACCTTGTGCAGGAAATACCGTAAGGTGTTGATCAAAATTATATTCTCTGACGTGTCATTGCAAAAGACCTACCTAGGGTCTAGCTTGATTAATATTGTGAATCTCTGAGGACGGTAATCCAAAATAGTGGACAACGTACGATTCATGCGCCTGAGTTACAAGGCATGTGCAAGGGATGTCGCTTCAGAGTATGGACAATATAGCCAATTAACCATGATCTGGAAATGGGATTACCAGGTAACGATTAGTGGAAATCCGCAGGCGCTAGAAATGCATCATTCTTGGTCAATACATCGTCGCACAGAAGTCATATCCGAGTTTCCGGGGCATAGTCCGGCATTTGAACAATACCGAAAGGGGACAAGCCCTTAGCACATCTGATCAACAACCATAGGCAGAGCTGAAGAGAAGTTCCTGATCGCCGTGGTGGAATGCGTGGTGCATTATGACTAACAATGGAAGACAAAGGTTCAGTAATCGGAACGTTCTAGGCACATCAAATAGCTGGTTGCAATTCCCTGACAACTATGGGATAAGACAACACACATTCGTACAGAAAAACAATACACCATCTGCAATTCTCAATTCTACAGTTTTTAAAGTTCTGAGGTGGAAAAAATGTGAGAAAACAATATAGCCCCGGAAAGATGGTTGCTCACTTTGCATCGCTGCAATATCGGTACTTTGGACATAATCTTCAAACTCTGCGATCTTCTCCTGGAGTTCATCAGTAGATACCTTTTCATCCTCTGGAAAGGGATGGTGAGATGCCGCATAAAGAATTGCAATCATGGAGTACGTACCGACCACGAGGTTGATCTGGAGTTTTTTGATTCCGTAACCGATCGCAACGAGTGTGCTAGCACCCCAGGTCAAACCGTCTTGTTCAATGGAACGGACACACTTCTCAAGTTCAACCATATCCGTTTCATCATCCCAGGGTTTTACGTCCATGGTCACGACAGACTATTTTATGACACGCCAATGAACAACTGTAGGGTTGAAGACTAAACGCCGCCAAACAATTACCTTTGCAATCGTTTTAGGCTTTCCGGCTTTCTTAGCATTGTATGCGGCCACTCGTTCTGCTTTGATTCTCTCATTTTCAGCATCATCTTCTTCGTCTGATGCAAACAGATCAATTTCGTCATCGTCTTCAGCTGCAGCAGGGGCTGAAGCAGCAGCGCTCAGGAAAGTTTCGCCTGCAGTACTTGAACCAGAAAGGGAGTTGTGGTCTGCGGCGTAGGACTGAATATGTTTGTACCACCGGGCGACGGCAGGGTTGGAGGAAGCATCAGGTTTAGAAGAGATCGCTTTGAATACGAGGACATCGGCCTGAGACGGAGTGTAGCTGAAGAGATCAAATGTCAGAAGGTCAAATTTGTTTTTCCAGAGATAAGATTCAAAGGAACATTAAAACGTTCACTCCTCATGGGAGAAACGCGCTCCAAAGCTATCACATGTCGCTTGTAATTCATATAACTCACCCTTCAACGTAAGACCTTGTTACGAGGTGTTGTTCGAGTTTCTGTAGGTCAGCAGACATGTTTAGTAAAGTGGTGGTTTGAGAATAAGCAAAGTCTAATATCGATTGCGATTTAAATTTTTATTCTTGATTCAAAAGATAATCTGCCTCAGGGCAGGTATAAGATTATATGATAATGTCACGTGCCACACACTCACCGGGTGGATCTACCACTCTGTCAATGCCGGTGGTCATCTCATCTCTTGAGAAGTATCTTTGGGAGCAACGGAAATTGCATCTGCGTACTAACGCCTGAATTCATGTCGTTGATTCTCCTTTCTGAGTGTACTTGCCGGATTAGCGTCCATCTTCTCTGGAGACATACGATTGGAGCCAGGAGCTCCCGCGAGACATATATTTCCTACTAAATCTAGTCTTGTAATGTGGTGTTTTCAAGGAAGGCCGTTCTCCGCTTTCAGAAATTAAAACCTTCCTTTGTGTTGTTCTTATCCTATCCGAGAATAACGGTATTCATGTCATATCTTTACCTGCGCAGCACCATCTTATTCGTTTGTATTCCGGGAAATCAATCCAACTTATCTGTCGAATTTCAAAAATCTACCGACAGCGAATAATAAGTAACAATGTCCGTTGTAAAATAATCTAGGCGATATTGCAATTTGTAGTATGTAGTAATGCAAGTTCCTCACACAATAATTATTGATATTCGGGATACCATTCTTTCACTTTTTCAAGACCTCCCATCAAGAAAGAAAAATATTCATGAAACTGGCTAACGACATAAAAGAGCCCAGGCGAATGATGGACTAGTAAAAGCCTAGATTTATTTCCGAATTCCCAATTCCGCGCACAACGTACCACGAACTTCCTACACTCAAGGCAAGAATCACTCAAGCATGCGAATTGGCCATTTCCGGTCAGATTTGTAGAACGCGCGGAGTAGTTGTCACTTATACAAACGCTGCCGTCAATGCGCGAGCACTCTTCTTTTTTCATAGCTATGAATTACAATATTTGTCTGCGACTTTTTTCTTTTTCGCTTACCTTCTCTCGTCTGATGGAAAATTTCAATAATCTACGACAAGACCCTATGAGAGCACGCGCAACAAAGACACGTTGGGAAGATGACCCCAATCTCTCTCAAGGCAACATACATCTGGTCCCTAACAGCCAGGCTTAATAATAGCAATTACCGGGGTACTTATGCTGACTGTGGACCGAGCTTGGTGTGAAATATAATTTGGGTAATATTATTGATGGCTTGTACGTATTCTCTTTATATAGTAGAAACCATCCAAGAGTATATTTTTACACTGGTTTTGTATTGTACGCTCCTAGTTTTGTCAATTGTGGAAGAATCTCATGAGATGCCACGTCAATTACGATGGTAAACAGACAGCAATTCTGTACATACATAACATTACAAACACCTGTGATGTCTGCTTCGATTGTTTCTAGAAGCGGGGATTCAGAGAGTCTGTGAAAAGGAACTAAATGTAAATTCAAGATGATATGAGAACCTGTGGACAGAGCGAGACGACTGGGACATGGCTCAATGCTGTCGGCTATCTGTTTCCAACAGATCGGCGCGTCGGACTTAACCGTGAGTGGTAGATACCTGAGAAACATTTCCAGTTTCTCCTGTCCCAAAATTCACTTGTTTCATACATACAGTGTCTGCGGTGTCTCCATTCAAATCAATACGAAGTCGCCGTTCAAAATGTAAATCTCACCATTCAATCATGTCTTGTCTTCTACTATCCCTTCAGAGGTCTTGCAGAATGCTTCATACCCTGACTGCTTCTCCTCCCAAAGCCTTCTGGATAGAGTATTCTACACTTCTAGACCCGCTAACTAAAAGAAACGTACAGTAGCTTATTCGTGCTGTCCACCTGACTTTTTTTTGAAGTCGTTCACCAAAATTGTGTTTGGGTCATGCTGAAACGCTGCAGTAACAGGCCTGTAACTGAAGAAACATCTTCCCTTGCTATATTCTTCACCTGGCACCTCAATTTTCCAGGGCAACTTCTCTTAGTTGTTTAAAATTTTTGGATATCTCACCCTACCTTAGGCTCTCCTCGGAACCGAATCTCTTAAAGAAAACGCAGAGATGGTGTGGTTACTCGCATCATATGTTTTTGCAGCTTCTCAGGTGAGATCACTTCAGGTTTAATTCACCTGCCGTGCGCTGACCCTAAAAAAATTTCTTTGTTGACAAAGTGATTCTATGTTCAACCTTCACGAGTTTCACTTTGCTCCTGATGTACACGCCAAATTGCCTGCTGCAAATGAGAATCATGTTTACCCACAGAGTTTACTCCGCTCTCGCAGCGTGCATTACTGTGGCACTCAAATCTATTTCAGTTTCTGCCCCCCTTGGATATTTCACCCGTCACGAGAGTATCCAGATCCGACTACCTCCTCATCTCAAATGGAAGGACTCGGACAAACGCAAACTCCGCTGGTTATATAGGTGCTACAAATGATGATGTGCAGTATTCCATTGACAACTGTAAAACTCACTTCGTTGATCTCCATCTCACTACGCCCGCAGTGGTGTCTTTCGAGAGGTGACTACACCTAAATTAGGCGTGCTGACCGGCCGCTGGCAAGGTCATTTATTGTGTGTATACCCTTATCTGAGTTTCCGATGTTGAGCTATATTAAAGAATCATTGCCATCGGAATTTAGAACGACAGGGAGGCAGCTGCTGTATATCACTCTTCAAGAACACTATCTGGAATCCATGTTCAGTAGTTCCGCGGTGCGACGCGGCGAGTGGCGCCACGAATGCATGGCTTCCTGCATATTATCAGGTGCGGGAGACAAAAGTTAGTGACCGTGTAATTTTTTTTTTTTTTTTTTCATTCTTCATTTTTCTGATTGCCGGGATATGTAAAGGACGGCATCAAGGCATTTGAAGAGGGTGTGTTCTCCACCTTTTACGAGACCGTTCGCTTCGGCAAGGGTTATGAACTGATCGCGAAAGATGTAGTCGATGTAATCATTACGGGTCAGGTATGATCGTCTCCTTTATCGTTAGTATTGTAAGTAACGCCCATGGAATCCCTCAGACTGACGATCGACATGCGGCTGCTTAGGGTGCAGTCCATGTCCTCGGACATGTTCGCCTTGTTAATGGGCTAAAGTGCTGTCCCGGGAATCCGTATGCTTCCATTCGTAATCTCCACCTATGTACTTTCCACTAGCTAACTCTAACTGTGCAGTCGGTTGAGAATAGACCCGACTTGATGAGAGGTCATAGTAAGTAAAACAAAATATTGTAAACGTGGTGTCGGTGATTAACAAACTCTATGTGTAGTGACGTCTTCGCACAACTTTATTGGATGAAGTAAATTAGTCTCAAGTGGCATCTCGTCTGCTGACTAGGAGGCGGTATCTAGTTTGCACAAGTCTTACAGACAACTTTTCATACTCCGGCGTCTAAACAATTGAGAAATTCTATGAAAGCCATCCTTTTTGCGCAGTATAGCGAGAGAAAGGGACGAACCATTGTGTGATCGTTGCGTTTTGTACGTTTGGAAGGAGAGTAGATCCTGTGCACAGATGGTACAGTTCATCCCTTTGTGTACAAATGATACATACACGTTGGGATGTCGTACAAGTAAATATGATTTATTGATATTCACAGCTGTTGTGATTTCGGGAAATGATAAAACCGGGTCCTTCCCGGTTATACATTTGAAAACCGGATTACAGCCAACATCGAATCCACCGATTGCTGGCACTTGACACTGTTCACCACCAAGCTCCTTCAAACCCTTCAATAATGAGCTTTGTTATTTCCCTGGACACCGTGCCCCAAGAGGTTCTAGAACACATCGCTCTATACTCGGCAACACACAACCTTTTGGGGCCCCCTTCGGGGCTCGTGCCGCTTCTGCGCACCTGTCGCCATTTTCATGCCTGTCTATCGATTACTTATAATCACCATCTTTATGCACGCATTTTCACTGAAAAATTTGATTTTTCGGCTGCCAAAACTCGTTTTGGTCAAGAACAGCTTGGTCCATATGCTCTCGCTCAAGAGTTGCGCCGTCGGTGTGTATTCCTGAAAAGGATCCGTGACCGTCTCGATTCAAAACTGGTTGATCCTACGTTGGGATCAAACGACGATGCTGATAATGATATACTACGCGACGTCCTCTTTCATGCATATCTGATGATGTTGGAAAATGAGGGCAAGAATGAATTACAACTTCGGGAATATGCTAAGATGGATGCGTGGTTGAGGGAGTTTTGGTTCGATGAACAAGGCGCTTCTGGCGCCATCTCATCAATTAATACCGATTCATGGCCTCCGAATAACAGGAAGACAGCATTAGCAATGTGGTTATTCTGGTTTTTGCTCAAGCCAGGTGAGTCGCTTCAATCGATAATCACGTAAATGGTAACTAGACTTGATTGATTTCATTTTATCACAGATGATTATCCCAATAGCAAACCCCATACTTGGACTGTATTGAATGTTCTGAGAATATTTGGTCTTGCAGCACACAAAGTGGGTCACGATATCGTTTTTATTCTGAGTTTGTGTCTAAGTTTACAGCATAGTACAACCTAACCTCGCCATCATGGGTTGATTTTGTACCGAGATCATTACCTGAGTCTAAGCCTGTGGACTACTACTCCGATTCATATCGCCTCCGACCTCCTCCACTCGCGACTCCAGCTATCCTATCTTTTCTAAAATTGGTAAACAGACCTGACCGTCCCGTCCCTCTAACACCGTGGGAGGCGTCTCAGAATCCGGGTCGTGTTCAGGACTGGCAATGTGAATGGGAACGGTGTTTAAGTCTGGGTCGAGGAGATTTTGGTAGGGAGTTAACACGATCATTCGCCCCTGGAAGGTAAGTGTTTCATTGTACTTTAGATCATGAATCTGTAATATATAACTTGTCATTTAGCCTCGAAGGCGTTTGGGAAGGACTGTTTACAGTATGTGTTCCAAATTCAGCCGTCCCTCATTAACCCCTACGTTTACCCCTATTCATATCTTTCAGTACACCGAATTCACAGCATATGCAGCAATCCTAGCTGGTGCTCCTCCAATAATCCTCCAGAAAAGCATGGTCGTACGACACCAACAAACATGGAAATTACATGAACACCATCTCTTATCCTCCGATCTATCGCATTCAGATTCGGGAATAGATATGGATTTGGACAATGGGAAACCCTTGCCTTCAGGAGACCCTCTTCGCTCTTATTTTCCCGCGGGCACATTGATAAAGGATCTACGGACCGGGATTGAGGTTCGTGAGCCAGGAAAGAAAGAAGTGTTTCGCTATCAAAAATATCAAAAGTCGTCGGTCATAGGAGAGCGTAGTAGAGATGATGAAAAAAAGAGTGCCATTGTACGGGACATTATCATCACTGGAGAGGTACGCCTCTGTTTCCATATCTGTTTCCTTTCAATTTATGGCTTATTATAGGGCCACTCTGCATGGGGACAGTTCAACTTGGTTGGACGTGTTCGTCCTTGTGATGGATTTATCAGTCTATCTAAGGAATATGTACGCATATTTCTCTCTCTATGCACCTAGAATTATATTAATGCTGTTACCAGGTTGATGGAGATAGAGGAAGATGGCTGTATCGTGGATATCTTGTCGGCGATGCCAACGGGAATCTAGCAGGACGGTGGAGAGACACCCTGAGCGCTGCTGAAGTGCAAGGATACGAAGGATGTTTTGCTATGGGTCGACGGAGATGAAATTTGAAGGACAACATTATTTTATTTATTTATTTTGAAAAATTACAGTATTTTAGATAATCTTAACCCAAGCTGACATAATCTATGACTGCTCCAACTTCTGATATGCTGTGTATAAAATTAGTATCTATGACAAGCAGTGCAACATTGTTCATATATAATACCTTTATTCACTCCACCAGCCTACATGTCTACACCAGATACTATCATAGCTAACGCAGCATATCACTCTCAAATCCTCAAATCCATAACCGATTTAGATTATGTGCCATCAGCATTAGCAAACCAGAAATCTTATGTCGGTGATCTTGAAACTCAATTAGGCCAAAGTGAGAAGAAGATACAAGAATTGGCAGAGAAAACAAAAAGGGAGAGGAAGGAACATGCCGCTCTGCGGGATTCGACTGCTAAAAGGCTTGCGCATAAGTTGACTGGAAGGAAAGAGAAGTTTGATGCGAAGGAGAGTAAAGAGGAGCGGTGCGTGATATAAGATATGCTACTTTCTCTCAACTATTTCCTGAGAAGTGCATCGGTTATAGAGAATACATCGAAGCGCTGGAACACGAGCTGACAGAGAAAGAGAGTCAGAATTCACTCAAGCAGATGTTAAGTGAAGCAAAGCATGTTGTCAGTCTTATTCCTAATCTTATCACTTCATTTGCTAATTTATCGACTCTATGTTTCTTATACCAGCTCGATGATCTTCAACATAAATCACAACAATATGAATCATTTAAGAATGAGTTGATAACACTATACAGTCGCGTATTTGATGGCCCTTCTGCATGTGTGCTTTCTCATTCGTATCCGGTTTAAGTTTTGAGATTTTCTCACAATTTCTTTCTATAATATAGCGTTCCCAGAAGATGATGAACTCGAGCGTCTGCTCGAGGAAGCTCATGTACACTATGAGAGAATTCAGTCGGTTTTGAATTCTGAAACCAAGGCTGCCGAGCTGCTTGCCACTGCTGTGAAAAGAATGAACGCGTGTCAAGGGAAGATGAATGAAGCGCTTGGATACTCTCAGGTGGGGTGAGTTAATTTTTGGACCTTTCTTTTCGAGGAAACTCACATAGAGGGGGTAGATATTTACGGAGGAGGAGGGTGTGTTTATCTTTGGGGGTTTCCAAATTTACATTAACTAAGCCTGGATTATCTAGGATGAGCGATATGATGGAACGCAGCGCGCTCAGTGGTGCTCAAGCCCTTGCTGTTCAAGTAGAGAGATTGGTTGACCAAGCACGCCGCATCTCCCCACAAGTACAACCTGTTGGACGGGTGAATATTGCACAGGGGTATGTGGAGCTTGTACTGACCACTAATATACTTATATGCTAAAAACTCTATTTTGCTAGCTCTGTATTTAGTGATGTATTTTTCGACAACTTCTTCACCGACCTGGCATTCCATGGTATATATTGAATTAAACTTTCATCATACTCGGGTTATTGATATAATTATTCGCAGATGAGATTAAGAGATCTGCAACTCAAGTGTTACTTGCAAATCAACGTGTAAGCAAAGTTCTTAAAATTTGACCTTATATATGAATAATTAATTCGACCCCACAGCTGAAATTAGAGCGAGAAGCAGCCAGTAGGAGAGCCGAAACTGCTGGTACACAGTTGGTGCAAGCAGCTAAGACACTGGAGACTCGTAGACGAGAGCTCATCGCATTTAGGAGAGCGACTTTTGATCAGGTGGCGACTGAGCTGCCAAAGGACAAGCCACCCACGTATGAACAAGTCTCAGAGGCAGTTGTTACTGGAGCCACGCCTAGTTCCGTTTCTGGTGGCAGTACTTCAAGTAATACGAATGGAAATGCAGGAACACCCAAGCCATCTGTGTCCGCAGGAGAAGGGGGGGTGTCTTCATCAACAGAACCTGCACCTGCATCTATTCCCCAGCCTCCTGGTTATTCTCGTACCGCTTCGTCTTCTATTGAGACCCATCTAGTTTGGGGATCACGTAAGTATTCCCTAAAATTGTGATCTTCTCTCTCCACTTGTTCACTGAAACGCGTTATAGGAAACCCATATGCTGCTGCTATTGCCGAAAGGACTCGTGCATTGTCTAATTCAGAATGAGAAATGTTCCACGCAAGTACTTAATGTAAGTCGGTGTATGTATCCCCTTTCTGTAAAATCGTAACTGTACTTTCAAGATGTCGATCGCTTTATTTATTCGATTCCGCTACAATCCTTTACAAGAGTGTACGTACCCTGCCCTGTTCTTTCGAGTAGTGATCGACTTGCCGTGTCTTTTTATTTCTCGGGAATAATCGCAAAAGGATGTTGTTTCACTATCCTTATGGAATACTTTTACTCCCACTGTCTGTGTCGTGATTTCACGACGGAAGTTAAACTAGTATGTCATATACGTGTACTTATTGTTACTCATTAACGGGGAAAACTTGAAATGAAAAAGACGGAAATGAAAAGGCGATTTATCAGGTATCCCTCTTTTATTCGCCACAACTACCCCAGAGCCAGAGAAGCGGATGCGGCGAATGTTTATGCATATGTGTGTGAAACATACATATTACTCATGATCCGTCGATTATGATCTAAAGATACACACAAAGAAAGGTTAGATTTGTATACATACTTTTGAAATGAAGTCGATATGGCTAAGACTATCGAAAACTCCCACATAGTTTGGTGGCTGAATACTTACACAAAAAGTTATCTCATGGCTACAGTTGTCTGACCTATTTTCGTCGTTATCAAAAGAATAGGTACACACCTTATGCATCGCTTATCCACTTATCAAGTGTCGGGTGAACCCGAGTACGTCTTAACACGTTCCATAACCACACAATCGTGGCCCTGCTCAAATCTTGCTAACAAAAGTATCAGTGTTTTCCTCACGTCATGGACTGACATGGCGTCTTTCAAAGCGGCAATTGCGAAACACTACTCGAGTAAGGTATGTGAGTGGAACGATCAGACGCGCCAAGGATTTCCGAGTGATAAGTCTGAACAGTCCGTGAGAAGCTTTCGTTCCCAAGGATTTTCTTTTCTGTTGTAGGGTTTTTGAAGTGGGGCATTTGCGGCTTTATCAGAGTGAAATGGGCTGACATTACTATGCTTACCACTCAAAAAAACTACACAGATGGTAATTATACATAAAATAGATGGGAATGAGAGAGTAGGGGTGCTTCCTCTCCTTTAAAAGAAAGAATCATGCAAGAACATGAAAAAGGCTACATATGCCTTTATTACTGAAAATGTAATTAGTTCTCCGTTGACAGGTACTTGACAGAGAAGTAGGGCTCACCTTTTGATGTCGTAAAATCAGAATTAAAAGTGCGATCTCCACCACAGCAACTACTGTAGACACTTGAAGTACAATCCAGCCTGCTGTAACAAAAGGACGTCCGAATATTCGCCCATTTTCTTGCCCAACAGTTTTAAGACCTTGGGTCCGATATTTAGCATTCTTATGGCGGTCAGCAAAATCGTGAGTTGAGTGGCGCGATCGTTGAAATGCGAAAAGGAAGAGAAGGCCACCTAGGATAGCAAAAAGGAGCCCGACTGTTTGGAATAGTGTTACATCTGTAAGTGACAAGGAGAGAGGAACACCTACTTTTATGGAAGTCACGGTTGAAGAGGCGTAGGATTGTGAGTGCGTACCCTAGGGCACCCAGGGCTGTACGGCTGTACGCTCCGTGAAAAGTACGTTGTCGAGCGCGAAGCTCTACAAGCTCATTGATGTCGTCTGCTACAAAGGAATGTCTCCTGTGACCTCTTAAGAAGATAGATAAGAATGTAAGCTATTAAGGGTTCGTGGCTGTAGATAGCTACCTATAGAGATGTGTTGAGCTCATGGTTGCATGAGAAATCCAAGAGAGGTTGGAGCCGAAGGAGCGAATTCATGAATGTTCCTCTTACATACACCCACTCGCCCTTTCGGAGCTGTCCCCACTCACGTGCACCCCGGCCACCAGTAAATTTTACCACGCCGACTACTCTCCGACTCCGTTTCCTTCGTTCATTACCGTGGCTAGCCTATACGACGCTCCCCGTATCCTTGTCATATTCACCGACAGAAGTCAAGGAAAAACCTTATCAGAGAGCATAACGGGGCCTTTGTTCTGACGATATTTGCGGCAATGCCTTCAGCCAGCGCACTGTCACTTGGAGTCCGTCGGAGTACCATCAGAATTTCGGGAAGTAGGTATGTCCACGAGAAAGTTCCTTCTATCCAATCTATCCCTGAAACGGCTGTATCAGAACATACGCTCCATCAATTTTTTCATGTCAGTCGCATACACGTTTGTTCTCCTCGGTATTACAGGTAAGTCCCACGTTATTCTTGTATGCAGCTGCTCAATTGACAGCAGTGTAGCATTCCTCATGTCTGAAGCCACGCTCTTTGCAATCATTGTATACCCATGGGCCATTGATGGTCAACCGGATGCTCTCATTACCTTCCTTTCCCTCCCGAAAACAGCCAGATCAAGAAAAAATATCTGAGGAGACGCTAGTCCCTGAACCATCCGCTTTTACTCCCGAGACTCTATCAGACACTGTCGAAGCTTCAGGATCATCAACACTCGACGTTACTGCTGCTTTAACCTCTGCCTACCCAGCGGCAGTCCAATATGGCGATTTTGCCGCACTCGGCCTCGCTTCGTGGTGGCCTTCTGGGATTATAAATTGGTCGCTTGAACTGATAAACGTCACCACCGGGCTGCCCTGGTTCTGGACTATTGTTGCAGGAAGTGTCTTTTGGAAGATCGCGATCTTCCCGTTCTCCATTGCTGGATTGCGTAACTCCGCGCGTATGCAACCTTACCAAGGAGAGATGAAGGCGCTACAGGACAAAATAATGTTGGCAAGGATGCAAAAAGATGTTGTAGCACTGCAACAACTTCAGATGGAGGGAATTACTTTGCGTCAGAAGGCCGGTGTTACTGGAGCTGGTATGGCTATGCCACTTATGCAGTTTCCTGTTACTATTGGTGTATTCTTGGGAGTAAAAAAGCTGTGCGAATCTGGGCTGGAGCCGTTGAAATACAGCGGGTTTAGTTGGGTCCCTGATTTGACTATGGCATCAGAACCGTTTTATCAATTGCCACTTTTGCTTTGCGTTCTTGGTAATGTCCAGATTTCGGTGCGAAATTCGTTTCTGTTTTTGTACCGATGTTGTTAGTTATTGACAATGATCTTCTAGGTCGGCGCTTCTGAGATGGGCTCGGAAAACAAAGCTATGGGACATATGCTAAATGGTTTCCGTCTTTTCAGTGTTGTATTCATGTTTTACATGACTACCCTCCCTTCGGTCAGTTGGTGTTTAACATTGTAACCAGCTAACTGTCTGACCCAAAAGTAATCAGGGTCTCCTAGTTGCTCTCATTACAACCAGTGCTATGAGTATCGTACAGTCACTTCTGCTGAAACAAGCAAGTATCCGTAGACTCCTGAAAATTCCTGTTCTGCCAAAGTCTAACGTTGCTGGGCGACTTCCAACACCATTGGAAACCTTCCAGGAATATGTAGCTAAACCTTTCCGTGAATGGCGTGCCATGAACAACCAAAAGTAATATCTTAGTCTATGGCATAATAGTTGAATGTACATGCACAACTTAAGTTTAATCCTCACTCGTGTTACTCCGGACCGCGATGCGAAAGGTCACATGACCTGCATCAAAAATTTTTGAGTTCGCGTGTTCGCGACTACGGTCACAATATCTTCCAAGTCCATTTCATGGAGTGGTAGTACTATACTTACTAGTTGAATTCCCATCTTTTTGGAGCTATAAAACGTCGGGAATATAGTGGTAGTAATGGTTCTTGCCAGCTCAGTCTCATCAGGGATCCGTTTGACGACATTTAGTACCATTGCGGGGAGGTGAGTCTCAATCCTCACGACTATATTCTATATTTGACTTTGCCATACATTTTAACCAGAGCGCAAATCATATCTTCTGTACTTCGTCCTTCGCATGCGCGGCTATTCAGTGTATTGCGGGTGAGTCCCTTCTCCAAAATGTATTCATATACTTAGATTAACCACAGAATAGAGTCGTCAATTTATCAATGCGCCTTCACAAAAAAATACTTTTCCTCTATTCATTGGGACACGAACGTTTGCTAGCTCGTCTCGTGTGGCCTCTGCTTCTCCCCCTTCCAGCAATCCCGTAGTTCCTCCTAGTGAGGCAGCTTCAGCGTCTGCGTTGCCGGAATCTACAGCAACAGCTGTTTCAAACAATCTTTCAGAGATTGCTTTATCATCAAGCTCAGTAGCTTCGGACATAGTCTCCTCGCATATTCCCAATGCAATTCAATATGGAGACCTTGGCGCACTGGGGTTAACTTCTTGGTGGCCATCTGGAATTATCAATTGGTCACTTGAAATTATCAATGTGACAACGGGCTTGCCATGGTTTTGGACGATTGTTGCAGGTAGTGTGTTTTGGAAAGTGGTTACTCTACCTCTAGCAGTTACTGGGCTTCGCAGTTCTGCACGCTTGCAACCTATTCAACCACAACTCAATGCGATGAATGAGAAGTTGACAAAAGCGCGCGCGTCAGGGAGTAGATTGGAGATGCAGCGACAGATTGTGCAGATGAAGGCGTTGAGAGAGACGGCCGGTGTGAAGATGGGGCACCTTATGCTTCCGACGTTGCAATTTCCGATACTGATTGGAATGTTCCTTGGGGTTAAAGGATTATGCAACTCTGGCCTGGAGCAGTTGAAGTACAGCGGTTTTGACTTGATCCCAGATTTATCTGTGGCTGCTGAACCATTTTATCAACTTCCGCTGCTATTATGTGTGCTGGCAAACGTACAAATTTCGGTGAGCCACCACCGAACAATACTCATTCTATTTAATCAATTTTTTTTATTTTGAAAGGTTGGAGCATCAGAAATGAATACTTCAGAAAGGCCAGGAGTTGGTCATGCCATGAACGCATTCCGTCTGATCACTGTTGCTGCTGTATTCTACATGCAGACACTTCCATCTGTTAGTGGTTTTCCGCTTTTCCCCCACTTTCTAACATTATCATGTGTAGGGTCTGCTCGTATCTCTCATTGCTACCAGTGGCTTGAGCATCCTCCAATCTTTAGCAATAAAACAACCTGCATTCCGAAGATTCTGCGGTATACCCATCGTTCCGAAAGAAAAACAGGGCAAGATCCCATCACCATTAGTAACAATCAAGGAATACATTGTCAATCCATTGTTGTCCTTGAAGCAGTCTAAACGGGGTTCGAAGAAGCGAAAAAGGCAGTAATAAGTAACTAAATAATACTTAGAAATACCAAATAAAAAGATTTGCGGAGCACCAACCACCCGCAATTTTGAATCATGGCTTACGTAAGTATACCGCAGACACTAACCGTAGCATTTTGCATAGTTTGAGTCTTTACAGCCACACCATATCCCACTCAACGTCGTACAAGGTCTGTGTAGGCCTTCGTTGTCCTTCACACAACATACAGCGTACGACACGAAATAATAACAAATGGCTTTGAGTTCCTTGGCATCCCTATCCCTGGGTTCTCCGCCACCGTCAAGTACAACTGGGCCTGTTCCAGAGGAAGAAGAATACTATTCATCATGGTCTCTATTCTTAGTCTGCGTTCTTTTGATTCTGTCATTGTGGACGTCGTATTATCTGCAGATTAAACGGATCAGAGCTGTCCATGAAACGCTTGTGTCAATATTTGCTGGGATGACGGTTGGGTTGGTTGTTAGACTGGCACCTGGGACTATGATCAGAGAGATGTTGGTGAGTGAGACTCCTATTTTCAAAAGATTTTGATACCGAGTAGGGATGTACCGGATGTCTGTCTTTACCTTCTCGACCCATCTATGTTTAAATTAATTTCTGATCACAATGACTATTGTAGACGTTCAAGCACACACTGTTCTTCAACCTACTCCTTCCACCAATCATTCTGAACTCTGGATACGAACTTAAACAAGTGAGCCCACTCACAATAACTGGGTACTTGACCTAATCATCTCCAGGAAAACTTTTTCCGGAATTTTGGCTCGATAATAGTATTCGCCTTTCTAGGCACATTTATATCTGCTGTCGGTGTGGGGTACGTTCTTCCATAATCTATTGTCATTTGCCTTCGACGTGCTCTTACCACCTGCAGAGCAGAATACTTGTATACATTTACTCATTCCTTGGACTCGAAAAACTGGAGCTAACCCTCTTGGAATGCCTCACCTTTGGGTCGACATTGTCGGCAACAGACCCTGTAACCATTTTGGCCATCTTTAACCAGTACAAGGTCGATCCCAAGTTGTACACCATTATTTTTGGTGAAAGTTTGCTTAACGATGCTGTCAGTATCGTTATGTATGAGTAAGTTAGACGCATATACTACGCTATGGGACAAGTGTTGATTCTTTGCAGGACTTTATCCCAATTTCATGGCACAGAAGTCTATCTTTCGTCAATTTTCCATGGTATTGGCATTTTCTTGATATCTTTCAGTGTTTCCATGGCCCTGGGTGTTGCTTTTGGCCTTGGAATGTCACTCCTCCTAAAACACTCCTCACTCAATCTCTACCCAAATATCGAGTCATGTCTTGTTGCGCTATGCGCATATACTTGCTACTTTTTCTCCACAGGGATGTCAATGTCTGGCATCGTCTCGCTTCTCTTTTGTGGTATTACCCTGAAGCATTATGCCTACCACACCATGTCTCGTAGGACACAACGGGCCTCAAAGTCTCTTTTCTCAACTCTCGCGCAGCTCTCAGAGAACTTTATCTTCATCTACCTTGGTCTTTCACTATTTACCAGCGCACCTACCTCTGAACCAGTGACCAGCTACGTCAAGCCATTATTCATCACCATCACCACAGTTGCAGTCGTTTTCACCCGGTATGCTGCTGTATTCCCTCTTTCCGAAGTAATCAACTTCTTCCACAAACATGCAAGAGGACAGCGTGCAGAAGAATTACCCCATTCATACCAGATGATGTTATTCTGGGCTGGTTTACGCGGAGCGGTGGGCGTTGCTCTCGCGGCCGGATTCAAAGGACCTAACGCACAAATCATGCGCACAACGGTCCTAATTGTTGTGGTCCTCACCGTGTGTATGTTTGGAGGAACTACTGCCCGTATGCTAGAAGTACTTGGAATTCGGACCGGAGTAGAGGATGATGCAGCAAGTGACAGTGACGACGAGGATGGACCGGTTGGTCGGACTATCTATGTGGAACGTCGCGAAGGACAAGTTGGTCGATGGGCAGAGTTCAATGACGATGAGTTTAGTGCCCTACCCCGAAACCAGAACTATTTGCGCGGCCCTGGGGATATAGGTTCACATTATGAATATAGTTCACGGACTTATAATCATCATAACCAGCCGTTATCTCCGGCAACACCAAACACTCCAGGGGCAAACGCGATCTTCTCAGCTGCTTCATCAGAATCGTTCGACTCGGATATTGGTGAAGTGCTACCCATGGCGTCAACTGCGCAAGACAACGCAGGGCATCCCCCGCGGCAACCACCTGGCAATGCATCCTCCGGAGGTATCGGAGAGGACTCTAAATGGTTCCAGGCACTAGACGAGAGATACTTACTTCCGTTGTTCTCGAACGCCACTGCAAGCCGTACGTTCCATGCACGACGAGCAAGACGGACCGCTTCTGGAGCGGGTACCCAAACAGGAAGTGCCACTGCTGGTTCTGGACCATTCGCTGAAACACAGGGGGAGAGCGAGGATGAGGTTGATCTGGGACAAGAACTTGAGTTACCGGCCCGACATAGCAGAACAAGGAGCTCGCCCGATAATAATAGGACGGAGAGAGGCCTTCCGAGTCCGATTCTGAGAAATTCTCCTGTAGGAGATAACAGAAATACTAGATGAGGACTTGTCTGTTGGCTTTAATGATACGTACATAGATTGGATTGGATTACTCTATTACCTTATATACATACTCATTTCTCGCACTCCATGAGGTTCAGAATGACCCGCAAGAAACGTTTTTTACATATACAACATTTTTTAATCGAAGATAAGTGAGAGTAAGTAATAAAAAGTACTTGTCTCGTATTAAATGATAATTCTAATATTGGAAAGACTGAGGGGATGATAGCAGTGATATAATTGTACACAAGTACTTGGGATAAAATTCAAAAAAGTCAGAAATGAAATATAATAAATCACATGAGATCGGCACGACGCAAATGTTCCCTTAGAATTGACTCTTCCACTGTAAAAAAAATGACAACAATAAGCGCCAGTAAACAAAAATAGACAAGTCTACTACACACCAGCGCCCAGTGTAACAGCTGTCGATCGGGTGTCCTGAACAGGTGGATCATTACTGTGCATCAGAACAGAAAATGAATCATTTCAGGAGGCTTACGATAACAGATGTCAGATGAACGAAAAAAGTTCGGTGAACGGGAGAACTTGTCCTTGCAATTTCTCTGAAATGCTGTTGGAAATCTGTATACTCGATTTCAAAAAGAGAAAAAAAAGGAAGTTCTTGTTATCTCATACAGCATCAAAAGGGGAAATTGAACAAGCATACATTTTGTAGCTGTCGGGAGATCGTTCTTCCTATCTCCAAAACTTGGTACGGAGTCCCTGATACGTATACCGCGTTGTAGTTTAGCTTGGAGGAGGTCGCATTTGTTTAGGACTAGATGGAGGATCTATCTGTTTTTAAAATTTATTTGAATTGGTTTATGGACTTACAGAGGATTATTTGCGTCCGCGCTAGCAGTTTACAGGAACAGACGGACCGCCAGAGAAGGTAGCTGTCTTCTAATCTGTTGACCTTGCGATCTTCAGCTAGCTTCTCATCAAATGGAGAGACTGATTTGTTGTTAATTTTAGTGACAGCCCAAACTGATAGATCGAATGAACGGCCTACTCGGTCTGATTGGTTTTTACAACAGTTGGTATCAGCAGATGAAATCTCTGTGAACATTGTTTGTCCCTGTTTACTCACGCAAGGAAGATGATTGCATCAACTAAAGCATGAGATTCTTTATTATTGAGACACTTGGGTAACAATCATATGAATTTCACTCACCATCGTCAAAATATGGATACCAGGCTGGGCGCTGAGAAATGAGCAAAACGAATGTCAACCCAAATAAGGTAATAAAATGTCAATTTGCTTACACTACTTCGTGTTCCTCCCACGTCATATAGTCGCCACTCCTGTCCGATAGCCCGGCCTGTGATGGAAATTGTCAAGAGACTTCCCAACAATTGCTCCAAGTGAATGTCTGTCACTAACCATGATCAAAAATATATCGATATTCTTGCACCCCTAGGGTTCGTAGTCGTGCACGAATGACATCGTCGTCAGTCGGTTCATAATTCCGATGAGCAATGCGTTCTGCATCATTTATGAAACTAAGTACCGAAAGTTTCAGTAAGGCTCGGGATAGGCATGGAGAGACAGAAACTCACTATCCAGGAGCATCCTCAATCCTGACCTTCCTCCGATTCAGTACCTCTTGCACAATAGGATCTTCCCATAGCGTTCTGATATCTTCACGACAAGAAGCGATTATCTCTGCTATGTCGTCCTCTTTATCAGTGACCTTTCGCGAGCTGCTTTGAATGTCTTGTCGCGCAGCTCGTAGAGTACGAATTTTTTCTAGAGCACCTTTCCACCCATTGCTAGAGTTGACTGAAAATTCTTGGTTCGCCCTTCTATTGTAGCCATTGCTATCGAATGGGGCTGCAGTGTTTACAGCAGTAAAATATAATTCCTTGCTTGACTCTCCTAAGCGTTCCTCGAGATCGTGTTGAACAGAGACAAGCGGTCCTAGCCGCATTTTCAGTAACGTGTGGTGCTCTTTGAACTTTAGCCGAGGTAGAGCTCTAGCTGTGCGGGGGAGATCTTCCGTTGAATCATCACCACGTTGGACGGGATAGTCTGACATTTCATTGTCGAGATGCTCCAGAATGGTATTCACATTTCTGACAAGATTCAGGAAGATTACGGCGCGCCAAGATGCTCGCTCTTCTGACCATTCTCTTCGAGCATAGGTGAGTTGGAAGTCTTAGTTGTTATATCCGTCAGCTTAGCTACTTGATTTCTAACACGATTCATGTACAACGCACTCTTCAGGGTTGCTGTTTTTCCGCTCTCGCTTTGTCCTGTGCGCGATTTTCGTAGATTAGGGGACCACACATGTAATGAATTGGAAATAAGAAAGAGATTGTAAACTGACCTAAGAGAAGTAATTTGACTGGTCTCTTCTTGCGTTTCTCGGCTTCTCTCTCCCTTCTAATCTGCTCGTCGATCTCGTCACTGACTCGCCTTGCTTCGGCCTCAGCTGCCTCTCTAATCTGCCGTTGCTCTGGAGTTTCATTGGGAGGAGGGGCTATAGCCAGGGTAAGTGGATCTTCATCAAGGGAACGGGCCATAATGATAAAAGTGGGATATAGACAACGGAACAGAAAAGAATTTAAAGGAGGGAAAGTACACAGCCAATACCAAGCATTATCAGAACTGTGGAGAACGCACTAGCGAGTCCTAGCCAACCATCAAAACCGGGCGGCAACTCCGCTTGGAGTTTGATGATAACTGTCCGACGCCTGTTCTTTGTAACTTTTTGCTCCTTTCAGTAATTTTTCACGTTGTAGGGCCTTTTGCACTGTTATCGGATCATCATGAAACAGCTTAGTGATATTTATCATGTTCAAGTCCAATTCATTATTTTCTTGAGGTCAGGACTTTACGTTACAAGTGTTTCGCATTTTGAAAATCTTTTAATCCAGTGCCTGTGGCTGTGACATTGTGAGCAAACATCCCCTTGATCTCTACTCCACGAAATCATCTACTAACTTGATGATCTTTCTCATCTCACCTTTCAAATGTTAGTCATGAGGGAATCTTGTCTGTGTTTCAAAAATAACACAGAAAAAAACAAAATAACATCTTGAACATTATTACATCGTAGTTAGGGAAACTTATTCTATACTCAGCCCATCATGGCAGATTGCAATATGTGGAATAGCGTGGGTAGGCTAGAAATCCAATCAGGGACGACAAATATTATCCTGACCAAAATTCGTAGTACGTTAACGCAAAACTTTATTTCCTAACTACATGAGGCGAATATTTATAGCATCAACATTATTACAGCATACCAAACATAAAAAATTGTGGAATACACTGAGGGAGTCACTGCTTCCAGTTATTTTTCGGTCCCGCTAAATCTATAACAAACCTTGGAGGTACGTGGAGACACACAGTTTAGCCAACATACTTTAGGGTAAAACCTCGGTCGTTAGGCACCGCACATCAAGCGGTATCAATCATAGTTTGAGCCCTAACTTTGTTAATCAATCCGATGGCCTCACCATTCCGTATCGTTCCAATCCTGTTGAAGCATTTCCTTAGTCGATGATTGTAACGATCATCGATGTATACTTGCCGAAATATCATATCCACAGCTTTCCTTTGCTTACACCATCAGGGGCAGCAAGACGGACAAAGAACTAGAGATCAATGTGCACAATGACATGTAGTGAGTATTTAATCCACATTGCGGGTGGCCAAGGAACATGTTTCCCCCTAGGCCTCTTTCGACGACCTACCTTTAATGTTCCAAATGCGTAAAATGTCAGATAATGTCAGTCTTGTGACGCATGTTCCTACCTATCATCAAACCAAGTCACCATACCTTATTCAATTCCGAAGCTGATCTAATAAGCAAATAGACAGACAAAGTCCATGGAATGAAAGCACCCTGGTGTACACAAATGCAAAGATGCAACCAAACATATTGATATCTTGCGTGATCCTTCCAGAGCTCAGGTCGGCGGAAACGCAATTCGAGGACATAAGGCCGTCCTTCGAGGTAATTCCTTTTTAGCGACAGTTGGCAAAAATGTGAACCACCAAATGAGTAGAGGGAAAAAGGACATTCCATGTAGCGATCAAGACATCTCCGAAAGGGCAAATGTAATCGCATTACGCTGGTTTAGGACAATCGGGTGTGTTTGCCAACATTGATCATACTAATCACCGAAGAACCATGAGCTGGCCTATTCAATTGAATTGGGAAACGCCACTGCTTTGATATACCATCGCAGCATGGTTGCAGGCCCCCATGGTTCAACCTTCTGGAACGTTGTTCAAAGTTAAATCTAACCGTATCATCTCAGTGATTAATAAAACGATACCCAAAACATAGAAAACCATTCCTTGATCGATGGGAAAGGAACTCAATAAAGACATACAGTTTGCAGAAGAGTACCCCACGAAGAAGGGGTGAGATATTTGAAACAGGGTTTAGCCCAAGAAGGGTTCATACAGATATTCGAAGACAGGGAAGTTTGGGGACCAATTTTCGCTAATGGTCGAGTATCAGTGTCAGTATCCTGCGTGGGCGATCGATCATATGGAAAGAAGTAGCAATTTCGGACCTTTAGCATTTAAGCAGAAGCTCTCTATGTCCATGCTACGAACAGGGAGTGGTTTTGACCGGTGAGTCTGTCAAAAAACTAATGTCCATAATGAATAGGGGTTTTTACAAGGAGAAAAAAAAACGCGCCACGATATGTAACCCAATCCCATCAATATAATCTAAAAACGGATAAGATCGGCCATTAAATATTGCTGGAACTCTTGGGATTGGCCAAAGATGTGAAGAGAGGGATCAATTTCCGCGGCCGGGACTTGTGGCAAGACGACTTTGATCTTCACACCTTCTCTTTGCAATGAAATATATCTACCGAGAAGTGTTCGACTCCCGGTTAAGTCGTATATTTCATCTCGTACGAGTCGTATCAATATAATTAATGTAGTCATTTGGCGAGTTGAGGAAAAGATCATAGCTAGCTTGGGCGTTTGTTGGTGGATGTAAAACACCAGCATGTTTCTTTTCCACTGGGAAGTCCTCGTATCAAAACGGGCCCTGCATTGAAAAAAAAATCAAGGTCTAGATGTGACTGAAACTGTCGAATCGGATAAACGAAGCGAATGCTTACCCTCCCTTCCGTGCTCCGATTACCGCGAGCATCAGGTGAGTTATACCGTTTAGAATATCATCACCAATGCACTGGGAAGAACATACTTCTCCCGCATGTCAATTGAATGCTACCAAATATGAGTAATGTGGAGCATAACGGCCATGAGGGTCGTGAGACGAAGACCAGGAACAAAGTGTAGCCCTGATATACATTCAAAACCAAAACCTTACCGTAAATCGAGAAACTACACTTGTCAAATAGCCTCAGAATCATATCACCAAAGATTGTTAGCATGAAAGATGTTGATCAACAGCTTCAGGGGACATGCTGAACAATACGATATCTGAGCCCTGTGAACTCTTTTGAAGAAAGGCAACCGAGAAAAAGGACCGCTGCGAAAATATGTTGTAAGACGGACCGGGGGGGCGAGCATCTGAAAGAAAGTCTCAATGGTTGTCTTTCGACGTAACTCCATCCAGAAGTAATTTGGTCACCGTAATTTGAAAATATACTGCATCCAACCATGAATGGGGATGATCTCGGTCACAATTTATATAAATTTGTTTTTCGACAATGATTTTCGTTGCCTTGATCAAAAAAAACACTGTTGCGGTTACTTCTAGACTGGTGACTAATGCATGTTGTTCCCCGTAATTGGGAAATATCTTCAATCTCTGAGAAAAATGTGGGAGGGATATTCTTAGTGTGTTATTTTTCTGTCATATGCCGAGGAGCGCCAAATGTCACAGCCTACCCAGAAATCAAGAGGTCGCGTTTCAGTTGTTTGCGTTTCTGTGGCGCAAGGTGGTCGCACTTGTTTTTGCAACGTTTTGATTTTCACCGGGAAATGTTTGCTCTCGATAAAGTGATTTTTCATGGCTTGAGCCCTTTCTCAACAACACCCCTTCAGCATGTTTGGGTAGGAATGAAATACGAATTATGAGGGCCGCCGATGGTTTCTTGTGCCGCAGTCAGCCGAATCAGTTTTCAAAATATGTTGATGCTGTACCTTCATACACCTAAATTACTGCACGCAGCATCCTGGCCGTCTTGTTAACTCCACCAGTATGCAACATGGTCCAACAGTCCCTTGAAGCAGTCAAGGTAAGTAATGACTGGTTAATTGCACGGGTATCGTTACTCACCCTACACGCCGCGGAAGTTGAAATCTCTCTCCAAGAAAACCCATCAAATGCGGCCGGAACTGGATTCACTGTGCAGTGTTCAACCCACCTCAGTTTCGATGAAAAGGAGTGCACCTCTATAGTGAGTCTTACATAGTGGTACCTATAACAATCATTGTCAGCAAGCTGACCTCGTTCATCGCTCAAGTATTTGCGCTTGCTATCCGACGTATGTGTTTTAGCTGCTAACCAGTTTCAAATACTATTACAATGTTGATGCGAGCCTTCCAGCGAAGAACTTGGCCTCCTCAATGTTAACCCGACTCAATGAAGCGCCTAGCCGAGCCAAGATCGCTGCCTTCGTCCTACTAGTGTTCGGTTGCCGTATCGGGCTATCGTTGTAGCGAAGCCGGAGTCAGACAGCTTATTAGCTAGATTATAGAGTGGCAGCGAAGCTAAGGTAGAACTTTATGATTGATTATGCGAATTTTCAATGAAGGTCTTTTATACCCAGACACGATCTTCAACCTACGATTCTCCAATGGCACTTGGCTTCAGTTTCGTCAATATGTTGAAAACAACGTCATCACAACCCACCCGTTCTGACGCAATCTGCAATATTCCGATGATGGAGTCCGTAGAGAGTGGAGCCTCATTTTTGAGCCGCAATAGATCATCCCTTGGTGGAGATGGAGTATAATATTCTGGAGATTAGGTTTACATCAGCCATATTCCACCAGCTGCAAAAACATACACCTCGTTCGCGACCTGAAAATGGCAGGAACATGTTGAACGCGCGTATATGCAATCGCGACCCGTCTAAATCCATCATATTCATCTACGACGTCCACCGTTCCCTTAGATAACTATCGTCATCGATAATACAGGGAATTAACCTGGCATTGTGGTCGAACTTCCATTGTATATCAGAAATGCTGATGGGTATCTGTTGAACTCGTAGGACACATGGGGACAGAGGAAGGTAGATGTACGCTTTACGCCGGTGGTTTGTGATACCAACCACCTCGAATGAATGTATCGCTTATCCTGGACTAAAACGTGTATCTCGAAGCTCGTCTTTCTGGAACACAAGTGGTCGACCCGCCCTCTATTCGTCCTACAAAGTAGGCAGCAGAAAACAACTGAATTATTGTTGCCCGATTGAAGATTCCCTGAAGTCATAGGACGTGTCCTGAACCATCCTACTACACCCGTTGTTCGAGATGCCACCAAAGTTACCACCTATTGTAACGGTATTCATCATATCGTGCAGGCAATGGACTATTGGCGAAATGGTACCTCCTCATTAATACCAACAATCACGCCCATGTAATCCTCCACACAGATTTTGTTGCGACAATGAAACTTTTCCACTCCTTCGACCAAGGAATTTGTCATTGTCCCTAGCGATTAGGTCCTAAAATGAAGGTTTCTTAAACGAGGGTATGCGAGGGTTAGTAACTAACTTGGGTTGTGTTTGCTCTATCCAACAACTTCCTTTCCCTCGCCCGTAGTTTTTCTTCTGCAATTCGATTTGTATAAGACATTACGAAGAACAGAATTAACGGGTTCAAAGAATTCGAACATTCATAGTCACCAACATCAGCGGTCCGGATCGTGGCTTTATTTCAGTCCGTCGTCGAGATTTTGCGCAAACAAGGGAGAATGTTGTTCTGTAGAGACAAAAAAAGTCGGATAATGGACGCCAGGTCGGTTATTGGCGGTTCATATTTTCTATCACAACCCAAAGACCTTCCACTCGGGCGTCTTATGTAACGACTCATTTTCGTGCTGGCAATCCTGGAAGTCTAGACACACAGAACCTGACGGGGAATCAAATTTTCATACTATTTGCACTCGATTTGGAAGCAGATAATCAACCCCGCTGCTCCGAATATGAGGGCCTACGAATTGCAGCAAAAATTAGTCTGGCACCGCGCATATAGCCACGTAGAAGATTTCTCGCAACCCAATAATCATAAAATCAACTTTATTTGCTGGTGAAGAACTTTGGACAAACCACCTGGCCTTTGGCATCAGCGGATATATCCCTCTCGATTATACGATATTTTACCCAGCGGACAATTCGCCGTCCAACCGCGAGCAAAGTTTCTGTGGTGCTCACAAAACCTGGCTTCTCTGCAAAATGGTTTGCATTCCATGACCAAAGAGCCAAAGTAAATTGGGCGCTTGCTTAGGCCGTCAAATTGGCGCTTAAAACTATTTCGGGGCCTACCGACTCGACCGAGGATAGTTACGAACGGCCTTCGAAATTTTCGTGATTTTGTTACTTTTGCTAATAACTGTCGTTCACAAGGGGGATGCACCGGATGAGGTTCGCCTGTTTAGGTTTTCCTTTGTGAAGTTAAATTCAAAGTAAACTTATGCTTCCCTTTGTGCAGCATGGCAAATCTGAACCTTCTTCGAGAGCTTCGGGCCTTCAAAATACTCACCGAAGGGGACGAAAACGATACAGAGACGAGATGAAATTGCAGAAAAGGTAAGTTAATACACATAAGACCGCGCAGAGCAACGATCATAAGTAAGTATGAGAAAGTGTCAATGGAGAGAGTAGCTACACCTGACTAAAAGCTCACTAAGGAGAAGGGAAAGAAGAAATGGTAGAGACAAAAACTGGAAGAAGATATACAGAATGAACCCGTACACATACATAGTCGAGAAATTGGGCTGATCGATGTTACGATACATTGGAAGCCCATGGCAGATACCCTAACAACAAGAAATACGGTGGAAGCAGGCGCATATAGGTACCTATTCAGTCCTCTGACGTTTTCCAGTGCGCTCCGCTTCTCCTTCCGCGGTCGGTGCCTCGGCCTCTTCGCTCCTTCTTTTTGTTCCAGATTCCTGAGTTGCCTCTTGATTACTATTTTGCTGTTGTGGTTGTTGTTGTGGTTGTCCCTGTGTTTGACTTGTCTGGCCTTGGATGCCTTGGATACCCCTTAGGACTTCCAGTTCGTTTTCTACTCTCTGTCTATGCATCCGTTCTTCATCCCACATTCTCTTCACCTCTTCCAGTTGGGCTTGCAGGTCCCCCATGGCTTGGTCCATAAGAAGCTTCTCCAATGTCCATTTCTCGATGTTCCGGGCTTCATTCTCTTTTAAATGATGGATGTATTGCACTGCGCGGGACAAAATTGCTCCTTTCGCTTTCTCTCCAGTACCATTCGGTACGATCCGTCCGAGCTCGTTAATTCCTTCATTAATATTCCCCCTGCGTCGACGCTCTACCTCTTTCTATGAAATGTATAGGTAAATTTATGTTTGCGATTTTGAGAAAAATTACGGACATGGTTATCCTTTCTTTGGCGACTCCATTCATCACTTCCCATTGCCGCACTCCTGCTTCCTCGTGCCCTTCCAGTGGAACCAGTGCTGTTACCAGCTGAGGTTGATGCCGCATCTTTTCCGACAGCACCTCCAGCCTGTTGGTCATCCCTCTGACCATCTTCAGGCCTCGGAACCTGCCCTGGTTGGCCTTGTTGAGGTGGTTGAGATAGTGGCTGCGGAGGTTGTTGGGTTGTTGGTACAGCTGTTGCTGCTTGCATAGCTACGGCACTCAATTGTCCAAGATTTGGTGGTCCGCGAGGGTGCGAAGAGGGTCCAGGATCGTTGATTCCCGGAAGTCCAGTGCCAGGCTGGGGATAGTGTACTGGCATATGCTGGTTTCCGAATGGCTGGCTTTGCGCAAGATTTGAAAGAGTTTGTGCAGCGTCTTCTTTGAGATTTCCTTGCTCCGCTAACTGTTTCAATAAAACGGTTATGAGCAAAGTGCAACTTCGAATTTAAAACAAGACTGCAGGTAAGGGAAACGAGGGTTGGGCACGACGCCCGCGCCCCGCCCCGTGACCATAGTCAAACGCGCTCGTGCTCTTAATGTCGCGAGCTACTATGGTCACGTGTAGATAATTAACGAGCGCAACTTTTCACAGCTATGTCTCTCTCATAGAACTCGCAACATCTTATCCCAGCCCAGAAAATGGACTATGGGGAGACGCAGACTCAAATAGCGGCAGTGGTAACTTACCTTGGTAAAGACATTGGGGAGATTGCGCAGGAGAGACATGATCTGACTTTGATCAAGGTTGGAGAGATGGACATTTGGTAGACCACCGTCGGAAATACTTGGTGCGATACCGGTTGGCGGTTGCGATGCTTGAGGAGTTTGGCCAGGAACTGTTGGGTGAGAGAGCGCCGGGTCGTGGTTCGCGGGAGCTGTCGGGGCCATAATAATTTCCTTTCGAATTGTGTGAGAGTTCAATAATGTCTCGAGCTCGAAGAAATTTTCTCCTAACGCTTATACTGAGTTGGTGGTGGTGAGATTAAGCCTAGGAACAATGCTAAATATGGTTGTGGACAAGAAACGATGAGCAACTGGGGAAAAGGCCAAAAGGTCAACGTTCTAATTGATTTGGATGAGAAGAATCTTTGTGTGGCCGCTGTTTGGGATGTGGAACGATGTATTTCGGCAGCGGGGACGATGGGGAGGGGGAGGTGGGGAGGACGTGAAGGTCACGACGGTCGTGATCTCTAACCCTGTGACCTGGCAGGTCATCAACATTTTTACACTTTCCCACGCCACATGACCAAAGTCATGTGGCCAATCTGCCGAGGCTCGGCAGGTCCGGTTATCCCGTTTGCAAAGTTGTCCCCCGATTTCATGGATAATTCACGTCTTCAACCCCTAACAAGTACATGCTCAACTACTTGACCATCGCGAGGTAGTCATTCATCTAATGAATATGATGTGCTGGTCTACATACTCTTGGATACTCAATGGGTCTTGTCAGAAGTTGCTTGGGCTCCAACATCAAACTGGGCTTCTGAAATACATTATCTTCAATGGCATTCCCGGGCACGTTTGTCCTGCTAGACGCCGATATCCATTTATCAACCTAAACACACAATGTTTAGTTCTCATACGCTTACTGCGCACAGCATGGTTCTCTCCAGTTTGTCAAGCTAGAACTAGTATCTCATACTTTTGGTGAATTGATCCCACTGGTTTGGCGGCTGCTCGATAGCGTGGGTAACCATACACATGCCATTATATCATAGGAATATCTGTCTATCGGAATATCCTTATGGCTGTTTCACAGCGTGCAACACGTTCTTTTAGTACCTCAAAAACGAGTAACCACTGCAACCATGACCTCGTTTCTGGTTACAACACTCAAGGAAAGTGTTTGGACCCCTTGAATACAGATCACTGTAGGACCATTGCCTTGCGAAAGACATACCCTTTGCTTGCTAACGTCAATGTTCGATCCTAGCAAGTGCTTAGGTGACCGATATTAGAACGACTATGTTCTACGCATCTTACTGCAAATGTAAAAAACCATCACGCACTTGTTTCCAATTTGTCTAATATGGAAGTTAAATAGTGCTTTTACCTTACTCTATTTCGTCCGGGCACCTAAGAACATGAACTCATGACCTTTCATATATGTACATATAAACATGTGTGCCAATAGCTGCATGCCGCGCAGAGACCTCAATGCAGGATGGTGACAAGAACCATTTCATTCCACACTGATGAGCGCCTTCTGCTTCAGGGTATCACAGATCGGTGCAGAATATCACACCACTCCTAGACCAGCCTTGAGCTCGTCTGCTAGATCGTCCATTTCCACCTCAGCAGGATTAGGTTTCTGCACATGTTTCGCTTCTGCAACACATCGCTCGCAGCTACACATGCCAAAGCCCCATGCCCTGAGTTCAGTCTGACGTGTTTTATAGTTTGCTTCCGGGTTAACATAGGTCACCAGGAGTTCTTCACCAGCCTTGATATCTCGCTTTGCAACTAATGTGATTCGAGAGAGAGCTGTGCGTCTGTCGAAATGACGGACGGAAACATTGGGTTGGCAGGAATGATTCAGGTGCGAATGCAGCGTGTAGAGCCCACCATGCGCTTCTAGGTCTGTATGAAATTTGTGAAAGGGGACAAAATGAATAATCAGATGCCAAGATATGTGATTTTGTACATACTCAAACTCATTCTCCCAAGGCCCTTCAGGAAGCCTTTGTCATAGTCAAACAACTCTCTTGCGACATCAGCAGAAGGGGGTTTCTTCATAATTCGCGAAAGCTTCTTCTTTTCCTGTGGTTGCTTTGGATCACTAAAGGCAGCCACGAATAGTTCATATGCCTTTTTCCATGACTCCCTGTCTGGTTCAACGTTCCCTGGCCTTCGAGTTATATAGCATGAATATTTTGATATGATCGATAATCAAACAAACGACCTACGAATTAAAGCTATACTTGTGCCGTTCCTCCATCCCCAATTCTGCTAGGCCACGGATAATTTCCCAATCCGCAGCTAGAGTTTCCTCACCAAGTTGGGTTGCAAGTAGAATACGACTAGTACACTGTGCCAAAGCATGTAATGCCATCCAACGCGAGTCCCGCGCGAACGTAAGAAGGGGCACAGAAGCTGGATTCTGCGCAGGGCATAACAAAGGATGTGTCTTGCCTGAGCGTGCGAGACAGAGTCGATTACAGAAACGTGCGTGACAGAAAGATGAAGACGAAGAAGCAGGACAAGTTGTGATCAGAGGTGAATCATAAAGTGGTGTCGTACAGTAGCTGCATGCAGCAGATGCGATCTGCATATTATATATCTCCCTGCACACTCAAATGGACCTATGTCATCTTAGGAAGAAAGTACTAAAAAGACAATTACTCACCACTCAGGTGCTATGATAAACGGATCTTCTTTCCATACTGTTTCGCCCTCTAATATGTCTTCCGTAGCAATCAGACCCTTTCCTTTCTTCTTATTGAAATACTTCACCATGACCCGTGGTGTCCAGCTGCTCACTTCAAGGTGTGGTATCAAGCGCGATGACGGATACACGGCCACTTGATCTTGACCAGTCGATGTAGGTGATACAACGATGAGACCTTCATTCTGCAAGATTTTCCGCGTTCGTTTTTCACTTACTGCCCATTCTGGATGGGTAGAAAGCAGCAGGGCGTGAATTTTCGTTATTCCGAGAGCAGGATGCTCAGATTTCAGCTCAACAAGAGCCGTTTTTAGATCGCTCTCGACCGGCGTAATAGGCATAATGGCTTTCATCAACCTTGATTAATGATTGATTAGCTCAAAAACCTTGTACAGTACACCGGACCGAGATTTGTAAATAAGGACAAATAAGAAAAATCATTTTTGTTCGCCATCGCATTGTACTCGTCCTCTCTCTGCACAGACATCCAGTGTCCCATAACTTTCGTCATCTCTCCTGTTATTAGTATCGCCATGCATTGAAGTGGGATGATTAAATCCGAATGTAGTGGATCTTCGTGTCCCCATTCCCCTCTCTTCCTTTCTGCGCTCATCAGTAGTTCGAACAATTATGAGATTGAAATTTATTCCAATCAATTGAATCACCTATGAGTACATATACCATGAGACGCTAGGTAAGAATAAGAGAGCGGAAGACGTACCGCTGCTGTTGTTATATAGAAAGAATCACTTTTCGTGACTAGTGTGATAAACACGATAACTGATGTTGTCGTGTAGGCCATCGCCGATTCTATAATGATACGCATAACCGCTCGCAGGCTACTATTCTGTGAGGGCCTGGTGCATTGGTTCGATTTTAGTTCTCTGGTTTCTCGGTAGACATGCCATATACGATTAACGATCATAGCTGAACATTTCTTCAGGATGTGGAAAGTGATACCTTTCATAACTCACAAGTTGTATAAATGTTTAACACAATAATAACCGCCCAGCATACTGTAATAAGGGTTTGCAGGAGACCTCCTGATACACGGGAGCCTGATTGTAGATTTACTTGTAGATGTCCGAGAACAATCGTGCACGCAGCAACAACGAGCCATAGGAGTGTTGGGAACAAAATGACCAAGAAGGATCTATTACAGACCACCCAACAACGGTATATCTGAATCGAGGCACATGAGAATATAATAGATATCCATAGACAATGGTTAACGTACCAAGGTAGCATCTGCAACAAGTGTCGATACGTTCGCACACAAAGGCTTTACGTAGTATTGACATACAAGATCACAAAGGGAGCTGGCTAGTTACACACCTTCACAATGTTCACCCAATCTTGACCTAGCTGTTCTATAGCGCCGGGACCCTGCCTGAACACGAGTCCTTGAATATCCCGGACTAAACCCAAAGCCAAATTCAAGGTACCAGAAACAACAAGGAGAAGTGTCGCCACCAGCAGCAACCAGCCAACCTTGGAACAGGGGTGCCAGGAACCCGAATCAGTCCCAAGCAGTGCACGAATGCATGGAAGCAATGTCGAAAGATAAATTCCATAAAATACACTCTCTACAAACAACGCAACGAGTTGATCCTGGTCGTCTGTCGATTGAGGGTTGAGCATCTTGGCAGTGGCGAAACCAGGAGCTGGTAATACAACCAGATTCTGTTTCAACATGCTTTACTTATGTGTAGGTTTCATAACGGTGTGTATGGTAAGACAGATGGATATCACTAGATGCAATAGTTTGAGGAGCTCCCTGTCATGTGTTACTCATGATTCATCTAATCAACTTCTAGATTTTAGTGATGGATCAATTACCATGGCACCAGGGTACTTGCCATTGAAATTCAAATAAAGACGAAGATCTGAATGATTCAGAAGCGGTTAATTAAAGCAGCGAGGAATGACAAGTGACGCAGCTCCACGGACAGTGACCCAGAATTGCTGTGCCACGAATGATATGTTTTCTGCTTCTGACACGCAAACAATACGCATCAGTTCTGACAGATCCTAGTGCAGAGTGGAGTAACAGTCTGATATCTGATCCTGCATTCCGCCGTGCTTGGTAAGATATATTGTATGAATCAGTGTTATCGTTATTGATTTTCGTCCATGAGAAATAATAAGTTGGACGGATCTTCTTCATCCCGAGTATCTAAATTTAGCACATCACCATGTAGAATTCCCACTTTGGTTTGGTTGCGCTTTCCAACCAAACCTTTTATCTCATCTAATTCGCTAGCAGCTCCTGCACAATTGATCGAGATCGGCCAGGCGACTATTCAAACTTGTCTAGCGTCAAACGGTTAGGAATATCAATACGTCATGGATTTTTTGAAAGAATACAAGCACATTCAGGTCAAGCTTGCATTCTTTGGTCATGACATCAAGTTCGACGTGGCTTCTGTGCTGGTTGCAGTATCAGCGATCTTTGTGGCGTCGCGGGTTTTCAAACTTTTGAGAGGATTAAGGGTGCGCAACATATCCGAGACATCGTGGTATCTGTTGAAAACCAAGTAATACGTAGGCTGTAAGCTATATGCCAGGGCTGCGTATCCCATTCCAGCCGCTAGCCTTTCCCGGCGCAGTCCTACCTACAACTTGGTGGAATCCTGGATTACAATTTCAGTGGACCTGGCATGAACACTGTGAGTAACCTATATCACCAGTTAATCGTGCCTTAGTCAATCTCTACTTTTGTTCAGTTTACAAGCAATATAACAGCGAGAACGTCTCTGTTGTTCCCTTCATTTCTGGTGTCCCAGTCATATATACCTCCAATTTGGATGTAGCAAGACAAGTTTCCGGGCACAAAACCAGTTTCATCAAACCAGAATCTGCGGGACAGTCCTTACTGTGAGTTACATGTCCTAGTTAATGCTGGTGCAAAGAATCGAACCTTTTACAGAATGTGGGGCATGAATCTCATAGTTGCCGAAGGCGATGTCTGGAGGAAACATAGACGTGTCGTGGCTCCGGCATTTACAAACCAGTTGTATGTCACCTATATAACTTGTTGGACTGGGTTTCAACTAAAAACCTGTATGGTTCGAAATAGGTACGAAAAAGTATGGGGCCGAACAATTGAGGCGTACCACGAAATGGTTCATGTTGAAGGTTGGTTAGAGAATAAAGTCACAAGTGTGCCCGTCATGCAAAAACTTACCTTTAAGGTTGGCCCTTTCTATAATTTGAACTTGGGGTAAATGGCTAAATGATCACGGTCAAATTCATAGCTTGCGCTACTTATCATTGGTTCATGCGGCTTTGGATTCCCGTTTACCTGGTCTGAAGAAGCTATTGGTCCTGATGGTAGTACCTCAATTCAGGAAGCATTAAGAGTCGTCGCAGATTCAAGTCTGTATGTATTGGCTGTCCCTGAATGGGTTAAGCGGCTTCCTATAAAAAAGTAAGCCATCATTTTTTCAACAAATTCTTCCGACATCTCATTGCTCATGATCGACTACATAGAATGCAAGACATACGTCGTTCTCATGAACAGGTGATGAGTTTCATGCGACGAAGCGTTGTTTCGCGTAGGGCAGAGATCAATTTGGGAGAAGGAGGCAATAACGATGCGTTTTCAATGCTGGTGCGAGCGAGTGATAATGAGGAAAGCAAGTACAAGTTAGATGATCAAGAGTTGGTTCGTTTATTTAATCCATCTGCAAGCTTGAAGTTGTATGGACTAACGTATCATTCACTTCACAGATAGGAAATGTATATGCAATGTTGTTTGCGGGGCACGGTAAGCTCTTGAGATCCATTCTATCTACCTATATACATGACCTCACATCCTATTCTTTCTAGAAACGACTGCTCATACATTGGCCATTACTCTAGGCTTCCTCGCTGTCAATCCCGGGTTCCAGGACGAGATTGTAGAAGAAATCCTAGAAGTTATGGGGAAAAAAGGGGAACCTGTCAGCATTTTTGTTCTTATCTCCGGTTTCAACTTTCATAGAGCCATATTTCCCAGACCTTGGAGGATTATCCAAAACTGAATAAAGTGCGCATGGCATTTTTTGAAGCTTTGAGGATGTTACGTGAGTCGACACTCTTGTGTTCTTCGAAATTGGTTGTTTAACTATGCATTAAAAATCTAGCTCCTGGATATGTGATGATCAGGGAGGCCAAAGAGGATACAGTTTTGCAAATTCCTAAACCTGTTGGTCAAGAAGGTACTACGCCATTCCCGGTACCAAAAGGTGTCCTAGGTTTGTTTTTCACTAATTTTGCTAGAGTCATTGGTTTGAAATCCGTCCTCTGATATTTCAGGTTATTGTTGATATGGTGGGCGTTCGTGAGTGCCAAAGGTTCCATACATCTGTACAATCTGCTAACATATGAGATCAGAATACAACCCAAGATACTTTGAAGACCCAGACACTTTCAAGCCATCTCGGTGGCAAGGTATTCCAGCAGAATCTGAACTATTTTCCGCTTTCAGTATCGGTGAGTCATCTGATAATCGCCTCTGGGTGAATTCTGGGTTCTCAATATATGCATCACAAACACAGGACCGCGAGCCTGTATCGGACGCAAATTTGCAACAATTGAGTCTGTCTGCTTCCTTTCAATGCTCTTACGTGATTGGCGCGTGGAACCTAAGCTTAACGAAGGAGAAACTTCCCAAGAGTGGGGGAAGCGGGTTTTGGATGCTCGGATTGCTTTAACTCTTGTATCAGCGGATGTCCCGCTGAATTTCATACGTAGGGCTTGAGTATGAATGAATTATGATTGATTTTATACAATCACAATTTCTTGGTGGATATCCCCGGTATGTGGTCATACCTGTCCTGTCAGTAATGTGATGAAGAGATACCATTATCTGAATGATTTATTTGATTGTAACTCGACGCATATAGTCAGAGTTCGGTGCTGCGACACCAGTCTTATTGAATAAGTGCCCCGTTTTTATATATATTTCATATGAAGCCAGCAGCAATTGAAACCAAGGGATTGGGAACCACTATAACCTAGTGGTGTCGGTCTGGAACCGTCCAAAATATCAGTAATCCCACGTTGACTCCACCACGTCAATACATACATCACAAGGTAAAAGAAGCATCTAAAAACATACTACACACATCTCGACTTCCACCAGATGAAAACAGGTTGTGGTGTCGAAGCCATATAAGAGGTTTGATGAAGGCGATGTTTCAGTGATCTAAGTATTTAAACTTTGCTTCCAGAAGCGTTTATTAAGGAACCAATGGTGACAAGTAACACAGCTCCATGATCCAGGGTATACTTAGTCGTTCGTCCGTTGCATGTGTGTGAATGGTGTTTTTCTCGATTTACGACCAGTTTGGAATTTTCGGCAGCAGCCCACACAACATCTGATCTCACCTATAATTAACTTGCAAATAAACTAGACTCGACACAACAAGTGGTCGCTATCAAGAATCTACTCGAGTAACACTTAACCAACAAAGTCTAAGCGCTGGGAGGCTGTGATATATATATACCATGTTTGGAATTCTCTCATCAAAACGGCGAACTTTGTGTCCCCCGTTCACTTGAAAGTTCAACCACGCCAACCCAGAGTCATACCATCAGCATTTGGCCAGTTGATTGATTGGATCGTAATGGTACACACATTCGCGAAGACTTTGACATTCAACTGGTCCAATCTCACAGAGGTAAATGAACTTGTGCCCCAGATCGATATTTTGTTGTAGTTCTGATCAAGATTTTTGTTCAGGGATTGAAACTTCTTTTCTGCTTTACGCACCTTGGCGAAGCCAAGATGAAGCCACGTCAAGGTATGACAGCCTGGTAAGTCCCAATATGAAGTCGTCTTCTGGTTCAATAATAAGCTGTGCCAATTGTTTATTAGGAAAGTAATCAGAATCAAACCAGGAAGTAAAGTTCTAAAACAAGATCCCTTCTATTGATACAACAGCATATTGACTAATAACAATCATTATATTAGATGGAAGCTCGACGATAACTTTCACGTGTCGATATGCAGTTGCTATGACAGAACATGTACTATCTCTTCGTTCCCACATCTGCAACCTTTGATCTGATATTATCCCCAGAGTGGAGGGATCACATCAACAAGTTTCGTCGAAGTAGGACCTGTCAGTTAAAGCTCATCCTTATTCCACAATGCACATGGTGTACCCATTAACTTTTATAAACAGACGGGTGGTATAGTGGATTTAGAAAATGGACCCGACAATATCCCACGCTGGGGACCAATCACCCGAGTCCCAGATGCCAGTAACTTGATCAAAGCTACAAACAAAACCCATGGCTTCCAGGAATTGAGCATTGGTGAGATGCAACGATCAAATCAATAGAGCCAGAGCCAGTTATAGTATATATCTTAGGAATTACGAGGTTAGATCGTCACAACGTACTGAGGTACGATCCGGCTTTCCGGTGGAAAGAAGTTGGGTATGCTTATTTCGTTAATATCTCTGCGACGAACTTCGAGCTTGATTGTTTGATGAATAAAGGTCAAACCGCGCTATCGCTTCTACATTCAATCCCATTGTCACAGTATTTGTCAGTTTTAATTATAACGGTGAGTGAATTACCTGGAATTCGAGTCAGGTGTTCAAATAATGAATTTACCTAGGGGAAGAATTTATAACAGAAAGGGAATGGGACTCCGAAATATGGACACAAAATTTGGCTAAATTGAATGGTTCGTAGCTTTTTTACTGATAGGGTCTGAACCCCCCACCTCACACTTCAGATAATAGCAAATACTTCATGGGACCTCATTCTTACTGAGGAGGTTGTAATATCAGGTTTTCGTTGTATCTCATTCAACTGACCTCAATTAACAGGGCAGCTATGTGATTCTTTCTTCTGACACGGACTCAGAGGCGTCATCACCAGGTTCAGAGACCGGAACCGACCATGGCTGTCCGACCAGCTATATGAGTGAACGGACTCGATCGATTGAACATGATACACCTCCGATAACAGATTGGATATGACCGTTGCGATAACATGTATCAAATTGACACTTTATACTCTTACACGAACAATCAAACTACTTCCGCTATAATTTTTCCACTGTATTATAATTCAGGTTTTTAAGTTTGTTAGATGTATTTATTAAGAGGAACAACCCACCTGTTGTTATTAGCTGCCATTTCGCCATGGGCATCTTGTATTTCAGTCCAGGGGTACACCTGACATGTAAGTAGATGCTCAGTAAGAATAATCGGAATGTCCAAGGTGACGAACTTTGTGGATATATGTCTTGATGGGACCATTGCCTTTCTCGCTTGTAATTTTGTCGAAAACCTCTTGTTTAAATCTATGCGTTTAATTAGACATCAATTATGCAATGCATAAGAGGATACTGTATTACCGAGACATAAGGTCTGCCTGATACCGTAAGGTGCGCGAGCGAAGAGTAGACCCTTCAATGTGGAGGCGTTTGTATAAAAGGGGTGCTAAGTTTGCTGATTGTACAGTTGTGCCTGCATTTTGAGTTTTGGGTGAGTAAAAGGTATTGTATGATGAATGATTGATGAACGCCTACCGCTCAGGAGAGACAACATCGTCATTCTTCCATCGCGAGCTAAAGAATCCAAGTTTTGATTCCAATGACTTTGGCCAACAAAATCAATTGCGACTTCGACTCCCTTATTACCCGTGACTTTTTTTACAACAGCAGCAAAATCTTCTGTTTTGTAGTTTGCAGCGTGGGTCGCTCCATTTGGAAGACGCAATAGCCAATCGATCTTCTCTTGTGTAGATGTGGTAGCGATAACTGTGTTCCTGAGATGTGACATCGGTACCCTAGTATGCTGTGATAACATTGAAAGCATACGCGCCATATACCCGTGCAAGTTGTATTGCTGCAACCCCTACGCCAGATGCACCAGCATGCACGAGTACATCATCCCCCGGTTTCACACATCCGATTACTACGAGAGCCTGGAATGCTGTCGGAAGCACTGAGTTGCGAGTGAATAATGTATCAAAAGAGAATCACCTGTGAGGAACACCTCGGGAATGCTGGCTGCCTCAGCCCAAGATAAATGGCTCGGCTTCCTGATGAGATGGGTTTGCGAAACTGCGATGTATTCTGCATACGCCCCCTGAAAGCAATAATGTTTCTCAATACTAAGCACTCGTTCAAGTAGTATACGTTAACTCACCCCACCAGCAAGCCCAAGAACCTCATCCCCAAGCGTCCATCCCGTCACATCCGAACCAATTTCAGTGATCGTCCCAGAAAACTCGACTCCCAAAATAGTTGAAGCTCCAGGAGGTGGCGGATACTTACCTTCGCGCTGTGAGATGTCCATACGGTTCAAGCCAAAAGCTTTGATCTGACAATCTTGTTTCAATACAAATTAATTCAAAGGTTGTATGGAGAACTTATACACCTTGACGAGTACTTGGCCCGACTGAGGAGAAGGTGTTGGTGCCTCTCCGATGTAGAGGTTCTCGACTGGGCCCTGGTCATCCTTGATAAGTACAGCGCGCATTTGTGGATTGAAAGGAAAGGAAAGGAGGTGTGGGATCGAAAAATAAGATATATTTCTAGTCCCGGCATCATCGAATAGGCAAAAACTGACGCAATCGCATTCGAGTTCCGGATTTTTTGTTCGTTTCAAGCTTGACGTGGGAAATTGTGCACGTGATAATTGGCATACACATTTTGTGTTCGTCTCAAGCTTGATGTGGGAAAAATGGTTCTGCTGAAGAAGTGTGTATACCCTCAGACAATATGCTGTTTACTATATATCAGGGACGTAAGGCTATCCTTTCTGCATGACAAAACCTGCTATGGTTCATTGGGAAGAAGGTGAGGAAAAATTTAGTTTTTTTTTGTTTTTGTTTTGAGAATGTTAGTTGAGTGGTTTTGACTTGCCTTCAAAACCATTAATTTTATATTGTATCTGGTACATTAGTGTAAAAAAGGTACAGATTGTGGAGAGGGGAGAGCAAAAGGCAGGAGGTTTGTTGGATAGGGAATATGTGTATATTAGAGAAGTGGGTACATTGTAACATATGATAGTATTGGTGTATGTCAAGTAATGTAGGTGATTATTTAGGGAACGTTTCGTTGAATGAATGTCGATTTTAAAGAGAACGAGTGGACAGAAATGCTCGCATTTGGTATAGATCGAAAGAGGATGTTGAGGAGAATTTATATGCAAATTTCCGAAAGGTAGCGTCAAGAAATGCAGTCTGTAGAGTGTTTACATTGCAAAATTTGAATTGTACATTGCTTAAAAATACTTTGATGCGTGTTTTGATGCGATCAGAAAAGCTGTGCTTGATTTGATTTCGCGTTATCGTAGTGAGTGTGGTGAGTATTGCGACCGTGGGAAAATGCATTTTAACCTTCGGATTTCATGTTTTCTTCATTTCCTCTGTGATCCCTGCTGTGTACATTGTGGATCCGAGACGCTTCTAGTTGATTGAAAGGTGTAGAATTTGATGCTAAAAGATTTGGACAAGTTTTGGGTGAGAAATGGTATATTTTCCTTCATGTCTTCGCATTTTTGACTGTCTTTTAGCAGATTTAAGTTGCTTTTGACAATTCTGATGTTTTTCTATGCTTGGATCAATTCGCATTTTATCCTGACTATGACTTGGTTGAATTAGTAAGTTATTATGGCACTGTTGATATGTTTTCATGCAGGAAAAAATCAATTTTAAAGCTCTGTTTACATACATAGTATTCCCTTGTCGTTATTGTCATTCTTCCTTTATCTTAGAATACAAATATGATTTTAATGAGGCCTTATGTGCATTACTTAGTCCCTTAATTAGCTGATCTACATCTTAAGTATTATGCAATCCAACTATGATATGAATATCCAAATGAGACAATTCCAAGATGCTTATTTTCAAGATTAAAAAAACGACTATATGTTTTGCTAAGTGTGTAACTAAAATTCTATGACCTAAATACCATGCTATGAGTTTAGTAGATAATTGTAATATTCCAATAATGGACTCGGATATGCCATGCAAAGCAATGGCCCATACCCTCAAGTACTTTACATAATATTAGAACTAGCTAGTAAGTGTTGCCTGCATCATGTAGACTCTAGAGCCTTCATTGAAAGAGCTCAATTTCTTGATAATATCAGTTCTCATGTATATCCTCATCAACTAATTCATCTATGGCTCCATCCAAGTTATCAATCACAAGAGCCAAAATTCTGCTTTTTGAAATTGGCTCATTTCTATTGCAAATGTTAAGTACAAGGCAAGATATGAAGACAGAAGTGATCACTGTACAGAATTGTGATGATAGTATAGTTTGGGAAGATGATGGCTTGAAAGTAGTTAGACCAAGGACGGAATGATCAGAAGGATGCCAAAGGCTTACAAACAGGAAGAGTGAAAAGATATTCAGCATGTCAGAGATGCTGATAATAAAGAAGTACACCACCCAGTCCCATTATTCCATCCTGCTTTAGGAACTATCAGAACTAATGCATATTGCTCGGGTGTCAGAAGCAGAAAAGATATCATTCCACAGTGATTCTGGATCATTGACCATGGTGCTCGTCATTCCCAGGTACTTTAATTAAACGAATCTGTATTCAAAGTTTGATGTTTAGATCTTCGTCTCTATTATTTCAATAACACATATCTAATCCATCACTACATTCTTGAAGTTGATCAGATGAAAAATACATGACAGGGAGTTTCTCAAACTATGCATCTAGTGATATGCATCTGTCTTACCATACACACCATTATGAAACCTACATATAAGTAAAGCATGTTGAAACAGAATCTGGTTGTATTACCAGCTCCTGGTTTCGCCACTGCCAAGATGCTCAACCCTCAATCAACAGACGACCAGGATCAACTCATTGCATTGTTTGTAGAGAGTGTATTTTATGGAATTTATCTTTCAACATTGCTTCCATGCATTTATGCACTGCTTGGGACTGATTCGGGTTCCTGGCACCCCTGTTCCAAGGTTGGCTGGTTGCTGCTGGTGGCGACACTTCTCCTTGTTGTTCTGGTACCTTGAATTTGGCTTTAGGTTTAGTCAGAGATATTCAAGGACTCGTGTTCAGGCAAGGTCCCGGCACTATAGAATAGCTAGGTCAAGATTGGGTGAACATTGTGAGGGTGTGTAATTAGCCAGCTCCCTTTGTGATCTTGTATATTTATACTATGTAAAGCTTTTATGCATGAATGTATTGACACTTGTTGCAGATGCCACCTTGGTATGTTAATCATTGTCTGTGGATATCTATTATATTCTCATGTGCCTCGATTCAGATATACTGTTGTTGGGTGGTCTGTAATAGATCCTTCTTGGTCATTTTGTTCCCAACACTCCTATGGCTCGTTGTTGCTGCATGCAGAGTTGTTCTCAGATATCTACAAGTAATTCTACAATCAGGCTTCCATGTATCAGAAGGTCTCCTGCAAACTCTTTTTACGGTATGCTGGGTGGTTATTATTGTGTTGAACATTTATACAACTTGTGAGTTATGAAAAATATCACCCTCCACGTTCTGAAAGAAATGATTAGCTATGATCATTCACTGGATATAGCATATCTACCGAGAAACCAGGGAACTAAAATTGAACCAATGCACCAGGCCCTCACGGAATAGTAGCCTGCAAGTGGTTATGCACATCATTATAGAATCAGCATTGGCCTACACAACAACATCAGTTATCGTGTTTATCACACTAGTGACGAAAAGTGATTCTTTCTACATAACAACAGCAGTGGTACGTCTTCTGCTCTCATAACTAGTGCCTCATGGTATATGTACTTTACTCATAGGTCATTCAATTGATTGGAATAAATTTCAATCTTATAATTATTCGAACTACTGATGAGCATAGAAAGGAAGAGGGGGGAATGGGGACGCGAAGATCCACTACTTTTGGATTTAATCATTCTACTTCAACGCATAGTAATACTAATAGCAGGGGGAATGATGGAAGTGATGTGACACTTGATGTCTGTGGAGAGAGAGGACAAGGACCAGAGGCACAATGTGATAGCGAACAAGAATGATTTATTTATTTATTATTATTTGATTTACAAATCTCGGTCCAGTGTACTGCACAAAATTTTGGAGGTATCCATCTTGATCGGGATTTCCCATTATGTCTATTACACCACCCGAGAGCAATCTTAAAATGGCTCTTGTTGAGCTGAAATCTCAGCATCTTGCTCTTGGAATAACAAAAATTCACGCCCTGCTGCTTTCTACCCCTCCAGATTGGGCAGGAAGTGAAAAACGAATGCAGAAGATCTTGCAGAATGAAGGTCTCATTGTTGTATCACCTACATCAACTGGTCAAGACCAAGTGGCTGTGTATCCATCATCGAGCTTGATACCACATCCAAACCAATTTCAGTGATTGTCCCAGAAATCTCAACTCCCAAAATAGTTGAAGCTCCAGGAGATGATGGATACTTACCTTCACACTGTGTATGTCCTTACAATTCAAGCCAAAAGCTTTGACCTGACAATTGGGTTTCAATACAGGTTAATTCAAAATGCTACACAGAGAACTACACACCTTGACAAGTACTTGGCCAGACTGAGGAGAAGGTGTTGGTGCCTCTCCGATGTAGAGGTTCTCAACTAGACCCTAGTCTTCCACGATCAGTACAGTGCATGTTTGTGGATTGAAAGGAAAGGAAAGGAGGTGTGGAATCGAAATATAATATAATTTTAGTCCCGGCATCATTGAATGGGTGAAAACTAATGCAATTGCATTCAAGTACTTTGTACTTTACATAATATAAGGACTAGTCTTAATTGAAAGAATGCCATTTCTTGATAATATTAATCCTCATGTATATCCTCATCAACTAATTCATCCATGGCTCCACCCAAGTTGCCAATCACAAGAGCCAAAATGCTCCTTTGATGCTCAGTGTTATATGGATCTGACTCATGACTGATGCGAATGTTGAGTACAAGATGAGACACACAAGAGTGATGTGATCAATGTACAGAATTGTGATGATAATGCAATTTGGGATGACAATGGCTTTAAAGTAGTCAGACCCACTGGGTTCTCTTCAAGATGATACTGCTGTTCTTTTTGTCTGCTGTGATACCAGTGATGGAAACATTGCTGAGTAAGTCTTTGTAACTCTTTTATGGTAAATGGTTGAAGTGACATGGCAAAAAGACTATGCATCTATTGTATGGCTGGGTTCTTGGTTATAAGTGCAATCTAGTACTTCATTGTAGGACATGACATGTGTCACATGTCACAGTCACATTAAGTCGTAGCAAACAGCAACTTCAATGTAGACTTAACAACAATAACAACATCACAATAAAACAATAATCATAACTACCTCATGTTCTAATAAACATTCCCTTCTCATATTTAATATTCTCCATTCAATTCCTGTCTAGTTGCTATATTCATAAGTGGGTGTCATCTTACAGTACTGTGGTTCTTAATATCTCTTAATATAGATGGGCGTTACCACTACCATGGTCCCTAATTTCTCCAAGTAAAGAATCAAAGGAAGTCCAGAATTAGAAATATTTTGTGAGGTACTTGATATTACATTGTAGAGGAGCTGAAACTGTCACGAAGCAACATCAGATGTTTTCGCCTAAAACCTTCATCAGATCAAGATGTTGGAGACTTGAATCAACTTCTTTTACAGCAAACAATCTATGAGTAATTTTTTCTGTCAAGGCAGTAATTCGCAATTACCTCAACTTCATGTGGTCCTTCTTCTCAGATCCCTCCACCCATGTATTCCGCAAGCTGTTCTATTTACAAACTTGATACACAAGTGAACCCTTGTTGTGATAATCACATTCATTCACAGTATATTTAAGATTCAAGAACAAACTGAAGAATCATCGTCCCCTTACTTATTGATGGCAATTCAAGTCCCCAACAGCTAACATGGTGTGAGTGCATTCTTTCTTGATTTGGTCAGTATGACTGAACGATTGGCTCCCATGACCTGGGATTACTGCTGCAATAAAATATAAAAAATATATACATTTCCATAGTTCTAATAAATACACAAGTTTCTTTATTCTCTCTTCATCTTCTCTCTAAACTTCCTCATCCCGAACCTTATGACTTTCCCCATTACTGGATACAATGGTATCTACCATGATTGGGGCTGAAGGCCATCGTACACTAGCAGTCGTATTCCAAGCAAATGTGTCCCTGTGATTGACAAAATCCCTGTTGTTCAACAATGTCATGAATGAATTACTGTAACTATCCAAAGATATTAATTTACAACAGCTTCCAAATAATGAGGTTGAATTACAGTTTCCCAAGGATATAGCCACTTTCACAGTTGCTTTAATAAAGTATTGCTAGAATGACAGCTGAGTACTCATGGACACAAGAAAAAGTTCTTATTCTAAAGTTCCAAAATGTCAAAAAAAAATTGATAACAGATAAATAATGTAGACATACAGGAGGCACGAGCCCGGGAGTCACAATAAAAATGACTTCGAGGAGAGAAACAAAAGCTATTATGACTATTGGTAAGTTCAATTATTTCCATGTTATAACAAGACATACCAGTTACTGAATTTGTTTCAATGCATAATCTAACAATCTGCACTATAATGGTATTTTCCACAAGGTGATATGGAGATTCATCCTTTTTCTTCAGAAGCTTTAATATATTTCTTGTATCAAAAACTAGCGACATAAGGATAGAAAAACATTACTTACCCGGAATGTCAGTATTAGTGTGATCAACACATTGGCAGTAGTGCTTCCCATGCCCCAAAGCTACAGTGAACAATTATAGTTTTTGGCTTTGAATTTGAAGGAAAATGCACAATTGTGAAGAGTTTGTTTTTCTAGTTCCAATCCAAAAAAAGTCCAGTCTGTGCACTCTGGCCGATGCCATGTGAAGATACTCTGGCGAAGACCAGCTTTATCATACACCACTCACTATTATTGAAGAACCCATCCCATTTACTAGCTGGACAAATGACACCTGAGAAATAATGAGTCTGATAATAGCTTATTATAGATGAAACTAAAACCCACCAGTATGATAACCGTGCAGGTCTTGTAGCTACGAGTTACACACCATATCCTCTAGCTATATACTCCATGGGATGTAAATGCAATGATAGCACTCATGAGCAGTGAGTCAATATTAGAAAGGTGGACCGTATTAAGCTTTGTGAAATCTCCGAATCCAGACCCAAACTAGTAAAACGCATCTGCAAGTGACATGGCAGTTTGCACTGACTCTAGAGCAAATAAAAAGTGCACTTGTGATAGGTTTGTATGACTAACTCATAGTATTAGACAACAAAGAGATAAATACCAAGTACTTTGATCCATGTTTTATCAGTTTTATAACGAATGCAATATATATCTGGGTAATTGTGAGTATCACCCAAATGTATATGTCACGAAAAACTGTTCATAGTACTGGACAACCAATGTGCCATAGAACAATGAGTTGAGGTTGATACCGATTAACTGGTGTGATCAAATCTATACATCATGTGAAACTAGAACATGGTTCAAGTGACTCACAGGTGGACCAGACCTAAACGAGAAGTACTATCAGTAAAGTGAAGAGCCTAGAATTGTAGGCAATGTACCTTATTGCAATATTGCTAGGAATATTAGATGAGGCTTCCAGAGTTGCCATATTGCAGGGTTGAAAATGGTGGTTGGGAATGTCAAGCCTAAAACCCTACTGTATAAAAAGCCCTGGTCAACATCATAGCAGCTGCCAGGCATCATTGATGAAGAGATGGTATATGCATTCTATGGTGACAGCTGATCATTCGTTCTTGATGAGAAAATGGTTATTATTCTCATCACCTCTGCTTCTGATACTACAGGTGATTACTAGAGCAATCAACCCAGTAATGCCAGATGGCCCAGGAAATAACAGACTATCTTCATCAAGGCAATGGGTGTTTAGATCTGTGGAAATAGAATATTAGTATGTTGTGGGGATGTCATCCAGAGCTTTTCATGGAGTATTCTAATTTCTATCCATCAAATCAATATTATGCAGCTCCAACCTACTGTATGTTTCATTGCTTTACGAGTGCCAAAACAAGAAAGACCTAGTTTCTTCTTCTATAAGTGGGTCAGATAAATATAAGCACAAATCAATCATGGAGCCCATTATCTAACTCCCACAGGATCTGGGACTAATACCTGCTGAAAGATCCAATGGTCTTTTTTATTAGTTCCTATTAGCGGGATAGTTCAGTAATACTATAAGATCATTTCAAGTTGACATTCAGAAGGCTGAGCTAGCATGGATTATAAGTTTTTTTCAATCATAATATAACACTGCCATTTCGACAGGAGTTATAAAGCATTAAGCAGGATTGGATCCTGTATTCCCAATACCATTTGTGTAATCCAATCTCGGGATCCTGGGATCTTACTCAGGAGAATTAACTAGAGAAGTTGGTTTACTTTGCCTCCATACTCCTAGTACACGTGAGCACTTTTTGTATGGTAGAACTTGTCTGTACAGGTTTTCCTGTGTTGAATTTTTAGCAACTGCCCTCACATGTTTTTCATGCGGTTCATTACCCAGTGCTGTCAATGAGTAGACAGGAATCTGCACAATCTTGAACCACTTTATGACTTGTAGAATAACTTGTAGAAAATCTATCAAAAACTTTGTAGGTTAGTAAAATGAAGCTAGTGTGAAAAGAGAAGAAATTTACCTCCTAGTTCTCCAACTAAATTCTCACAGGAAGTTGTTAGTCTATTCCTGACAAAATGCTGGTATATCCATACTTGTCTCACCACCATCATTAAATACTCTCATGTAATTTGGACCTTGCCAGATTTGAAGTGGCTTCAAATCAAAATGAAGCTTGGACTTGCACTAAGTATTAATCAATCAAAACTGAAGTATTTCAAATAGAAAATTAAAATTTAGAACTTGTTTGAAATAGCTGCTTTGTCTAGTTTAAAAATGCAAAAGCGATGCAACTATACATAAGTTATATATACCAGAAACGATTGATGTAAATGTTTTTCCACTTGAAATGTTATATTCCAGACAGATACTATAAACTCATCAGATCATATGGAGTGTAGTCATCTGCTATTTTATTATTCTATTAAAGAGGCACCATCCAGTCATATCATTGTCACCATCTTGATCAGTGGGTAAACTTAAATCAGGAGCATTGATTACAGTAAGTGGCATTTTTAGCTCATGTTTGACAGTCGCTTTCTGGTCTTGATTAAAAAAGTATCAGTTAATGAGCATGGTCATGAACGATTTGCTGTTAGGCCTGTATGTAACTGAATAAATAGACATTTTGTTCAATACATCAGCAAATCCTGGTTTTAGTCCGACTTGAGCTATAGTAAGCCATAGCATCTGTAGTGATCCATAGTAATCCATAGTGATTCATAGATTTTGGTCATTTTTCATAGTGACCTATAGTGACCCATAGATTTTGGCTATTTTCCATAGTAACCCATAGTAGTCCATAGATTTCAGTCATTTTCCATAGCAACCCATAGTGACCCATAGTAGTCCATAGATGTTGGTTATTTTCCATAGTGTCTCATAGATTTTGGCTATTTTCCATAGTGACCTATAGTGGCTCATAGATGTCAATCATTTTCATAGTAATCCATAGTAACCCATAGTAACCCATAGTATTCATAGTATTCCATAGTAACCCATAGTATCCATAGTATTCCATAGTGATCCATAGTATTCCATAGTAACTCATAGTAGTCCATAGATATTAATCATTTCCATAGTATTCTATAGATGCTATATAAATTTGTATATTAGAAAAAAAAAATTTTTTGAAGTTCAAATTTCGACTTCAGCAAAGTCACGTGACCTGTGGCTGATGTGGCATACTTCGAACTTCAACTTTTTTTTTTGCTTCAAAGTTTTCAACCTTCATCTTTGTAAGTCATTCTTTCCTTCTTTTCTTTTACTGACATTCTTTTTCTAGATTCATTCCATTGTCATACATCTTTGCCATATCTGCTCATTGTCAGGACCTAGGAATGGAAGGAGTTGAGGAGATGTGATAGCTTAGGCATTTGGTATATTTTGTGTCTACTTTTTTCCTCTTTTTTTTTTATGTTTTCAACTTTTTCCCTTATATGTCCGACTTTTTCCTTCTTTTTTTATATATTTCCTCTCTTTCTAGTTATGTTTTCAATTCCTCTTCTCTTGTTTCATATGTTTCCGACTTTTTTCCTTGTTTTTTCATATGTTTTAAACTTTTTTCTTTCTTTCTATATGTTTCCGACTTTTTTTGCCTTTTTTGGTATGTTTCCAACCTTTTCCTTTTTTGTCATGTTTCTGACTTCTTCTGTCTTTTCAGTTATGTTTTCCGACTTGATATGTTTTTTTTCCAACTTGGTATGTTTTTTTTTTTTCTATGTTTTTTTTCAACTTTTTTTATGTTTTTTTATGTTTTTTTTCCAACTTTTTTATGTTTTTTTTCGACTTTTTATGTTTTTTTTTCCAACTTTTTATATTTTTTTGTCCAACTTTTTTTGTCTTTTTTTTATTTCTTCTATGTAGTATTATATAGTAGTATGTAGTAATTGTAGTAGTAAAAATAAAATGAATATAATAAAATAAATAATTTAATAAAGTATATATACTATTATAGTAGTACTATGGAGCACTCCATAGTGCTCCATAGTGCTTCATAGTGCTACAGGAGTGCTATGGAGTGCTCTGGAGTTGGGAACCCATGCTATGGATACTATAGACACTATGGCTTACTATGGATTACTATACAAATATCTATAGAGCATTATGGAGTACTATGGAGCACTATATAGATGTCTATTCATCTATGGAGCACTACAGAAATGCTTATGTATCTATGGAGCACTATGGAGTGCTACTGGAGTGCTCTGGAGTTGGAAACCCATGCTATAGGCACTATGGCACTATGGAGTGCTCCATAGTGCTCCATAGTTGACCCAAGGTTTGCTGATGTATCTCTCTCAATAATCTATACCTACAGTTTTCCTATAAAATAACTTCTGTAGCAAGATGTTAGCAATGTGTTTCAGACAGTGATAGATTAATGGATACCACAGGCTTAAATATAGACAGGTTCTCTGTTTTATGTGTCAGTAAAGAAGAAGCATAGTATAATAAAATTAAGACACAGTGACTGTAAATATAGAAAATACATCGAATCTGACTTGAATGCAGACACAATTACTTGAATTGTATAAACCATCAGTAATATCCTCTTAAGATTCACATGGACATAGTGTGGTTTCTACTAGTTGTTCTCTGGCTGAATTGATTTAACAGTTTCAAAACAAGTGTCAGAGCTCTCTAATTTGAGAACAAAGAGCCATATTTGTAAAATAGCATAGCAAGGTACACAGTGGTTTTTGTTCTCCAATTTCCATTTGTCTCTGCTGCTACTGGCAGGTTTGCTGGAAAAGAAAACGAACTTGCAGAACCTACAGAATATAAGTTATAAGCACTGACAGGAAATTAAAACAAGTAAACCATCATGTATCATTTTTTTCTCATATATACTGTTGAACTTTGTTATTAGCCAGATCTAACTTTATCTCAACTCTAAAGTCATTGGTAAAGACATGAGAATGATTGACACTTACTTAGATATGCTGTACTTTGTTTAGTCTGTGTCAGCAGTCTTTCCCCCTCACACTTTTGAGCACTTCCTTGAGCCAACAATGCTCGTGCTACATCCAACCTTAGAAGATTCGGCATTTTCAAGTAGACTTCTAGATAGTGTTTAATCCCTAGGTCATATTTGTATAAAGTGAGATCTGTGTCCCAGAAACTGGATGCCAAGAGATCCCCACTACCTGGCCTCTACTAGAGTTGACATGAATCAAGCAAGAACTTCCAATGATTATACTGCACCAAAGACGGTTAATTTAATATTGTTGTGGATAGACCACATAATGGCAAAACTCTTGATGAACTAGAATCAATAGTCAACTTCTTCAACCAGCATGATTACCATCCTTCTGGTCCATCTTCCTCTTGGCTCTGGAATTATTACCCAAATAAGAATTGTTAAAAGTCGTAGTTTTTGCAAGGGTGATGGGTTTCTCAGACCTGTGGAAATAGAGGATAGGATTAGTACGTCAGGTGGATGAAGCACTCAGAACTTTTCATAGAGTATTCCAGTCATTTACCATCTTTTGAGCCACAAAATGTATATTAACTCTTGGTACACTACTTCCTCAAGCAAAATACATTAATGGCTGTGGAGCGAGGTATTATATTGACGATGTCAACTGCTAGTATATCATTGAACTGTTGAGCAGCACCCTGTGTATCGCACAGTGGAGAGGAACTGCCTTACCTTAGAGCTTACTTTGTGACTTAGGGACTAGTACTGACTACTACCAATATAATTGGACAAGAGACATAGTATAAAGTACAAGGTCCTTATATACAGTTTTACTATATGTGCATATTTGTAAATAGTGGTCCATGCTAGATAGTTCCATAAGTCACATGTTCCTTGTAGAATGTTGTAGAACATCAAAGAATATGCTTAGTCATAATGCACGTGACATATAAAGCATATGATGAGTGAGTCACATGACTAGGTCATATGACATATCACGTTACATGAATCATGTGATCCTTCACATGATAGTTGCTGTTGCAACATGAACATGATAGTAAAGAAAATTTTACATGCCTTGTAGAGCAGAAAGAGAGATGTGCAATGTACAGGCAGTTGAGACATTCACATTGCACAGGTTGATTACTCTGTTTGAAAGAATATAATCTAGCAGCCACTGTTATATGGTTGGATGAAGATCATGTTACAATGAACTGAAGTTGCATTGAGTCATAAGATGATGTATTGCAAGTTGGATGGATATTTAGCTGCTAATACAGTGAACCAGCAGCCAGTGGTCATTCAAAGTCCTCCAAGTTGATAAAAGCTATTAGCTCAATGTTCACATAGCGAGAACTCAACACTCTTAAAATTCTCATCATTCCCAGTGACAAATGCCTTCCTCTCTTCCATAAGCTCCAATTGAATCTTCTTTGCGTCTTCCATGTCAATCGGAAAATCCACTTTATCAAACATCTGATCCTGTAGTTTCCCCAGTAACTCATTCAACAAGTTACGTGTCAGATTTTTCGTGGATTCCACAGTTTGTGCTGCCTCTTGCCACCAATCCTTCCTTTGACAAGGGATGTTTGCTGTGCTGATTATCTTTATGGAAGGGTCAACAAGGAAAAGTGCTAAGATCTTGTGGTGACCAGGTCTTGTCAGGTCAGCTAATTTGAATGGTTGTACTTGATGCTGGACAATGTTGGGAAATGTGATCAAACAACCTTGTAATGTTTCCACTGCCCCTAGGTACTGAATGCTGGCAGCATTGTTCTTGCAACCAAAGACCTCTTCAAGCCAGTCATGGAAGCCCGAATGAGGGTTCTGGATATGATATGCTTCGGTGACATTGGATTGTTGCTGGAAGCCAAGTTGAGAAGAAGAGATATTTTCTGTCGAATAATAATATATTGCGGAAGCACATATGTGTTCATTCTAGATGTCAGGAATGAGCACACAGCAAACAATTACAAGTGGTAAAGAAGATGGATTCACCAATTGTACCTCAACATGCCATGCACCTCCTCCATATTCAGGTTTTTATGGTGTCAGGTGGATATTTGCAAGCTTTACAATCACTTGTAATCCTTTCTGCGCATGTTCCTTCCGCAAATCTATTAGCTTCGGCTGTAGTTTCGGCTCTTGAAAGTCTACAGGTTCAGGTTGTACAACCTTACTGTAACTACTGATCCACTCCCCCCTTCTTTCCCAATAGGACCGTTCATCCTCGGTCTCTCCTTTTTGAGGGCCTTCAGTCTCAGGCCAACTCTCTGGATGAGGATCATATACCACGTCATAATATGGAATTCGGGTGATAGTATGATAGTTGTGTTTGGCTGCAGTTAAAGACACGTTCCACAAAGGGATAGCTAAACCTATAATTTTCTCGATGACTCGGTAAAGGCCCGCAAATTTTGTTGGGTGTAGGTTATTTATATAGCTCTGTATTCTGAAATGCCATTATCGATAATCAGCTTTCCTAGGATAGTAAAGCAAACGATAGTAATTTGACACACCTCACACTGCTGTCGGAAAAGGCAATATCACAAGGAAGCCATTGGAATTTCCGACTATATCGATTTCCAATTCCTTCGTTGTCAGAGGAATTATTGCTTCCTAGCTTTGGGGTTGGAAGCACCAAGAATGTTATCCTCCGCAGACCCATTCACAAGATTGCCCCAACCAGCCCGGGCATTGAGCGTGGATACCAATGCATTCGTGTATAGTTTTGATAGCGCAAAATCTTGAATGACCAGAGTCTCGTGGCTTTCGTACTTTCAACTATCTGGATTTGCTGTACTTGGATATGATTATTGTGAGTTCCACGAAACACTATCCACACCCGTATGCTGAACTTTTTCAGGCTTGACGCTTTCACAAGAGGTATTTTTCAAATAATTTGTTGTGGCTATACCTAACTGAATGACTCGAGGTCGAGCGAGTGTGGAAACAGAAATTATTAACAGGACCAACACTCCTTTTCTTGGTGAACCGATATCTAGGCCTTATCTACCAAATTATATGCCTCGCACTAAGTAAGACGTAATGCAATGCATGTGCGTTGATTATGTTGATTGAATCAGTTTTTTAAGCTATCAAGGAGTCGGAGATATACCCGGCATATGAATTATCTGAGTGTGGACCACCCTATTTATGGGTTCATTGACTCATTCTAATTATCAAGTTTTAAAGGATCCTTCCAAGTCAGAGATTTGAGGACATTACAACAGTTATTCTTGTCATTGGTACGTGTATCAATTTCAAATGTTTGCGCGCCAACATTGAACTAGATTTATAGTTTGTGAACGTATGTTCAATAAACTTCAATCCACGCTATCTTTTGTAATGATTCACAACCAGTCATCATGAGTATCAGAGTCTACGCTCTATATGGCTGCAATCGCACCCTCCTTTGTTTCCTACTCACGCTGGTATTTGCACAATTGGTCCTTGCTGTGTGTTTTGATCTTATACCCGCCGCAGCTGATACGCTACAGTTTGGTGAGTCACGTATGAATTCACAAGTTTGATGTAGCCAACCTTTGCCTGGAACCTGCTAGCCTTCCTCAATGAAACTTTCTTTACACTTAACTCATGTGAGTCCAGAGTTTTTCAACTGTAAGTATGACGTTTACGGAAGTGTACTATGAAGTTGTCCTGTGGACCAGTGCCATCGTCATAGACACCAGTGTCTTCATACTAACTTTGCGGAAAACCCACAAATTCTATAAGGACAGTCAAAGCGCACCGTATGTCTCACTCCTAAACCTCTAATTACAATGATATAATATGAATTTCCTAGGTTATTGCACCTTTTTTTCAGGGATGGCCTCGTCTATTTCCTTGTCATAGGCACCTCCAACCTGGTGAATATTGTAGTGAACACGATGCCTACTTTGGTGTTGCGTGACTCGACCAATTGGGGCGGGACTCAATCTGCTATATCATCACAATTCTGCACATCGATCACATCACTCTTGGTGTCTCGCCTTGTACTCAACATTCGCGTTGGAAGTGACCCGGATTTATACAGTACTGAGCATCAAAGGAGCACCATATCGGCTCTCGTGATTGGCAACCCCGGTGGATCCATGGATGAATTATTTGATGAGGATATGGATGAGGATAGAGATGAGGTTGGATATCAATAAAGCCGAGCACACACGTTGTCAAGATGAGGTGGTTTCGAAGACTCTGGCATGCGGAATTTCTCTTTATTTAATCCAATAAGCCTAGCATTAGTAGATGGTATAGTTGGTGATATCATACAGGCCAAAACACAGGTGGAAGACGTGCCATTTTACTTCGGGGATATCATGATATAAAAGTCAACGTTCAGGGTTAAAAAAAGTTGACGTATCAGCAGAAGTTGAAAATAGTTTTATGGAAAACAAAACAAGTTCATCTGAAGTTGTGTTTGATAGGAAAGGGATAATCAAAGTGGATGAACGTCTCCCTGTTCTGGAAATCCATATATATATAATGAAACAAAAGTGGGGGTCAAGAAGTAAAAAAAAAAAAATTTTGGCTGCGCCACTGATGGATTTCGCTTAGATGATGTCATCAAGGGAACAACAAGAAGTTGAAAAACATCATACACCTATACTATTTCAACATCACCTAAACTCGTACTATCATTGGTTGACTGGGCGAGGAGTTGAAGTTGGCAAAACTTGATGTTTATACATGATCGAAAGGTGGGGTGTTTGGCTATGAGCCTGAGGTTGGTATTCATGAGGGTGGCGGACGGATGGTTCCGGTTACATCAAGGCAGCTGTATTATGTTTTGTTTTTTTATACTTGCGAACGATATTTGTTGCCCCACTCTAAAATGGCGGTTCCCATATTTACTTAAGTTCTGACTGCATATCCAGATATATGCTAATGGAGCGAAACGCAAACTCACATGTTCCAACACGGAGGAAACACCTCCCTTATCAGTGATATCCCTGGAGTAAACAACATGTTTTCCACCCCTGCTCCCAGCGAAGTTGATTCATGTTTCATTGTAATTGGCATCATGTGGGGTGACCTATGGTCGGTCCGTTGTTTTTGCTCGACTGGCACATCACTGCATAGTAAATCATCATAATGTTATTCCGACCTACTACCTTAGATAAGCGCTATAGGCTGGTACTTCATAAGTGGGTTGTCCAAACTTTCATCTTATAGAACTGTGATTTTTAATATCCTAATATAGACGGGGGTTACCACTACCACGGTACCTTAGTTCCTCAGGTTAAGGAGCTAGCTGATCATCAGACAAGGGAATCGAAGGAAGTGTGGGTTATCGCTGGAAGTTCTCATCAAATCGAGATGTTAGAAACTCAAATCCAACATACCAGCCACTCTCGAATCAGCTTCTTTTACAATGACTGGTGCATGAACCCTTTATTCTGTAAAGGCGATAGTTTGTGATTGTCTCAACTAGGTGTGAACCTCCACATCATATCCCTCCTCATCTGTGCACTGCTTTGTCGCCCCCAGGTGTTCTATTTATGAAATCAAATTCTTTCTGCGATGTTCACACTCATCTATAATATAATAAGATTGAAGAACAAGATGAAGAATCACTGCCCTCCTTATTCCTGACACTTAACTATCGATTATTACATAGTTGACATGTTGTGAGTATGCCTTTCCTTGACATAGTGCAGTATGACTGGAAGGTAGTTTGAACGATCAGATTGGGAACACCGCAACTTTCGTACTTACAACTAGGTGGATTTGTTTTGCTTGGATATGATTATTGTGAGTTTCACGAGGCAGCCAACCACATCCTATGCTGAACCATTTCAGGTTTGACTGTTTCACAAGAGGTATTTTTTAAATCCTTTGTTGCAGCTGCTATATCTGATGAATGGCTTGAGGTCGAGCGAGTATGGAAACAAAAATTATTAACGGCACCCGCACTCCTTTTCTTGGTGAACCGTTATCTAGGTCTTACCTACCACAGTGTATGTCTCGCACTAGGTAAGCGACTGATGCATGTGTGCCAATTGTATTGTTTGAATTTTTTTTTTCAAGCCATACTATGGGATAAACCTGCGCTTTTGTATGTACCACTTTATTTACAGGTTCACTGACTCATTCTGATTATCAAGTACAAAAATTCGGCTTATTTCGAGATTCGAGGAAGTTACATCAATTATTCTTGTCATCGGTACGTGTATGAAGTTAAAATTTTTGTGTACCAATCTCAAGTTAGATTCATAGTTTGTGAACGTATGTTCAACAAACTTCAATCCACGCAATCTTTTGTAATGATTCACAACTAGTCATCATGAGTATCAGAGTCTACGCTCTATATGGCTGCAACCGCACCCTTCTTGGTCTCCTGCTCATAATGATAATGACTCAATTGATCCTTACCGTATGCTTTGATTATGTACCCGCTATAACTGAGACGATGCACTTTGGTGAGCTACTTTTGAATTCGCAAGTTTGATGTAGCCAACCTTTTGCCTGGCCAGCCTTCCTCGAATCAGTTGGTGGCGTGACAAGTAACTCTTGTGAGTCTAGAGTTTTCAACTGTAAATATGACGTTTATGGAAGTATACTTTGAAGTTGTCCTGTGGATCGGTGCCATCGTTATAGACACCAATATCTTCATACTAACTTTTCGAAGAACGTACAAACTCTATAAGGACAGTAAAAGCGCACCGTATGTCTCCCTCCTAAATCATTATCATGACTGATATAATATGAATTTCTTAGGTTATTACACCTTTTTTTCAGGGACGGGATTATATACTTTCTTGTCATCGGCACCTCCAACCTGATAAATATTCTGTTGAACACGGTGCCTATTTCGTTGCGGTCTTGGCAGCTGCCCCCTCAATTCACGTTATCATCACAATTTTGCACATCAATCACATCACTCTTGATGTCTCGCCTTGTACTTAATATTCGGATTGGAAGTGAGCCGGATTTATACAGCATAGAGTATCAAAGGAGCGTCATTTCAGCTCTTGTGATTGGCAACCTGGGCGGAGCTATGGATGAATTGTTCGATAATGATACAGAATTAGATGAAGTTGGATGTCAACAAAGCCGATCCCGGCATTGTTGTCCTTAATAAGATAATTCTAGTCAGTATTGTTGGTGATAGCGTACTGGCCAAAATGTGTCGTTTGCTTTGGAAATGCATTGAAATATATAAGATTTGCTGTATGTCTAGACATGGTGCTGTATACTCTGAACCACTACTTCAGAGGGGGAATAATTTACAACGCCCCGCCATACCAATGCAGACGCACCAGACGCGTGCCGAATAGTCAACGTCCGGGGTAAAAAGGCGGATGTATTAGCAGCAGTTGCAAAAATGATTTTTTTAAAAACGAGTTCATCTGGAATTGTAGAGGGAAATAATCGACTTGGATGAAAGTGTCCCTGTTCCAGAAGTCCAGCTGGTTAGTCCCGGTCATTTATAATTAGACAGAAGTGCTATAGTGAGGGGTCAAGAGATTATTTTGGCTGCAAATGTGACACTGATAGTTTTCGGCGACCACATATGATGTCATTACGGGAACCTGAAAACGTCATACACCTACTTACTACAAACCAATTTCAACACAACCCAGATTCGTACTATCGTTGGTTAACTGGAGGAGGTATTTTTGAAGTTGACAAATCTTGATGTTTATACATCGATTTAAAGGCGAGACGGGTTCTGCAGACGGATGATTCCGGAATCGGTTAATCGTAAGTAGTATGTTTTACTTTTTCACCCTTGCCACCTTAATTCTTTCCTATCTCCAAGAATATCGATATCGTGGAACTCCCCTCCCTAAATATTGAATGCTCAGTTGAATGTGAGCCTGCGACGACTCAAGGAGCCTATGTCCACCCACCCAAGACACGATGGCAACGTGTGTATTTGCAAGGAGCAGTGCATCTCGGCTGGGTACCCAAGTTCTCGCCGCTCGGAAGAACATCGGAATATCGGGATTCAATTTCTCAATTGCTTCTCTCCATGAACCCATGATCAATCACACCGAAATTCGAAGGTAGATTCGCAATGCAAATTTGCATAAATGCGCTGCAATGAAGTATGCCTCATGAAAAACTCTTCCATCTCCTATTAAGCTTATCACAAGTTATGTTCATTTTTTTAAAGATAGCTACTATTACTATAGCTGTGATACCCATTCTCGTGGGTGCCAAAGCCCCTGAAATTCACGATATTCAACATGATGATCCACTCATATTCTACCATGGTCGTTGGGACTCTTCACCAGGAACTTGGTGGTAAGCGCTTATAGCCTCGAACAAATTATATAAATTCTGAATCTCATTCTGTAAAGGGCCGGATCCGGCTTCAAGTTAAATGTACAAAATTTACGAACCCTGACTTTGAACCTTGGGCCACACACAACGTCACCTTTTGCTGCAATTGGTGTATCAATAAACCATGAGAATTTTGTTACCCTCAATGTTTCTGCTGGAGCAAATGTCATCCCTTTACCACCCAGCAGCGGTTCACATTCCGTATCCGTACGCGTGAATGTGGAAGGATGGCAAAACAACCGTATCAATCTGGAAAGTATCAGTTTGAATTCGGTAAGGTGCAATTTTCGAAAGAGCATATCAGGTCATCTTAGGCGATATTGTTGCACACAGGATGCTAAACTCATTCCATTTAAACCGTCGAAGCTGGCTTTCCAGTTCATTGGCGATTCCTTATCTGCTGTGCGTTTCAATTTTGCATCTTAAAGCGTTTCCTATACTCATGACATTACCAGGGGCAATTTCTACCCCAAGGCGTCGATCAAGCTTGGCCATTCCTGGTCGGTGAGCATTTTGGAGCTGAGCATAATGTCAATGCACAGCCGGGAGCAGCCCTCACTGTAAGTATCGTATCGTAACCAACTTGACTTATTCCTGCAACTGTAACCACAGGACATACTCTGTTTCGGAAATGTACATGGCGTGTCCTTCCAGTTCTTCCGAGTATGTGATTTCTCATATTGTAGTCTATCCACTGATCCCTTAATGTGTTTTAGACTGAAGACACTGGATTTTTCTACACTACCGACCATAATTTCACCACTCCGTGGAATTTTGCTCGAGACTTGCCGGGTCCTTCCCATATCGTCATTCATATTGGGTAGGCTTGGATACTAATAGTTGTATGATTCGACTGACTGTATTGATGTACAGTGCTAACGATGCTGCACAAAATATCTCGAATGCTGGGTTTGTCGAGGTACACAAACTCTGTTTATACCCTGCCAATTCATTTTAAGCATGCGTACATGAAGGTTTATTCAAATTTCCTGGCCCGGTTGAGAACGATATACCAACACCAGCCAATCTTCGTTTTCACTCCTGTAAGCTGACCTATCTGTTTTGACGAATCCATGATCGCTAACTCACAGTCTAGTGGGGTTGGCCAAATGCAGATGGTAGCTTCGGCCTGTACTATCAAGGACAGTATGAAGAGATAGTGGATAAGCGGTACGTGATCACTTTTTATTCCATGCTGGTGACCAAACTAATTATGGAAATCAGGATTATGATAGGTGATAAGAACATATTCCTTGTCAACACGACAGGTTGGGTCTCATTTGCGGACGTTTTCCCTGACAACCAGCATCCCAATGTTGTGGGGCATGCACATATTGCGGAAAAATTCATCTCTTTCCTGGAGTCATGGGGATTAACTAAACAATGAAGAATCATATCTTCGAGTTGGTTAAAAAAAATTTTCTCGTCATCGTGTTTGGTTCATTTTGGGGAATGTGAAGCTATGATCATCATGTAAATCAATTCTGGTAAACATACGTCTCATTCATTTATCATCTATTAATACAATGTGCATTGTCTAACAGACTGTGGGATCGTTTTTTGTCGACTGGCCGCAATTCATTGCAGAAACTAGGTCTGCAAACACTGATGGGGTTAGGATTGGTCTAGGATTGGTTCTTAGTTAGCGAAGGTGGAACTAAGTCTTCCCGTAGAATATATCAAGATCACAAGTAACCGTAACTGACTTGGAATATCGCTTAGCCGAAACCGGGACAACAAAATTCACACTCTCGATTTGAGAAGCGATAACTGAAGGGGTTACGTATGATGTTAGGATTGTTTGACAGGTGTGTGGTTGTTGAAGTTTCTTTAGTTTGGAGCTAACACCTCCTCTTATGGCGAGCAGTACCTTTATTAAGCCGACAGTTCGTCAACATGGTCGGATGGAATCGGATTTGCTAACGTTCTCTTTCAAGCTTTATGGATGTTATCAACTGAAACTCGGATGCCAATTAGCTTTTGAACTTTTGAGCTCTTAGCAACATCGCCAATTGCTGGTGGACCTGCAGTAATGGTCTGGGAGGAATATTTCGTATTAAGGTCCCAACAATATTTTTGTTGACAAGGTGGGTACTGGTCTTTTTAACTCTACCCCTTGCAATGTCACCTACGTCTGTATAGTATACTATTGGGGTTTTAGGCTCGCATCACCTCGGCGACTTTTATTGTATTCTTGGATAAACGGTTGGTGTTAAAATTGATTCAATAAAACACTACCTGCAATTGATATTAATTCATACACCTGACTATTTTCAATCAAATTAAAGTTCAAACATTTTAGATCTTTCTCATGTTGGACCGCGCTCGGTTTCGTTGATGAGGTGCATCATGACACACTAGCACTGACTTCATCAATATGATGATTCAAGTCACACTCATCTTTTTTTTTCGGCCTAAGGCATCTGTGGGGCACAAATCCGCTTCTTTCGCATTTTATTGGTTTCCTACTAGTACGTATTTGGTGCGAGCTCTTTGATACAGCGCTAAATGATTATTTATGCAGGCAGGTAAAGTTGTCTAATAATATATCCTTTGGCGAGTAGTGTTTTTGACCTTGTGTCCAGGTTATACGTTCTCTGGACTTAGTATGGGTACGTGATCCCTATATCTATCTTCCAGGATCCTCACTTGTCTTTGAACAGTCGTTAGCATGCGTGAAGAAGTGCGCGAGCAATCTCGAGAAGTACCCATGCTCTAATGTGGCCGATACCAGTTAGTTTCCTTTGTGGATCGATCTCTCTACTGCTATTGTATTCACCCTTCTCGATATTACTTGGTGGTATGCTTAACTCTGCCAAGGAATAGGCCCTTATTAATTGAAATGCAGTGCCCAGTGGACAACCCATCGGTTTAATGTTTGAATCAATAGCAAGCTTTAAAGGAATTTTTGGTATCGTAAGTGGTTAGACAAGAACTCGACCAAGATGTTCTGCACAGTATCAATTTGTTCACGAGCGATAGTCGGAGTTTTATGTGATTCCTTCCACAGAACATTCTCTCAGGCCAATCACAACCTCGATGATGCCCCACTCAATGCATACTTACTATCTACGGTGGTACAACTACTTGCTCGGACTGATTTGATCTAGTGCAGCATTCGATGCACTCGTCGGAATTGTCATAATGTGTCTCGGGACTAGCTATGCTATGCCTATTGCTATATTCCTAGCAATATGTAAAAAGGATCTCGATGATGCTCCACATTATCTCGGTTGCTGGGGATCTCAACCAAGCTAGTCTCGAAATTGTTGAGATCAGATTTCCTTGAAAGACTCACATATGAAGGATGTCTCCTCAATGGAACCCCTTTAGTATTAGTAGTATGTATTATGTATTCTTGGTGGTAATTGGTAGGACTCTGAATTTGTATGTGTTCCAACAACCGCAGTGATATCGCAATGACAGGACAGCTGCTTCGGGAATAGTGGCGGATATCTCATAATTGGCCAGAATGTACTCGAGTAGAGATTGTATGCCTTGCGCTAGGTGAGAGGCCAATGCATACGCGCTAATTATGTTGTTTGAATCTATTTTATTGAGTCATCGAGCGGGAAAGGAAGCAATTTAAAAGGACTCTTTCAGGTAATATATTCGAGGAGGTTAAAGATACGTTCCTGTGATACAACAGTTGGAGGTTTCAACCATCGTGTAATGCTCTAGAATGGTATGAGATATAGGCTAACGAACAACAGTACGTTTAAGGGGATGAAGTTCTACAGTTGAATGAGATACGCATATGTAATACATTCGTATGGATATAGTCTTCCCAGTCATATACCAAATACATGCTACAAACGAAGGCATGTGGGTGGGGGATTGCTATATGTATTAACAAAGGGTATACCAAAATCACAAGGCGACTGTCAAATAATGTTGGGTCAGATTACTTCGTTGTGCTACAAACGGGTTAAACTGACTTGCAATGCCAGTGTCACCTAGCTGATTATATGCAGGAGGACGGCTATAAGGTTCACCCTGGATAGCTTCTCGATGGTTGTCACTGTTCGGATTGATGATGTTACGGGGGGCTTCCAGTAATGAATTATTGAAGGGGCCACTAGCTTGCTGCTGTCTCGTCTCAATGGGAATAACATATTCTATTGAATGGGTCCTATTTTTACGCGATCTTGGGTGTGGACGTACTGCCTGCTGTCTGTCAAATGGTGCCAGTTGTGGTTCAGGGCCTAAGAGTGACGATTCAACTGAAGATAACATTTAAAAATGGAAACCCACTTACGACTTGTGAAAAAAAATCTTCGTCGGAAGCCAGTTGGAACCGGAAGTTATGTTTCTCACTTTTCGCTTGTGATAGAAATAATATAGCAGTACCAAAATTGTAGCAGCGGCTGTTACAACGCCAATAACAACCCCTGCTATAACTCCTGCTGAGAGGTGGGAAACCCGGGTCACTGTAGCATGTGCATTTGTAGGGAATACTACTGAACTACTAAGTATGGTCGAGTCTACAGTTACAGGTAAAGTTGTCAATGATGAAGAAAACTGCTGTGTGACTTGTGGGATTGTTTCTGCTTGGGACGAGAGGATTGTTTGGTTCAGGGATAAAAATGTTGTTATCTGTGTCGAATGTGTGATTGTTGAAGATGGATCAATCGCTGGGGGAAGATGTGGTGGAGGTGAATTTGGTGGGGGTGGACTAATTGTGGGTGGATTTGTTATGGGTGGACTCGTTGGAGGTGGATTTGTTGGAGGTGGACTTGTTGGGGGTGGATTTGTTGACGGGGTATTTGTTGGGGGCTGGCTGGTGGTCGGAGAATCCGGGGTCTTTACGATAAAATAATCAAAAAAGAACCAATCCCCGTTATTCGTAACCAAGAGTGTGTGCTTCCCGAATATCAACTGGTCAGACTCGAAAAATTCATGACTAAGTTGCAGTTTAGGATTTGCTCCTAGAGTAAGTATAAGAGGTGCGCCATTATCTATGGCATACATAGACGTAGGTGTTGTATTCGCATTGATTGTACCAAATACGGAAATGGAAATACCTAGTGGTGGTTACTTTATAAGGATTTCCTAGTGAGCACTGGGGAGACATACCAGTGAATTCTATGGTCAAACTGGATCCTGGTACACGGGAGTGTGTTACAGTCCCATCGAATTGAGTAGGATCATTGAGTATCGCCCACCCGCTCTCCGATATTTTGACAGAAGGATCTCTGTCATCGAATCTTGCAAGGGGCATATCCAAATTATGTGCACTTCAGTTTTCTTGACCGGGGGTGGGATAAAAGGAAGGAAAAAAAGAGTTTGCATGCCAATATCATATCAAGGTGTTGATATATGCCTGTACCAACACCATTAAATGTTAATCAAGAATCATATCATTGCGGAAATATGCGGTTTCTGTCAAGGAGGTTTTGAAACATACACTCAGAACTTTTGTTCGGACACAAACAGAGTCCAATGCATAGAGCTTTGTAGATACCGAGTATTGTGTGTCTTAATTTGTGTCAATATATATGAATGTTACTACTACCATGGTTCCCCAATTCCTCAACCTTGAGAATCAGAGGAAGTCCCAACTTGGAGTATGGTCCACGGGGAGTTTGGTATCATCAGATGGCTCCATGCAGCTTCGACTTGATGAGCAGAAATATGAGAGAATTAGGAATATTGTGTGTTGGGAGAACGTGCGAATCTATCAACATTTGAGGTTGTGGGTTTTCTCTTAAACACTTCATTTGATCAAGATGTTGCAGACTTAAAACGCCTTCTAAATGAATTTGAGCCACCTATTTTTATCAAGGCAACAGCGCATCATTGCAAAGTCTCAGATCACAACTCCCATTGATACAGTCCCCTCTATTAGATCCTATATTAATTGCTATGTTGCTGTAGGCCATTCTTTTGACAGAATCAATTCACACTCACTTATGATTAAAGAATTTTTTTCGAATCCTTGTATTGGGCACTTTCCTATGTCGATCATTACATGCCTTGTATGTACTTTTATGTATCTAAGTATAATGAGTGAGGGTTGCATCGCCCCTTCATCACTCGATACCTAATTATCCAGAGTTCAGGTCTCCATCAGCTGACTTGTCTGACGTATGAGTGCATTTTTCATTGATATGGTCTAGTATGACTTAAAGATATCTTGAACCACCAGACTCCAGTCGCTCTCTTGCTTTCAACTATGTGGACTTGCTTTATTTGGATACGGTGATTATGGGCTCCGCGGGATGCCCAACTGCTGAACCATCCAGGCTTGACGTTTTCACAAGGAGTACCATTCAAGTGTTTTGTTTTGGCTATACCTGGCAGAATGGTTCGAGCGTGGAAGCAGAAATTGACAGGATTTGATATCCTTTTCTTGGTAAACCGTGATCTGGGTTCTCTCTATCAAATTGTGTCTCGCAATAGGTAAGAAGCTAATGTGATTGCGCTGGTTATGTTGCTTGAATCTGCTTTTTTTGAGCTATTGAATGTATAGCTGCAAGCCTACTTTTGCATGGGTAACTCTACTTACAGGTTTATTGCTTCAATCTGGTCTGGTTATCCTAGGTATGTATTTTCGTATTGGGTAGTTGCTTGTCTACAGCGTGAGAGGTTCTACAATTCTCACATCACAGAACCAAACATTCCAGATTTATGGTCAACTGCAACCCACTTTTCCCACAAAACGATCCAGCCCTTCGAGATTGCAATTGCGCATATAATTGTTTTTGTAACCTCAACATTTGACATTCCAGTATACTTCTGACGGGTGCTGCATTGGCATGGGGAAAGCGGCATGAACGTTACTGTTCCCTCACTCTAAAGCTGCGGTTCATATATGTAAGTTCTTAAGCTTAAGTTCCACCCTCATTCAAATACACAGCGAAATACAAACTCACATGTTTCAACGCAGAAAAAAAACCCCCTCTAATCAATGATGCTCCGGAAGTGAAACCGCATGTCGCGTACCTCTGTTTTCACCCATCACGAAGTCGTTTTGTGTTTCATTACAATCATATCGACTTATCTCCCTAATTAGCATCATATGGTCGGTCTGCGACTTTTGGCGACTTTACGACTAGTCGCTCGACCGACACATCGAACTACATTGTACGCTATCATAATACTATACTTACTTAGATCGCGAAAATGCAACCTGGTTGTACGAATGTTCATTTGACTCCGCACATTTTCCACGTCTAGCCAATTATCAAAAATGATCTCACCGCGGACCCATGTTTCCGTTTCATCACGTCTCATTCGGTTGGTAACCTGATGGTTCACCTTCGATTGTGTTGTAACGAACCAGATATAAACAACACCCTGATATACCGTTAGCATGCGAGACTTTTTTTTTCCCTCTTAGCCTCCCAGTCAAGAAAACTGAAAAGCGTGTAATTTGATATGTCTCTTACAAAACTCGACGACAGAGATCCCTCCGTCAAGTTGGGGAGCGGGTGGGCGCGGCCCGCTGATGCTCCTCAGTTCGACGGGACCGTAACACTCTCCCGTGTACCAGGATCCAGTTTGACGATAGAATTCACCGGTATGCCTCCCTAGTGTTAATCACTTCAGGTTGTAAGTAACGGCCACTAGGTACTTCCATTTCCGTTTTTGGTAGTATCTTAGGCAAAACGACACCTACCTCGACATATGTTATTGATAATGGCGAACCTACTTTATTTGCCCTAGAAGCGCAAAATCCCAAAACACAGTTTAGTCAAAACTTTTTCCAGTCTGATGAATTACCATTCGGAAACCACACGCTCTTAGTTACCAATAAAGGGGATTGGTTCTATTTCGATTATTTTGTCTTGAAAACCTTGAATTCTTTGCCGTTCAGCCAACCCCCAACGAATCCAGCCCCAACAAGTCCACCCTCATCAAACCCGCCTCCACTAAATCCACCCCCGACAAACCCACTTCCACCAAACCCACCTCCACCAAACCCACCTCCACCAAACCTGCCTCCGTCAAATCCACCACCAAATTTACAACCACCAACCACACAATCATCACAAACAGTAGCATCTACATTCCTGAACCAAACAATCCTTACATCTCAAGCGGAAACAAGCCTTCAAGTTACGCAGTCGTTTTCTCCATCGGTCGTAACTATAACTGTATACACGTCAACATCAACCCAAAACATTTTCTCGGGACCCCCAAATCCAACTCTATCTGCTTTAGTAACTTCCCCTGCGGATACAAATGCCACAGTGACTCGGGTTTCTCGCCTCTCAGCAGGAGCTATAGTAGGGATCGTTGTTGGCGTTGTAATAGCTGCTGCTACGATTTTGGTTCTGCTATATTGTTGCTATCACAGGCGAAAAGCGAGAAATAGAAAATCCGGTTTGAATAGCCTCCGAGGAGGAAATTTTTTCGCAAGTAGTAAGTAGTTTCATTTGTGTCCGACATCACTCTCAATTGAATCGTCAAATTTAGGTCCTGAAACACGACTGGTACCATTTGATGGACAGCAGGCGGCGCGCTCATTCCCAAGATCACGTAAAAACAATAATAATTCGATTGATTATGTTGTTCCTATTGAGACGGAACAGCAACGGGTTAGTTCCGGTGATCCATTTCGGGAGGTAGAACATGGAAACTTTCGTATTTAGTGTGCATTGGGTGTAGATTTTAAGAATATTTATATTTCGTTCAACTGTAAATACACTTTAGTTTCTTCTAAGACAACTTCATCTATCAAAGAACATACCTGGCATGGCATACTGGAGTACTCTACTTAATTACTATTAATTATAAAGGTGAAAATATCCCCGCTATGTAGTCGTGTGACATAATAGTACACCTGAGAAGAGTTCAAACTTCAGCGACGCGTGAATGATGCACCACCTGTAGTTAGCTATATGCATCAATAGGTGAAAGGCTAATGCATGTGCGTTGATTATGTTGTTTAGATCTGGATTATTAGGCTATTGATTCCGAATGAGAAGCGGTTTATGGCTTTACTTCTGAGTGGGAGAGCCTAAGTATTTACAGGTTTAATTTATTCTGATCATCAATTGTTTTGAAAGGACTCTCTCGGTTAGCATATTAGAGGAGGGTTTAATAACACGTTCTCGTAATCTAATATATAAAATAGCATGGGATTTCAGCCGTCATAAATATCCTCCAGAACAGTATAAGATATCTAATAGACGAGAGTACATGTTGAGAGATAAGTTTTACAGTCAAACGATATAGGATGCATTCGTGCGGGTATAACATAGTGCATATATACCACATACGTGCTACTTACGTTAAATGAATGCTCACGGTTTGCAGTAATGTTAGTATCATATAATATATATATTAACAAGAAGTACCAAGATCACAGGGCAACTTTCAAAAGTATTATCTATAGGTCAGATACGACCGCGTTGTGGTACAAACGGTCCGGAGTCAACAGACTTGGAATTGTTATATGCCAGAGGCTGGTAATTAGATCCACTCTCGACTTCTCGCTGATTGATGTTGTTTGAATCGACGGGCTGCATGAGGGTATTCCAATTCTGCATGTCCTTATCCCAAAACGGAGCACTGGAACCGCTAACGTGCGGCTCTCCATAAGACGGTGTCAGTTGTGCTTCAATGATAATTCAATTGACAGTAATGTTCAAGTTGAATGGAAACCACTTACGACTTGCAAAAAGTTTGTCTCTTCGGAAATCAACGGAAGTGAAAGTTCTATTTCTCATTTTTCGCTTGTGATAGAAAAAATATAGCAGGACCAGAATCATAGCAGCGGCTGTTACAACGCCAACGATAACCCCTGCTATAGCTAGTGCTGAGAAGTGGGAAGCTGTCGCCACTGCGACATGTGTATCTGTAGGGGAAGCGACTAAAGTAGACGAGGTTGGGTTTGGGGGTCCTGCAGATGTGTTTTGGGCAGATGTTGGTGTGTCTGCAGTTACGCTGAATAATTGAGAAGACGTAACTTGCACTGGCCCGTTTGTTTCCGTTTGCGACGTAGGGTCCGTTCGGTTCAAGGATGTAACCTTCGTTTGTAATAGCTGTGTGCTCGTTGGGGGTGGATTTGTCGTGGGTGTGTTTGTCGTGGGTGGATTTGTCGTGGGTGGATTTGGTGGTGATGGATTTGGTGGTGATGGATTTGGTGGTGATGGATTTGGTGGTGATGGATTTGGTGGGAGCTGGTTGGTCTGCGAAGAATCTGGGGTTTCTACGATAAAATAATCAAAAATGAACCAATCCCCTTCATTCTTAACAAAGAGCGTGTGGTCTCCCAATGGTAATTCACTAGACTGGAAAAACTTTTGATTAAACTGCGTTTGAGGGTTTACATTTGGGGAAAACGAGGTGGGTCTGCCGTTCGCGTCATCGATAGCATAAGTCGACATAGGTGTCGTTTTCGCAATAATCTCGCCAAATATGGAGATGGAAACTCCTAGTAGTTGTTAATTTTAAGTTCAAGTGGTAAGCGCTGGAGAGACATACCAGTGAATGTTATGTTAAAACTGGCTCCTGGGAGACGAGTGTGTGATACGGTCCCGTCGAATAGATCATGATCTAGGAGTTTCAACCACCCGGTGTTCGATAACTTGACGGAAGGATCTCTGTCATCAAATTTTGCAAAAGGCATGTCGAATTACGCTCTCTTCAGTTTTCCTGACCAGGGAGACTAAAAGGCAAAAAAACAACAAGCTCGCACGCATGTAAATATCATATCAAGGAGTTGTTGATATATGGTCTCTTACAACGCCATCGAAATCAATCACCAGGTTACCCGCCGAGTGAGATGAGATATGGTAAAAGATGCCGGTTCTGTGGGGAAATCTTTTTTCCTTGATGTCGACCTGGAACGCGCGCAGAGTGCGAAAGAACATTTGTGATTTCGCACAAGTAAGGACGTGCCCTGTGCACGGCAGAGTCCGCCAACTATTGTTTCAGGTAAAAGAAAACGGAGAAAGAAGCTGGATTTGATGCTGTTCGTAGTAACTACAAAGAGAAGATCAGTAATAATTATAAAACATAGTGCCAAATTTTGTAGTCACGTAATTATAAATACTTACAAAAGGCGGATCAGTGAAGCAAAATCACCAGATTCAAGAAAATTGCGAAACTAAAGTAACGAGTATCAAATATATGTTTTCATTTTGGCAAATACTATTATTTGCAACCTGCCAAATTACTTCCCCCAAATTCGTGAAAAGCTCCTTAAGTAAAGTAAAGCGAATCAGTGACCCCAAGACTCGGAGACGGGAGCTCTGTTGCAGTTGCCAACCTGCATAGATCAATACGTTCCCGTCATACAACATAGTCATAAACGAGTACTTGAAGTTTGGGGTAATGCTAGATACATAAACAAAGCGTATACCAAAATCACAAGGCAACTGTGGATAATGGTAAGATATGTCTTCATTGTGGTATAAACGAATTAACCAACCTGGAAGGCTACTTAGCTGATCATATGCCGGAGGAGGGTTGTAACCATATGTTCCACTCCAGACTGTCGATGACTGCTGTTCTTCGAATTGACGAGAATCATTCACTTCTGGATGTTCTCTCCCCCGAAATGTAGCACTGGATCCGGAACCGCTAGCTTGCGGCTGTCTTGTCTCAATGGGAATGACGTATTCAATCGAATGGATCCCATTTTTACGTGATCTTGATCTTGGTTGTGGATGCACTGCCTGCCGTCCGTCAAATGGTATCAGTGTCGGTTGGGCTTCAGAGCCTAAAAAGCAACGATTCAACTGGGCGGTAAGTTTGAAAAACAAGTCACTTACGACTTTCATTCCCCGCATTTCGCCGCTTGCAATAGAAACAATATATCAGTACCAAAGCAGTAACAGTGGCTATTACAGCGCCAACGGCAACGCCTGCTATAGCTGCTGTTGAGAGACGAGAAATGCTGGACACAGAGGATGTATCTGTAGGGGAAGCTACTAAACTTTTGGGATGACGTTTGTCCGTCTGTAATTATAGTCGTGATTAATGGAGGAATTGACTGTGTAATTTGTGGGTTTGTACTCTGTAGCTTTGTTTGGTCTGCTGTCGTTTCTTGTGGCGATTGGGTGGTTGTTTGGGGTGAATTTGTTGGAGGTGGATCTGTTTGGGGTGGATTTGTCGAAGGAGGATTTGTTTGAGGAGGTGGATTTGTTGTGGGCGGATTTGGTGGTGGAGGATTTGGTGGAGGCTGGCTGGTCGGCGAAGAACCTGGAGTTTCTACGATAAAATAATCAAAAAAAAACCAATCCCCATCATTCTTAACAAAGAGCGTGTGGTCTCCCAATGGTAATTCACTAGACTGGAAAAACGTTTGATTGAACTGCGTTTCAGGATTTACAGCTGGGGAAAACAAGGTGCGTGTGCCGTTCGCGTCATCGATAGCATAAGTCGAGAAATGTGTCGTTTTCGCAATAACCTCGCCAAATATGGAGATGGAAACGCCTAGTAGTTGTTAATTATAAGTTCAAGTAGTTAGGGCTGGAGAGACATACCAGTGAATTTTATGTTAAAACTGGCTCCTGGGAGACGAATGTGTGATACGGTCCCGTCGAATAGATCATGATCTAGGAGTTTCAACCACCCGGTGTTCGATAACTTGACGGAAGGATCTCTGTCATCAAATTTTGTAGAAGGCATGTCGAATTACGCTCTCTTCAGTTTTCCTGACCAGGGGGACCGAAAAAGAAGCTCGCATGCATGTAAATAACACAAGGATATGGTCCGTTATAACACCATCGAAATCAACCATCGGGTTATCCACCCAGTGTGATGAGATATGGCAAAAGATGCCGTTTCTATCGGGAAGAGTGAAATCTTTTCTTGATGTGGCACCGCAAATGTGGCATAGTGCCAAGCTTTGTAGTCACATAAGTACCTTAGCAAAATCACCAGATTCGAGAAAAATGCGAAACTAAAGTAGTGGGTATTAAGAATATGTTTCATGTTGGCAAATACTATTATTTACACCCTGCCAAATTACTTCCCCAAAATTCGTGAAGAGCTCCTTAAGTAAGGCAAATCAGTGATCCCATGACTCGGAGACAGGAGTTCTGTTGCAGTTGCCAACTTGCATAGATCAATACGTTCCCCGTCATATAACATAGTCATAAACGAGTACTTGAGGTTTGGGGTAATGGTATATACATTAACAAAGGGTATACCGAAAATCACAACGCAACTATGGAATAATGTCGGGTCAGATATGTCGTCGTTGTGGTATAAACGAATTAACCAACCTGGAAGGCTACTTAGTTGATCATATGCCGGAGGAGGGTTATAACCATATGTTCCACTCCAGACCGTCGATGACTGCTGTTCTTCAAATTGGCGAGAATCATTCACTTCTGGATGTTCTCTCTCCCGAAATGTAGCACTGGATCCGGAACCGCTAGCTTGCGGCTGTCTTGTCTCAATGGGAATGACGTATTCAATCGAATGGATCCCATTTTTACGTGATCTTGATCTTGGTTGTGGATGCACTGCCTGCCGTCCGTCAAATGGTGTCAGTGTAGGTTGGACTTCAGAGCCTAAAAAACAACGATTCAACTGGCGGTAAAGTTGAAAAACAAGTCACTTACGACTTTCATTTCCCGCTTTTCGCCGCTTGCGATAGAAACAATATAGCAGTATCAAAACTGTAGTAATTGCTATTACGGCGCCAACAACAACACCCGCTATAGCTGCTGTCGAGAGACGAGAAATGCTGGACACAGAGGATGTATCTGTAGGGGAAGCTACTAGACCAGATGGGGATGGGTTTTGGGGTCCTGCGGAAGTGTTTTGGGATGACGTTTGTCCATCTGCAATTATAGTCGTGATTAATGGAGGAGTTGACTGCGTAACTTGCGAGTTTGTTTGTAGCTTTGTTTGGTCTGCCGCCGTTTTTTGTGGCGATTGCGTGGTTGTTTGAGATGAACTTGTTTGAGGTGGATCTGTTTGGGGTGGATTTGTTGAAGGAGGATTTGTTTGAGGAGGTGGATTTGTTGTGGGTGGATTTGGTGGTGGAGGATTTGGTGGTGGAGGATTTGGTGGGGGCTGGCTGGTCGGCGAAGAATCTGGAGTTTCTATGATAAAATAATCGAAAAGAAACCAATCCCCTTCATTCTTAACAAAGAGCGTGTGATCCCCCAATGATAGTTCATCAGACTGGAAAAATTCTTGATTAAACTGGTCTTGAGGATTTGGTACGGCCGGGTCAAACAAGGTAGACGCGCCATTGTCGATAGCGTACGTTGATAAAGGTGTCGTGTTCGCATTTATTCTGCCAAATATGGAAATGGAGACACCTAGTTATTACTTGTAACCTTCAATGGTTGGCACTTGGCACTTGAGAGACATACCAGTGAATGCTATGGTAAAACTAGATCCTGGGAAACGAGTGTGTAGTACGGTCCCGTCGAATAGATTAGGATCAGAGAGTTGTGCCCAATTCTCCCCTATTAACTTGACTGAAGGATCCGTGTTGTCAAGTTTTGTCTGAGGCATACCAAATTACGCGTTCTTCAGTAGGGGCACAAATGGCAAAAAAGAAGCTCGTATGTCAACATCATATCAGGTTTTGTTGATATATGGACTGTTACGATATGATCATTGGATGAACAGCTGAGTGAAATATGATGTGGTGGAAACATCCTATTTCTATGATCGGCTTGAAATGACCGGTCCATCATGACATGAAACAATGAGCGAGAATGATAAGTTACAAGATTTTCCCAGGCCCAGTAATTAAAAGTAAGCTTAAAAGTTGACAAAAGTAACTATGGTAGTCCCAATATGGTAGCGTAGCAGTGGTTATAACTTCCCCTACGATGTAGTCATCACGTAATGTGGTAGATCTAGGAACTCGGTGCACCGCTCAACTTGTCATATGCTGGAGGTTCGGAGATAGGTGTTGTCATAGCATGACGTTCATAATCAAGCCCATCTGACTCTGCATTCTGCTGAAATGGCTGGCGACGAACAACGGCCTCTCCGTCACGCTGTTGCATTTCAGGAGTTGAGATATCATCCGAGCTTGGACTACGTTCATCTTGACTACTCCGATCCGATACAGGAGAGTGCATTCCCACAGTTGCATAATTAATATGGGGAGATAGGGAAGGTAATGGACGGGGCATGCGCTTGTATCTTGACTGGGACCTTGAATGTTGTTCCGTGAATGGCATCGGGCGCGTTTCGCGACGGATGAACACTATCAAAAATAAATGTTAATGGAAGGAATGTGAAAGTAGAGTAGAAGAAGCCGGACACATTTTGTGAATATATTTTTTCCAGCAATCCTGATTGGCGACAAAATGTTCCGAACGCGCCGCAAGAAGCAAAAATAAATCAAAATTGACAAGATGATGCATAAAAGCAATCCAGCCCCAACAATCACCCCGATGACAGTTCCACTTGAGAGTCGAGAAGCATCAGAACTTTGGGTGGTGGTAAGTGTAGGAGAGGGTTCTTGAGATGTAGATACTGATGTTGTTGTTGTTGTTGTTATTGTGGACACTAAGGAGGCAGGAGGTGGTGGTTGGCTCGGTATTCCAAGGGATGCAGATACGGTAGAAATCGACCTAGAGGTAATAATCCAGGTATTTTGGACCATTGTGGCTGTTACATTGGAAGAGGGTGTTGGAGGGAATGTAGGAGAGGGTGTGGAAGGGGCTGAGCTTTTGGAACTTGTAGATGAAACAGAAGGAGTTTCCACCAAAAAATAATCAAATGAGAACCAACCACCTGTATTTGTTATCAGAAGGTTATGTGGCCCTGCCGGAACTTTATCAGACTGATAATAAAGCTTCCGAGGAGACGTGTTTGTGCTGTATATTGTCGGTTCACTGCCGTCTATGCTAAATGTTGATGAGAGTGTTATGTGCCGTCGCATTGGGCCGTAGATGGATATAGAAACTCCTGTTGTCTGTTGGCACTAGTCAGTGATAAAGATTGCTTAACGTACCATCGAAATGAATATTCACAGTAGCTCCAGGTGTGTGGGTAACGGAAAGTGTCTGATTGTGTGCCCTCCTGCTAACCTTAGACTTCCAATGGCCAGTGGATAATTTGACGGATGAATGTGTGTCGTCGAATGTCAAAAAAGACATCGTGAAAGCCAAGAAGTAGGAAAGATGCTTTACATCGCAGTGTCTCTGTGAGTGATATATTATGGTACATGAGAAGATCAGAGATGTTTGTCGCCATTCTGACGAAATCGTTGATGATGAGGCAAAGAAAGGAAATAATATCAGCTCAGTTACTCTAAGTTGGGATAATCGTGGGCTTTGTAAGCTCGGGAAGAGTGGCTCATGGGATTTAGTGAGATAACTGGCGAGTTGAACATTCAAAAATCAATCATACTGATAGCGCACTGTAGGTGAATGATTCTAGTAACGAACAGATCGTGAATCAACTAGACGGGAAGACGGAGATGATGATGGTAAAGAGCAAGAAGGGATAGTAAGCGAAGTAAGCATATATAGAGTTTCTATAAATAGGTGTGATGTGAGAGGAAAGTTCCGATGACGTCGACGAATCTGTGATTTTTCATAAATTGTGTTGCTCATTCATGAAATATATGCGCTAGTACAGTAGACAGCGTGCAGTATATCAATTTCAAACAAATGCCCAGTTGACGTACTTGCACGTTGTGCAACCATGAATCGGCGATAAACCGGCGGGACCGGCCAGATAGACCGAGAAATGGCGGAACTGGAAAACTTGCCGGGCTGACCAATACTTTTCAGAGAGCATCCCAAGTTGTCGTTCTCGTCGTTCATCACAGTGTCCAATGCCCGTCTCTCGTCACCAACACCAACCTCATCAAAATAACCAGCAACCTCAGCAGCCATCTTCCGTCTCAATTGGTAAAAAACCAATGGCTTATCCTCAACAACAACAACAACAACCTCGCAGTGCTAGGGCTGCCGCTAAGGCTCCAGTCGCTTACAATCAGCAGCAGCAGCAACAACAACAACAACAACAACAGCAGCAGCAGCAGCTTAACCAGCAGCCTCAGAATCGTATCCCATCGCCACCCTCTTCGAATACTAGCGCGCAGCACAAGTCTAGGCAAGCTCAGCAGTCCGGCCCTACCCAGACAAACCCCAGCTCAAATAAGGGAAAGGCAAATGCGAACAAGATTTGGAGCACTAGCACGACTGAAGAACGCGAGCGCATCAAGGACTTCTGGCTCGGCCTCGGCGAGGAAGAGCGCAGAAACCTTGTCAAGATCGAAAAGGATACAGTTCTCAGGAAAATGAAGGAACAGCAGAAGCATAGCTGTAGTTGTGCTGTCTGTGGCAGGAAGCGGTATGTTCTCTAATTTTTTTTTTTGGAAAAAAAAAACATTTTCAATATCGCTGATTATTGTCTTTTTCCATCTTTTTCTACTTCACACTATCGTCTGATCTCGAACCGATCATCCGGATCACGTTGTTATAGGAATGCAATAGAGGAGGAGCTCGAGGTACTGTACGATGCTTATTACGAGGAGCTAGAACAGTACGCGAACTACCAGCAGCGCTATGTTTCATCCGGCGGTACGCTACCCCCACCTCCGGGTCCCGGGCCCTTTCCCGGCAGCGTCGAACTCGACAAAAACGGTGCAGTGGTCTCTCCCTCTGCCCACAGTCCTGCGCCTACCGCAAAACAACGCACGCGTGGTAAGCAACATCCACCGCCACGCACGGCACCTACAATCCCTCCACCTGCCGTGAATGGTCGAAAAGGTGTACATCCTCACCTTCATCCACATCACCATCCGCCACACGGCAAAGAAAGCGAGTTCGACGACGAGGACCCTGAAGAGGAGGAATACGGAGAAGATGAGTATGGAGAGGATGAGGAGGAAGACGAGGAGGAAGAGGAAGAAGATGAGGAGGAGGAGGAAGACGAGGAAGAGGAAGATGTGCAGCAGCAGCGTCTGGTAAATGGTCGTGGTAAAGGCGGACGGGGTATTCCTGCACGCCGTGTGCCTTTGCAGCAGCCTAATTCTAATGCAGGGAGACGTGGTGTTAACGGTGTTACTGGCAAAGGTCGAGATGGACTGTTTAATATTGGGAACAGCCTTGCCATTGGTAATTATCCTTTGGCTGTTGAACACACGTATATTCCTTCCCTGTGTATACTAACTTTATTCTCTTCAGTACCGGGAAACATTCTCACTGTTGCGGATGATTTACTGAAAAATGACGGACAAAAATTTCTCGAAATGATGGAGCAGCTTGCTGAACGACGTATGCAGCGAGAAGAGGAAGCTGCTGCTGATGTGGAAGATGAAAGTGAAGACGAATCTGATGAAGATGCAGACGATGGCAGCGAAGGTGATCCCGATGTTGACGATGTTGATGGGGAGGATGTTGATGGGGCGAGTGAAGACGACGAGGATGATGATGATGATGATGAAGACGATGAGGAGGTTAGTTGTCTTTGTTAACTGACCTGCCTTTCTTTAATTGTTTTCTATAGATAATGACAGAAGAGCAAAAGATGGAAGAGGGAAAGCGAATGTTCTCAATCTTTGCCGCACGAATGTTTGAGCAACGAGTGTTACAAGCATACCGTGAGAAAGTCGCCCAGGAGCGTCAACTTCAGTTACTGCGTGAGCTCGAGGATGAAGACAAGCTCAGCAAAGAACGTGAAGCCAAGAAGCAGACGCAGAACCAGAAAAAGAAAGATAAGAAGAGGTCAGTAAATTTCTTTATCTTATCTTTCGCAAATTCTGTCCACGTGCCTCTAAATTTATCATCATAATACTAACTTTATATTCTATGCAGGCAACAGAAACAGGCAAAAGAGGAAGAACGAGCTGCGCGAGCCGCCGAAAAAGCTGCAGTGGAAGCAGAGTCGAAAGCTAAACTTGCCGCACTTGAAGAGGAGAATCGTAAAAAACGAGAAGAGGAGCGAGTAAAACGCGAGGCAGCCCGTAAGATTGCTGAAGAAGAAAAACAGCGAAAGGAGGAGGAGAAACGAAAGCGACAAGCGGTGGATCAGGCAGCTGCGCTTGAAAGGGAAAAGAAGAGGAAAGATAAAGAAGAAAGGGACCGAAAAGCCAAAGAGGAGAAGCTTGCCCGTGAAAAAGAGGAGAAAGCGGAGAAGGAGAAGTTGGAAAAGACAAAACGAGAAGAACGTGAGCGTGTGGAGAAGGAAAAGGAGAAAGAGCGCCGAGTTGCAAAGGAAAAGGATGATAAAGAGAAAGAGGCTCGCGAAAAGATTGTAGCACAGAACCGTGTGGCAGCTGTAGCTGCAGCTGGGACTGCGCAGGCTGGTGGTAGTACCCCCAAGACCAATCCGCGTGTTATCTCTGCATCTGCTTCGTCATCGTCGTCGTCTACCGCAGCATCATCATCCAGGAACATTGCAGTACTTACCTCGTCCGCATCTTCCCCCTCTGTTTCTAGGCCACCTCATTCTAGTAACACCCCTCTTTCCAATGGACCTACACCTAAGAAGGCCGCGCCTAAAGCTGGTGCAATATCTGCAACTTCCTCCGCTGGTTCCTCGCATGGTTCTCGTCCCCAGCAGCAACAAATACCACAGCTGGCACGACCTCCCCAACCAATGGTAGGCGTACATACACATCTTCCGCCTCCTCTCACCCCGCAAGTTCCACCTCATATAAACCCCCAAACCCCTGGACTTGTTTATGGCCACGTACCGCCTGCCCATTCCCCACGCATACCCAACTTTCCTCCAGGTCCATACGGATACGCCGCTCCAGGTTTGCAACAACAAGCACCACAGCGTGGTTTCGGACCTGCACCCCAACATTACCCTCATAGTGGACTATCCCCAATCAGACCTCCACCCATCGGACCCCCATCAAATAATCTCCATACAACCCCACCAATAGGGATTGGGCCCCCGTCGAGTTCGATGAGTGGTTCAAATGCCCCTCCAACACCAATCGGACCTCCTCCGAAAGCGAAAACCCCACTAGCTTCAACCAGTCCCTCACCCACATCCACCCTCGCTCCCGGACAAGGACGACGTAATTCTGCTGCCCAACAGCAACAGCAACAACAACAACAACATACTGATGGTGGTCTTTCACCTATTCCTGGACCAATTACACGTCCAATTGCACCTATTGCGCGACCTACGACTGCAGGAGATACTTCAGTATCTGGGTCAGGCTCGGGATCAGGTTCTTCTCCTGTACGACGAGCGGAAAGCCCCAAGGGTGTATTGGGTTCGTCGGCGCTTGCAGCAGATGACGATGAAGTTGTTCCCGTGCGCAGAGGCGGCGTTGCACCTATTGGTATGGGTATTGGACAGGTAGTAGGTATGGCACCAGGTGTTGGCGTTGGCAGTGGTGTGCCTGTGGCAGGTATTCAACCTTGGGGTGGGCCGTCTAGTCCACGTAGTGGAGCCATTGAGCATGGTATGCGTGGAACACCATGGGGTGCACACCCACACGTATTTTCTGCCGCTCCTGGTCGTCACACAGGTCCACCTCCTCCTATCGGACCCCCATCATCTGTATTGCATCAACTTCACCCACCTCCCCTTGGTGGCTCATCAATGTGGAGTGCTTCTGCTGGAAATGGTGGGGAATGGCATAACCCTACAACATTCTTCCCGAATGCATTTATGTCTGGTCCTAACACAGCACCTTCTCCTACATCACATTCCGGGAACTGAAGTTGTTTTAAACATAGGGGAGGGATCATTTATGGGTCGTCTTAATAACGAAGGTATTTCATCATGTGCACTTTTAACAACCATCCCGTTTTATAAGAAACTGGAATAATGACGAAAAAGGTTGAAAAACATCCCTCTTTTGTCTGGTTTTCTTAAGTGTGTTGCGGACTACTGTTTTCATTATCATTTTTTAAACATAAAGCCTCTCTTGATCGCCAAAGGTCGTCAACCCCGCAAATCTAACTCTCGTACTCAACATGAACGCAACCAATCCTGCATGCAAGCCAGCAGTCCTTCCCCTTTTTTTCTATCCAATTTCAATCATCGACACTCCTAAACTCTTATCAAATATCTCGACTTTTCTTTCTTTTTTCTTAAACTCCTTATTCTTACATACCACTCTCACTCCTACTTGATGCATCTCTTGACCTGACCTGACTTTCTTTTGGATTCGTTGATTCACTTTTTTGGTTAAGAGTGTTATCTTCGTTTTCTACCTACATTCTTACTTGCATGACACTGAGAACCTGAGCATTTTTTCTCTCCTCTATACAAAGATCTAATACATCATAAAAAGATTCGTAACCAAGTATGAGTCGTTGAACCCTAAGAGATTGAACTGGGAGTACTTGCATAGAGACGTGCACCTCACACTTCGTACACACAAACCAGGAGAAGTTGAAACAAAACTGAGATACTATTATAGGGTCAAATGTTACAATAATTTACTGGATGCGGCAGGCGCTACTCTACTCTTAATCAACTTGAATATATAAAGAGGAAGAGCACTGATAGCAACAATCACTGCCACCTTCCAAGCGAAGGCTACTGTCACCACAAAAGATAGATCTGCAAAAGAAAGTTCGAATGAGACAAGACGACTCAAGAAATACGAATCATTTACATACCAAAGTACTCTGGTAAGAATGCAATACTGATTATATACAGGAATAGCGTGACAACTTCCGAAATGACCATATAAATGTGCCTAAGATCCAATTTCAGCGCTTCATAGTGAGCAAAGAGCAATAATATAACCCACCATGTTGTAATCTCCAAAGCGACCATGATAAGCTCGTTAAGGATCAAGGCAGTAAACGAAATCGAAACAATGTGCAAGAATTCGCTCTCGAATAGAACAAGGGACATGATCATGATTGCAGCTCCTATTTCCAAAATTAATAACTCGCAAAAGGTGAACCTTTGATCCTCACCTTGGTAAAGACTAATCATTAACCATTGGAAGAATGTTTTATATGATAATGCACGACCCTGTGATTCAAATTTAAATAAAGATAGAGCATATCGAAGTAGTATTCACCTTTGTCAACTCTTTATATAACTCGGGATATAAAAGAGCCAAATCTTCACTAACATCACGATCCAGAACCAAAGAAAACACGGGTGCCATTGTATAGAGAGTCGCGTACCCCACCATTAACCACCCCTGATATAGCGCGATAGGCGCAAAGTAGAAGATGGCAGAGAAGACAGCTTGCATAACTGAGATGATTAGTCCGCGATGGATGACGAACTGCGCCAGCTTTGCAGAACGTCGGTAGGAATTACGACCATGCCAAAGGAGCAGTTTCGTCAAGTAACTGAACTGCGTAACGGAGAAATCTGCAGCCAAAGATGCCTGTTTGCCTTCCTTGCCTACAATACCGACACCTAGAGCCAATCAAAAATAAACGTCCACTTCATGACAGAAATGTTCAAATAGGATACTCACCTACGTCTGCTGCCTGAATCATGCTAACATCATTACCCCCATCTCCTATACAACATACTCGCTTTTGTGTGTGTTTTCGGATTAGGCGCGCCACATCAGCTTTTTGAGTTGGTGAACATCGACAAGCAACAACGGCAGATAGTTTTGTAGCAATCTCAATAAACTCGTTCTTGAATAAGTTTAAGCATAGCTGCGAGAGAATCAGTAACAATGTAGTCTTAAAAGTTATTTGAAAACATACTTGTAGTGATTCCCCATCGATTACTAGGCAACAGTCTAACTTGTTTTGTAGAAACTCTAGCTGATCTCGGACTTCATCGCTGTTCTTAACTGGTATTTCTAAATGAGTTTCCAAGTTCAAAGCATCAGTGTGAACATCAGGAACGTACGCTTAGCAACTTCATGAATGTACTGGTTACGCGCAACTAGTTTTGTTGAAATAGCAATACAGCGAGCCGTCTCGATTTTATCTCCTGTAAGCATCCAGATTCTGATTCCAGCATTTCTCAAAAGCTCGAGGGTCGACTTGACATCGTCTTGCAATTTATCTTCCACTCCAGTTAGGCCAAGGAGCTCGAGGTCATGTTCTAGGTATTCTGCCACCACTGCACTCATCGCCTCGTTCCTACTTTCGAGGCTCACACTCGCTTCAAGATACCTTGTAGAGAATTCTTGGTACATAGAGGAACTAAGACGTTTTCGCGCCATAACGAGTGTTCGCAAGCCTTCTCGTGCCATGTTGGCAGTCTCCTCCTCCAGCCAATCATTCCGTTGCACTATCTTCGCCATAACCACGTCCGCTCCCTTTTGTAGGAACATAATTTCACCAGTTTTAATTTCGCGAACGACGATACCCATGCGCTTGGATTCTGAAGTAAATGGAAAGATATCCAGGATGTCGTAAGAAAGGCGCGAGCCATTGGGAGTCTGTAAATCCATACGAGTCCGGTCACGAAACACAAGAGTAAGTCCAACAGATGCTGTCCAAGTTACAATGGCAACTTCATCAGGAGACGATGCTTGATAAGTTACCGTACCGTCGTCGTTTGTCACTGGTGTGACCTAAGGAGCATAAATGATAAGCATGTAGAAAAAAACAAGCACTTACATTATGACACAAAGCCAAGCTCAAGACCACATCTCGCACTCGTGACGACATATCTCTGCGACCTCGTGTAGCGAGTTGAGCTCCAGTTGATAGCGAGCCCTGCTTTAAGTGACCTTGAAACATTATTAGGGTGGATCCCATGGAATAATACTTCTAAACTTGCCATGTTCCCCCGATGCACCAAATGCAACAGCAAGTTGATGTTCCACTTCATCCATTGTGTCGGAGCCATAGGACATGGTTCCCATGTGTAGTTTTTTCATTTCCATCTCTATCGAGCTATCAGAGGTATATTCATGGATATAGTTTCATGACCCACCATTTTGCGTTAATGTTCCAGTTTTATCTGTTAGCAGATACGTAATTCGTCCTAGTTCTTCTGGGAGAGTGCTCGTCCTAACAATGGTGTTCGGAATCTCACTGTCGTTCATGATCTGATTGGCATATACGGTTTTACCCATGTCAAGATTAACACGTAAACTACACATCATCAGTTTTGATGATGTATCTGAATCAATATCACGCACCTGATAGGGATGATCGAGGAGAAAAGGATGAGAAACCTGAACACATAGATATACCACAATCCTCGGAATCCATTTAACGCCACGAGAACTAGCGACAACGCGAAAGTAACGGCGCAGAGGATCTGACATACAGTAAGACATACAATTTAGGATATAGACAAATAAATCACCTTAGCCAACTTGTTAATTTCCAGGTCCAACAATCCCACTTTGGTTTCTGGATGACTAGTATTCATGACGGCTCTTGTTTCGGAACCCGTATAAATTACGAAACCAACCGCGGAACCTGCAGCCAATACAGTGTTTGACCACAATACATTTTCTGCTGTCAGAGGGGATACGGAGGGTTGGAGAGGATGCAGTGGGACCGAATCTAGTTCGTTTCGTGATGAGTATTGGTCGAGGGGTTTGTTCAAAGTGAATGTGCCAATAAACGTGTGAATATCCTTTATTGGAGCATCAGCTGAATCACTTCACTCGCATCAATTCGCACATAAATGGAACATAACGTTTCGGCGCACCATAAATCTCAGCATCTAACTTGATGATATCTGGCTCGCCCAGTTTTTGGCATTCAGGAACTGCGACGCGCAGTTTCCAGTCCGTCTCTCCGTCCAGTTGGTCGGTACGAATGAAACATGTACCGGATGCTTCTGATGTATGAAGGAGTACAAGATCTGCAGGCACGCGTTGGTTTTTTTCCAGAAACACGAGGTCACCAACCCGCAGTGATGAGGATGGCACCAAGCGAGTATTGATGTGTGTATTCAAGTTCAAGTAGGTCTCCTCGGAGGAGGACGATTCAGATGTATCTAGCGGTGACTGGAGAATCCGAAAACGTTGAGAATTAGCTTCACGGTCTCGCTGGTACCGTTTGTAATCATCATATGCTTCTTTACCCATAGTAACGCATAACACAAAGGCCAGCGGCGCAATGTAAGTTATAATGAAGCCTATATCCCATGATAAGTGCCAAAACGAGAGAGTCGGTAATGGAAACGAACCAATTTTTAGTGCCGGTATGAATTGTGACAACGCTACCAAGAGAAAATATAGATTGAAAAAGAATTTGAATTGTTCATAGAAGACGATCGGTAGGAATGTGAATGCATTATACTTCTGGTTGCGCACAATGTTTGGAGGGTATATACTTTGTAGTTTCTCTTCCGAGTATTAGGTCAGCGTTCTTGTATACAACGGTACTGAGGCAAAACATACCAGATGGACGAAACGGGATTGTTCGGGATTTGTCTTTACTCTTGGTACCGCTGCCCTGACTCTTCATAGAAGGTGCGGGTGAGCGCTGTAAGTTGTCAGAACATTCATGTCATTACAGAGAGACAAACACACACTTTCTTTAGCAAATTGGCTTGCCTTTCATGATTTTCATAAGACTCATTAAGTCCGTCATCATATGCACCCTCGAGAAGCCCTGCTTCCTCTTCAGGATCATCTACATATCTGTCCTTCCGTTTCGCCTTTCCAGCATAGTTTGCTCTGCTGGTAGCCGCAGCGCCGGCCACTTTTATTCTTTGCATATCTCGGGACAACTCCGAGGGTAAATCAGATGTAGGTTCCTCAGCTAGTGGTTGGTAGCCTGCGCGGTTATGCTTCTGTCGAATGGAACGTAGGGGAATATCTGACATGTACTGTCGGTAAATCTAAAAGGACCACTGCAGATCGTATAACTTGGGCTTGGTACCGTCTCTGAGACCGCAGCACAGAAGTCTACTGGAGAAGTACAACACCAAGTGCGAATGCGTTGTGGATAATTCTGGTTGTTGTAATGGTTCAACGTGACTTCGGCTTTGCAGCACCTATTGTTTGTTCCCGGAGTCATTGAACAACAATGGACGCAACTCTTCGTCTGCAGAATCTCTCCACAGGCTTCGAATAATATTACCGCTGGCCGACTATCATATATCACCAACGGATATTGGCGACTTAACCACAGTAAGGGTAGTCATGCTCTCGCAGATCACCTCAACGAAGCTTCCAATGTTAATAAATACTAAGTATTATGTGAAAGTATGCTGCGCAACTCGGGTATTAAATTCTCCGCAGTCAAACAGGAATTCGATGCTTCTTGAAACACAACCAACTTTTTTCGATGCAGTTCATTAATTTTATGACGCTTTTATTGTGACCGTTAAACTTCTGGCAATAAAGACGAACTGACACTTCTATGATATCGGACAGCCTCAACATACAACCCGCACATCATGCTCACCCGATGAATTAGTATCACACGAACGATCTGTTGTGATAAAGGGAGTCTACAAATTATAGATTTACGGTATTTTGTCGATTCCACTAATAGAGTCAGGTCACTGGTTTCTACTAATGCAGAAAAATCAATCACTTTTACCATGGCATAAAACTCAACACCTGTCGCCAATTCGCCAGAAGCTGGAGTTCCTTTATTTGACACCTTTCCTTCTCCCATAATGGTCTTATCCAAGAGCTGAATCATCAGGTCAGACAAACATAATTGTTTCGAATCTCGTTTTGAATACCTCGAACCCAAGATGCATAAAGTATTCTTTCGCTTGTGGAGTGGTCGCCTCTAATGTAAATGCGGTCGATGGTGCAAGAACAATTCGCTTACGAATTAGCATCGTTGACATGCCTACAGCACACGCTCAAATATAGATCAATAATGATATTTTGGAATACAGACCACGTTTCCGATATCCAGGTTCCGTCATTATTGTTTGAAGATACCAAGAATCCTCCTCTGAACCAGCTTCCTCTTCTGCCAAATATCCCCTGCTCCAAGACGCCCGGCGCAACGCAGGGAATTCTAGGCACATCCTCTGCAACATAACTATCAACTTCCAGGATATTTACTTGACGCTCACCATCGTCCCTTCTAATCCAAGTTCTCGAGCTACAGCAATGATACCTGCACGCAACCAAAGGCTCAACGAACTCGCCCTTCTGTGTGGCGGAAACCATAATGCAACAGCAACTATTTTCTCCATGGTGCCAAGTGTTTCGGGCAAACACACTACGTCAACATATCCACCCACCAACCAGCAGAACCTGACGATGAAAGTCAGATACATTCGAAGCCCTTTTCCACGCGGTAGGCTGGAGTCCTGAGCCAGATGGTCATGGGTTACTGAACTAACGAACGGATAGTAACTTACATTTGTACAGCCAAAATAATTCAACATTGGGTTTTCTCGGAGTGAAGAACATCCAAGATCAACTATCTCTTCAATCTCTTCTGGCTTTGCGAGACGAACGATAGCTTTTTCCGGAAGGAACTCGGGCATTTTAACCACCAAGGTGATTGTGATTCGAGTCAATTGTTCATTTTTTATGCCACCTTTTAACTGAGTCGGATTTAGTTGTGACCATTAAGAAACCTGGAGTGTATGGAATTCCGAGGAGGTTACCTCTGCTAAAGAGCTTTCCAGACACCTCTACTGTTCCATTACAGCGGCAATCAATCTTAGTCCTGTCAACTAGTATATGACAAGCTTAAAAGTACATTTTGTAGAGCCGGTCCATGTTTAACGGAGAGGTGATTACCAAACATGTATTGATCCACATGAGTGAATACCAGGTACAAGGAGCTATGTCAGAGAAACTTCAAGCTTCACCGGTTACCTGTGTGATCGGGTTGTGCATAGGTATGGTACGTTGATGGAATGTATTTCCCGTGGTTGTTTGGGAACCCGTGCCCATGTACTCATGATGTCGACTTGCTATGAGGTTGAGCTAATCATAGTTAATCAAAAGGTTTACACCTTATTTGCAACCCTCGGCAAGCAATCCCAGGAACCCGGTATTGTAAAGGCTGAAGGGATGTAAACCGGCGAAAATATCCACTTTACTCTCCAATTGAGGTCTGATCAGTCTGAACAGGGCAATGGTAGAGGATTGATTGATTACAAATGGCAATTCCTAATGAAGTGGATTTTTAGTAATGTATGATGATAGGCTGTTCTTGTTAAATTGTATCTAACTACGAGGGGTATCAATTCATATCTGGGACATGAGTTAGCTTTTGGTGACCAAAAGTATGTGCGTTATCATTTCAAAACCTCCTCCAGACCATCCGGACGATTTACTTTGAGAATGATCTGCTGGTCCAGAAAGAACATGGCCCGCGCAACTCTTCATTGCTTGTTATTCCACTTATGAGGGAATAATATCAACACATGATATGTAATCTGGAGCATTGAGCGGACACGCACTTTTACCATGGAGTAGAAGGTCACGCCGGTTGCATCCTCTCCGGAAGAAAGAATTCCCATTTTATTGACCGAACCAGCCCCAATGGTAAGGGGAGACACAAGCTATTTTGATATTGAGAACTTTATTTGAGACCATAGAAAGAGCACATGCCTCAAAACCCAAATGCAGGTACTGATCCTTCGATTTACCTGTAGTAGCCTCAAGAGTGAAGATTGAGTTGGGTGCATGTGCATATCCCTCTCGAACTAGGAGGGACATCATACCTAGTATCAGGGCATGGTCAAGCAAGTTATGGAAAACTATTAATAACTGATATGTTACTGACCCTTCCCTTCGAAAGCTGGGTCTGTAAATACCAATTGTAGATACCAGGATTCGTCAGGGGATTCTTTCATCCCTTTCGCTTTGTATTCTTTTTTTATTGCAGCATGACAGACATCGGGATAATTGACACCAATTCTCTATTTCTCACGTTTAGTACACACCACTATCCATTCCCGACTGATAAAGAGAATGTACGTACTATAAATGCGCCAAAATCCCACTTCTTTACTACCGGTATCACCCCATTACGCAGCAAAGTGATGATTTGCCAAACAGCAAGACGTTTGTTGGGAGGAAGCCAAAGCGCACCAGAGACGATTTGTTCTTGTGGTACACCAGAATCTGAGCTGGATGGCACTACCACGGTTGTAATACGTCCCCCTAAGCTACGGCAGCATCTTAGCAAAAGTAAGCTAAATGCTTTGATACCTTTGGTTCCTCGGCTTTCTATTTCTCTTTGGAGGGGCTTTAACCAGCTTCAATTCATTATAATAACCCAAAGAACCACAAAACATGCAAATACCTCTTTTACTTTGCCAAAGTAGTTAAACACTGGGTCTTGAGAAAAGGCCTTACTAACCAAGGTCGCTAGAGTATCAAACTCTTCCGCTCTCGCCTCACGCACGAAGGGTTTACTTGCGTCCTGACCTTCGGATTTTGCGGACATCCAAACGCGCCTGCAGGGTGTATAAGTGAATGGAGTGGTTCGGTAGATACCAAGTTTGATACAACAAATGGAAAGTTGACGGTTACAGAAACCGTGAGTACTGTTGTGCTTCTAGTTGATCAACTTCTAGTCACAGCCTGCAGGACAAACCTTGAGCCTCATATTCTTAGGCTAAATTATAGACAATGTATGAAATATAACATATTTGTACACACAACTTTTGGGGGAAGCTCCGTTTAGGATATGCTCTACCCCGAACCCCACAATATCATCGTGATATGAATATTTATCTTACCGTTCCACTACTCAAACTTTTTTAACGATAGAGACAGGTATTCATTGATGATACTAACACGCGAACATATAAAACTTATACAAGACGTGGTTTTCAGTGATATGGTCCAACTAATAACAGACGGCAGTTAGCGATGGAAAACTAATGGGTCTGAATTGATGAAAGCTATCTGTTCTTCCCGGAACGTATCAGGCACAATTTTTGTGCCGCGACCATCGAGTTGCATGAAGACCTGTCTTCTTTTAAGTTGCTGCTTTTATTCAGAGCTTGGGATAAACATACCTTGTTGTATGTTGTATATCGCTCCCAATATGGGCCTATGTAGGGTGCATTAGTTTGCGCGATATAAACCGTCTAAACACTGAAAATTCATACGTTGGTCTCCTTGCCCATCATTTGGATCCAGAGATGTTGCAAATGAGATCCAATAATCTTGCATGATGCTACTGAGTTTGGTCGCTGACGGGGTTGGATTAAACAATCCATTGAAAACATAGGCGAGTTCCGATGCATGGGAGACTTGAAGAGAGGCATTAGCTTTGAGTTCTTAAAGTGATGTACTGGTTTATGGCTTACTTCCTAGTGAGCCTGGAGCCAGCGGAATTGGTTCCAATTGTGGAGGGAGAATTGCATCGGGGTCAGTAAAGTGGTAAGCAAAGACCTTGTCCCCAGCATTCGAGGCATTCTTAGTGAATACCCGACGAGCAGATTGGAAAATGAAGTCCCCAACTAGAATAATTTGGAGCTCAGTTCGTGTTTTTCATAAGAAAAGGAAAACCGACAAATAGCAGCAAATCGTTTATATTGACTGCTCAGTCCAAAGGTGTTATTCCCAGTACCGAACGGTGAGCCTAGAGCTGGTGTATCTGGATAAAGCTCTAGGATCCGGTCTACGGCAGCTGCCAGAGCTTCGGGTCCTTTCAATGAAGGAGTGCTTCCTGCAATAAGAGATTCTCGTATTTCGTCTGCTGAGTTGACATCTTGTGGAACGAATAAAGTGCCTGTACTTTCAATTTAGTTTATGATACTGTCCATGATAATTACACGTACCTTCATCGAGATTGGAGCCAATGATTGTTGGGAGACCTAATTCGAGTTCGAGTCTTGATGGAACGTCAGGCAAAAATCCTGCTGGGCCGTCGATCACTGGCGGGAAACTGGCATTGCCAAATATACCGGCTGTAAAAAGAGCTTGCAACAAGGAAGCAGAACTTGTTGAGCGGATACATGAAAATGTATCTTGAGTTTCCGCAACATTTGCACATTCTGGTATTGCTGAAACATAGTTTGTCCACAGTTGTTGATTGAATTGAGGCTCATATGTTGGTAACAATCCAGTCGATTCCATGATCTGGGTTAAATCATGGTAAAACGATTGTTATAGCAGCTCCAAAGCAAATTCATACCGCAGCTCTTGCTAAGCCTTTGATCTTCTGGCCTAATAAGTGGATGTTGATGGAAATTGCACCTGCACTCTCCCCAAATATTGTGACCTTTAAGTTATCTTTAGAAAGAATAATATTCTGGTAAGTTTCATATTTACTGACCTTCGATTTGTCACCACCAAACTTTTCGATATTCGCATTCACCCACTTTAGGCCGGCTAGTTGGTCATCCAGGCCAAGATTTGTCGAATTCTGAAGCCCAGCTTCCGCGCCCTGGGGAAATCCCAGAGGGCCAAGCCTGTAATTAACGCTCACAAATATTACAGGGGTTCTCTGGTATCAGTTTAGATAGGGCTGGATGACATTAGTTAATGATATATTACTCTTGCAACACTTTTGGCCACGATTCCTGTGCCATTATACAGAGAGGTGGCCCCCGCTGTGAATTTTTTTTCAATGTGTCCAAGTGCCATATTAAAAGCAACTTACAGACGAAGCTACCTGGAAGTAATTGTCATGGATCTTTTCTGACGGTAGTATGGTAAGAACTCACCACCGTAAATCCAAAACATAACAGGTAGTCTTGCGTTTGGCGACAAACCTGCAGGTCTGAAGACACTCACAGTCAAACAGTCTTCAGAAACCAAGTCAGGTGGCAAGGACTATATAAAATAGTTTAGAATTACACGATCACATATGCTTGCTTGTTTACACACGGTCTGGAGACATCCAGGGCCAAAACTAGTTGCGTCGAAAGACGTAACATTTAATTCAGTTGTTAGAACTGGTGCTTTCAAACGTAGATCTCCAATAGGTGGTAATGCAAATGGAATACCTGTAGCAAAAATATCATTGTATACACATATTCGAATGAATCAAGCGAGACTTAAAGTAGGTACATACCACCAAAGAATTCGACCTTGGACTCTACGAATTCAGAACCAACGATGGTAGTCTGCCCAAGCTGTACTTGAGGTGCAGCAAATGCTGTGGTTATGAGTACGCTGAGAAGCAGTGGCTCTAGAAGCATCTTCAAGAATGGGGTCCATTTTCACAGTGACGCTGATATTTATATACTGTAAGGCCGAGGTTCTCCACAGAAGGCTGAAGGTAGGCCATTCAACTAGCTATCCGCATTACCCCACGCCTGTCGATTCGAACCTGGCCATTAAGATGCAAGGAGAATCATGACTCACGATTTTCAGCCTTCTTTCCAGGAATATTGGTTTGTGAACTTCACATGCAGTTTTTGCGTGAGACACAAGACACGGATTGACAGCTATAAAAAGGGTGGTACTTCGAGCATCTGCTTATTTCTGGATCATATGGACACCCGTGTGCCACAGGACTTCTTTTTGTACTAGTTTGGCCAAGAAGTTTCCCCCAAGTCATTAAAGCTAAAGTTGGGTAAAATGTTATAGCATGGCAGGAGTGATAGAAACTGCTTCAAATAGAGAACATCAATATGCTGGGTGGTAGAGAAGTGGCGAAGCTTGAAAAGGCAGAAATTGCACTTTGTACAATTCTTCCCACGATGTCAACATGCACCTCATGCGGTTTTTTTATAAGACTTCACAGTTATTCATATGTAAATGGTCAGAGAAATTATTCTTGGGCTACGCATGATGGACGACAGAAAATCTACCTATTTTTTTAATGAATGGCTGATGTGGGGAAGGCAACCCCTTTGAGTTAGATAGGGACGAAGGTTGATGGAAGAGGGGATTGTAGGCTTAGCATTCATCGGCTATAGTTCTGAACATGTCAAATGTGATGCATAATACAAAGATGTGTACAAGCTCGAGCAGTATTATGTAGGAGATGAAAGAGAGATTGAGAGAACTAAAAGGGGAAACTAACTGTATATGACGAGACAAAGGAAAAAAATGAAAGATGTGCGTGCGCGCACAATTAATCTAATCTGAAATCATGTGAGGCAGCATATCATGTGATGAAGAGAAACGGAAACGGAACAGAAACCACGCCCAAGGGTAGCCCGAAGGCCTACCCAACACTAACCATCAAATATCAAGGGATCCGCGTTCATAAAATCTATCTGCTCTTCTCGGAATGTATCGGGTACAGACCTAGTATCGTGTCCATCGAGTTGCATCACAAGCTATGTTCTTCAATCAATCACGCCGAGGCCAGTATTAGGAAGCACATACCTTGCTTTCCGATGTATACAGCTTCCATTCTGGGCCTGCATGGAAATGTAAACGCAAAAACAATGACCAAAGTAGAAAAAGGCTACGTTTGCTACCGAGACCATCATTCGGATCTAGCGATATCGAAAACGAGATCCAGTAATCTTGCATCATACCAGACAGTTCAATTGCAGTCGGAGTGGGATTGATCAGCCCATCGAAAATGTAGAAGATTTCGGACGAATGTGTGACTTAGGGGAATGATTGAGTATATGAACAATTATTTCGTTTGTGTTACTCACTCCCGAGAGAACCAGGGGCCGGGGTAATAGGGACTACTTCTGGAGGAAGTTCTGCGTCCGGATCGGTGAAATGGTAGGTGAAAACCTTATTACCAGCGTCGGCAGATTTTGCAGCGAACATTCGACGATTGGATTGAAATAATAAGTCTGTGTCTGTATCTCTCTTTTTAGAATCCAACGGCTTTCGGAGTGATACATGACTGACACACGGCAGCATATCGTTTATATTGACCATTGAGTCCAAATGTATTATTGCCTGTTCTAAATGGTGAGCCCAATGCCGGAATATCGGGGTACAACTGTAGAATCCGATAAACTGCAGCTGCAAGTGCTTCTGGTCCTCGCCTCGAAGGTGTGCTTCCAGAAATGATAAAATCTTGAATATCTGCTGATGAGTTGACATTTTGTGGAGTAAAGATAGTACCTAAAGACTTGTCAATTTATATAATGAGATGACGGTGTCACGTCTTGCCTTCGTCCAAATTACACCCAATGATCATAGGTATATTTGATTGTACTGGAAGCGTTGATTTCAGATCCGGTAGGAAACCTCCTGGTCCATCGAGAACTGGTTCAAAACTAACATTTCCAAAGGCGCCAAACATCTGGACCGCTTTGTACAAGGAAGCAGAACTAGCCGTTCGAATACATGGAAATGTCTCTTGTGTTTGTGCGACAGAAACACATTCTGGTATAGCTGCAACGAAATCATTCCATTGTTGTTCACCACGTTCTGGTCCGTGTGTTGGCGAAGACACAACGGATTCAATTACCTAGCCAGTTCATCAATAAAACGTATGGACGGGTATTCAGAACATACAGCAGCCCTGGCCAGGTTTTTGATCTTCGTGTCCAACATATGGATACTAATAGAAATAGCACCTGCGCTTTGTCCCAGTACTGTAACCTATCAACAGCTGTTAGAGAATACCTCGGCTTCTGAACGTTTGAAATTTACCTTCGGTTTATGCAAACCGGCTATCTGATCGCTCAGGCCAAGATTTGTATTTTACCACGAGGGAAGCCAAGGGGACCTAGACGATAATTGATACTCGCAAATATGATAGGCGTTCCCTGGTTTTTAATTGTCTCGACTCTCACACCATCAACCATTTGGAACAAAGATTTAATTTACCCTTGCAACGCTTTTTGCTACTATTCCAGTGGCATCATATTGGAATGAAGCTCCTGCTGTTTACAATTGGATGAGATAAAGAGAATCCCCTGCCGACTGGTCGACTTACTGGCAAAACCACCTGAACAAATATGCTGATTTAATCTCCTGCATGATGTGGAATACTATTTAGTTGGACACATACCACCGTATATCCAAAACATAACTGGGAGCTTAGCCTCTGATGTTACATTTGCAGGCCGGAAGATATTTACGGTCAGACAGTCTTCAGAAACCAACTCAGCAGGAAGCGCCTATATTTGTACTCAAATGTGAACATCCCGTCTCACTCTCTTGGTTGGATTGACAAACTGCTTGTAAACATCCCGGGCCGAAATTCGTCGCATTGAATGATGTAACATTTAGTTCTTTTCTCAAGATTGGACGTTTTAGGCGCAAATCTCCTACTGGGGCTTCTGCGAATGGGATGCCTATTAATATAGTGTAGGGAGGGTTACCCCTATGAGTTCGTAGGGACTTTGGTGACGGAGAAGGTTTCTTGAATGAAAGTGTAAGGAATGTAGTAGAGTATATTGAAATCACTAATTGGTGAGATGTCGAATTGTACTTTACAGCTGTCTTTAAGTACTAGAAAATGTGTAAGGTATACTAAAATGGAAGGAGGAAAACATATGCGATGCGCGTTGCGTCATCTAGACTATACTAAATGGTGATTTAATGTGATAAGGTGAAGGTGTGAAATAGTATGGAAAAGGAAAGTGTGAAGTATGAAATGAAAGGAGAAATGAAACGAGGTGATTATAGTAAGGAAGTGCGAATAATGTGAAATGAGAGGGGAAATGTGAATAGGGTCTTTCAAAGTTGACCATTAACTTTCCATTAACTTTCCAATTATTTGTTCCATTATCGAAATTTGGCGGGAAAAACGACTTAATGGAACAAATAATGGAAAAATTAATGTCAACTTTGAAAGACCCTAATGATAAAGGGCATGAAGTGATAATGTGAAATGGTGACGGAAACGGAATGGAACGTGTTATCCAGGACTAGCGCGCGCACTCACCCCACAATAGAAGACTGAGCACATGCCACTTCAGTAATTAAAAAACACCCTTACCACCAAAGAATTCAACGCCGGATTCTATGGAGTCGGATCCAGAAATCGTAGTATGCCCTAACTTGACAGTGGGAGCTGCAGTTGCTGCTATGGCGAGTGAGCCGAGTAAAGTAAGTAGTAGATGCATGGGTATCTTTCTCTAGTTATACGACGTAATTTATAATCGAGAAAGTTTACACTTGGCATGGCTATGGCACGCAGAAAAGATTATTATCCAAGCGATGACTACCAAAAGGGCTCGTTTCACCCTTCAAGTTGAGGGGTAGCACAGCAGGTGCTGTCAAATTGTAGACTCAAAACAGGCTCCACTTTGGAGAGTTGGGTGCATGCATGACTTCTTTACCTAGGCCAAGATGATTGGTATTCGGAAGAGCTGTGTAATCATAGAAAGCTAAAATTGCAATTGCACTTTATAGTAAGATTAGTTTTTTTGACTTACTTGTACAGTACATATATCGTTTCAACCACGAAGAACCGTCGAATTGTCCGCTTGACCAGAATCGCTGAGTGATGGGTGATTACATAATTGTACAGAAAAGGAAGTTCGGATGAATTCGGAAAGGCCCGACTCGGAGGATATGGTGGTTTACGGATTTCCTTCCACAACAATTATACCTCAAAATTATCAATGCTAGCAACAAGAGCGTCGGCCATTCGAAATGTTCAGCGCATCTCGCGCTCTTTTGCTACTGTTGCTAATCCAACAGGTGTCAACGTAGCTGCAGTGGATTACAACCAACCCACTTCATCTGTGACTGTCTTGGTTAAGGCTGGGAGTCGCTACGAGACCAAGAAGGGTGTTGCGAATGCCCTTAAAAACTTTGCTTTCAAGGTTGGTATTGTTGTATCTTTCAGCTTATGTGATTTTCATCACTTTTCGTTCACCAGAGCACCTCAAAACGCTCTGCACTCGGGACGGTTCGCGAGAGCGATTTGTATGGAGGCGTCCTGTCAGCGAGTTTGTCCCGTGAATATCTCGCTTTAACAGCAGAGTTCTTGAGGGGGGATGAGTGAGTAAAGTCATTTGACTTGCATTGCCCAGCAAACTAAACGGAATAGGGAGTTTTTCGTTGACGTCCTCTCGTCATATATTTCTTCTGCTAAATTCACTCGCCATGAGTTTGAAGAATATGTAGTCAGCATCATGGAAGGCGAAGCAGAAGCAGCCAATGCAGATCCAGCCACACATGCCATTGAACTCGCACATACTCTTGCTTTCCGTTCTGGGCTTGGCTCCTCCATTTTCCCCCCTTCTCACAACTCAATCACCGTAGCAGATGTTAAATCCTTTGCTTCTGCTGCGTTTTCAAAAGGAAATGTTGCTGTCATTGGCACTGGCATCAACCCCACAACACTCAACAAGCTGGTTGAAACATCCTTCTCAACACTCCCTGCGTCTACGCCATTATCCACTACTGCCACTTCTTACTTTGGAGGAGAGAGTCGTATACAACACCATGGAGGTCCACAAACCGTATTTATCGGATTCGGTTCAAGTGGAAGTACCCCAGAGCTTGCTGTTCTATCTGCCCATCTTTCTACGAAACCCTCCGTCAAATGGTCACAAGGTCTTTCTCCAATTGTCAGCTCTCTTACCCAAGGCACCTCTGTACAGCCGGTACACCTGCAATACTCTGATGCTTCTTTGTTTGGCTTGTTGGTCCAAGGACAAACGGCAGCCAGTGTAAAGGAAGCAGGGAAATCAGCTGTACAAGCTTTGAAAACTGCGGCTCAGGGTATCAAAGATGAAGAGTTCAAAAAATCTGTTGCGAAGGCAAAATTCAACATTGCAAACACTTTGGAACATCGTGAGGGTTTAGTCTCTATTCTTGGCTCGAAGGTATGTTATAAACGGGTTCAAAGATCCTTTACTAAATCAGTTTCCCAGATTTTCGCTGGGTCTACTATCTCAGCTGATGCGGCTGTATCGTCCCTGGACAACGTTAGCGCTGCCACGTTCTCGAAGGTATGTTTTGGTGTTTCCCTTATTCACCTCGTTCTTAATATCTCTATTCCAGGCCATTTCGTCACTCATTAGTACCAAACCTACTTTTGTTGCTGTTGGAGATGTGCAGTCATTGCCATATGCAGATGAGGTTTCGCTGTAGGGCTTTGAAATTTGGTTGTAATTACGGGCTTCCTTACCATAGACGTCTCCAAATACGTTATAAGTAGCATTTACCCTCTACAAAGTCATTCCATACATCTAGAACAAGTCCAGGTTGAAATGACGTCCAATTTTGGAATTGCTTTTTTGTTAGGAAACTTCTCATCATTATGTATCATGGGATAATTACTATAAATACTTCACAAACCACAAGTCATACATCCATTATTTATACTGATTGTTCACGACTATCAATCGCCCTGTAAGATTGATTATCTTGACTATAATGGGTTTAAGGCAATCAATTGGTTGGAATGTGAATCCGATAATCGGGGGTACGGAAGCAAATGTTTAGACGTCAGGGTTGACGTTTTCTCCCCTTTCGCGGGAAATGAAACTTATCTACGTTTGGTCATCCCTACTTTCCATGCCAGAACCTTCAATAATGTGCTGCTTTAGGATTCCCCGTGTCCCCCAAGGTGGTCTCGGAAGTAACTGGGTATCTGCAACCCTCAGTATAGGTATGTACTAGCTATTCGATCCGCAAAAAAGAAAACTATCATTACGTCGTCTGTATCCCACTGAACAAATCGGAGGAAAAAGCATGGAAAAAATTATGGAAATCTACAATCTACGTGCGTGTACAGTATGATACACTGCTACTAAACCCCCCCTAATCGTTTTCAACTCGTGTATATAAGCTTCGATGATTTCATCAACATCCCCTTGGGATAGACCAGACTGTAACAGTACCGGCCTCACCGAATCTGCGTATCGCACATGAACCGCACGGAAAGCCCTGCCTAGACTTTGGACGACGGGATCTCCATCCCAAGGACCAATCGGGACGTATATCTCGCGCGGTGATATTTGAGTAAAATGTCCTGAGTCTGCAAGATATGAAGGGATTGAACCAGCCATTGGTTGTATTCCTCTGGCGGTGGCGAGGGCGTTATTCAATGTATTAAAAAAGTACGAAATAGCAGGTGCATGTTCAGCAGGGTCGACCCCTAGATTTGGATGGAAGGCTGCACATCTTCCCCATTCGCACGAGAGGAAAAGACCGCCTGGCCGCAAGACCCGGGCGATTTCATTTAATACTGTTGAGTAGTTAAGAACCTGGAAACACTTTCTTATGGATGGCAGTGTGATTTGTTGTGAATGACTTACGGCCATAGATATGCTGCGCGCATGAATAAAATCGAATGTGCCGTCACGCCACCGATAGCCATCATTAACATCATGGATTTCGAATTGAACGTTGTTCGGTGGATATCTTGTAGCAATCGGAACTAGGGGGATTGGGTTTTATATCGGGTCTCCGGGCTAAGAGAAAATTCTTACCGATATCAAAGCCTGTAAAATGGACGTAAGGGAACTCTCGTGCCATATGCAGCACCCTAGTGGGAGAGGTTATTATCGTTGTACGGCATCGCATGGGAAGGTTAATAGTACCATTTCCCAGTCCCTGTACATAGATCGAGGACCAGTTTTTGACGACCTGGCGATGGCGCTAGGACGTCCGGGACTGGGCCAACGTAATTGGCGCCAATCACCCGGTTGAGGATATAATGTTGCACATTGAGCCTCTGAACGTCGAAAAAAATTCTGAGAATATTGTGGTGCCTTCCTGACTGTCGGGAGTACTTACTTCCTGCTCTGGAGTATCTGCCGGTAATGGATAGGGCGAAGTTGTGTGTGAGTGATACAATCGGCCGTTATGTTCAAGGAAGTAAGTTGGAATTTCTTCCGGCGGAATTTCGTCAACATCAGGAGGAGATCCTGTGCCATTTTCGCCGGTGGCATTATCTGCGTCAAGAATTGTTTCGATTTCGTTATTGTCTGGGGAAAGTGGTCTGGGAAGATTTGACATCGTTCTATGTTCAGGGTGCCTATGAAGGGTCAAGTCCTAAAATAATAAGTGCTTTATAACAGACGGAAGGCTGTGGAATACAAATTTTCAGAGTCAGTTGAAAACATGGAATTATTCCATAGTTTAAACTGGTACAACAGTCGGCCAGCCTATCCGTAAAGCCTAGGAACATGAATGTACGCAACGTGTTAGAAATTTCGGACGGTAAAAGCATTGGGCTGATAGGCGATGCGCAGGCCTCTCTGCAAGCCCCCCCGCAGTATTCACTTCTCAGCCCAGCTGAATTGTAATGCATTGGCACCGGAAGTACAACACGGCGTCTGCAAGGATCAAAGACCAGAGCAGTACATATGATATACTAAATATGTCGAAGTTCGACAGGAATAAAATATACCCAACATATTAAAGCACTTGTGAAATTCCAGGAGAAGGTGATGCAGAGGATTTCCATCTGCTACAATCTCATGCGAGAATTGTTATGATCTTAACATATTGAAACAAGCCACATTTCCTAACTTTTTCAATTATTGAGTTAAGCGTGGCCTAAGTCAGATGGGATCAGAATATCGCGAAGAACGGAACCAAATCGTGACGGAAGCAGCGTTGTCCAGGTGAATATATGGGGATGTTCACCACTCTCCTGTGCGTGGTCGCGTCATGGCCTGTGACAGATCACGTGTAGGCGTGTAATTCCCATAGTAATGATGAGTCTGTGACTTTCTGACTCAAAAGTTGCTCGATCAGATATATTAGTTGTTGTGGGTCATTACTATCGTCGAATTTCTCTCATATCATCACTGGCAATGGACAATGAGTCTTTGGAATCATTTTTCTTGGAACAAGAATGCCGTTTAAGCATGCAAGACGAACATATTGACGCATATATTGAACGATCGTTCGCATACAAGAGAGGGTCTGTCACTCTTTCGAGTCTGCCTTTCTGGAAAGCTTATGTTGTAGATCTAGGGATGCGTTTCTTCTAGGTCCCCCACCCGTCGAAGTCGGTGTAAATAATCGCGACAAGACACCCCGTCAGGAGCATATCTCTGAAGAAACTCCACCACAAGCACGACGCGGCGCGGACCCCAGGTGGCTTTCACGCGACTTTAATCTGAAACACAGCTAATGTATCATGAATGCAGCTATTTGGTCGCGCAGCAATATTTAACCCTAAGTCAGCCTGAACAAAATATTGTTAGCGAAGGGTCACCAATCCATTGCAATGGGTTGGAGTGCCACATTCCCAGGTCTTCGAATTATACCGCCTTGGAATCTTCTCTACAGTCTGGCAAGACTTCACTCAATCTCAAGCGCAAAAGTATAGAAGTGGCAGTGATCGATGAATCTCCAAAAAAGAAAAGGTCCCTGACAAATAGTTCAAACGAGAGTTACGCCACATATGATATTTGTGATAATATGTAAGTTTCCGCATATCGTACTACTAATTTACTGATTTATGATAGGAACAACACCAGTGCACAAGAGGTTGGCTCCCAAAAAGCTACGAGATACGATTCTAAGACAACTCACCAGTGAGGCTGTTCTGTCTTGTTAATTTACCCATTTTGGTTATTGTCATTAATCCAGATTTAGTGCAACGGGATATCAATACGCCGTGACTGCAATGAACCAAAGCCTTGAGGTACGCGCATTTCATTACAGTTTTGGGTACACTTCAAGATCTATCTTGTATGTCATCAGCGTGACGAAGCTCCTTCTGAGCCCCAAACAAAAGCGGAGCGTGACCATAACCTAGGATCCGCGGTCAGAAATGTAACCGAATCGAATGCAGATAACTGTGTAGCTCCAGAAAAAGTCTGCCCGTACGTGGAAATTTTCACAACAGTTACTCTGCATTCTTATCGCGATCAACTTCAGTACTGGCGATCGCACGAAGGTGTTAGATACCTCGGGCAGTAACCCAGCAACGTCTTTGTTGAACGCTCATAACAGAGAAATGACCAAACCTGCACCCAAACAATCAAATGACATGAACAAGTTCCCTAGAACTAAATTGAAACGAATTAAAATACCACACCTTATTCCTACTGTGGCAGCTGGACTCCCCACTTCACCAATTGAGGAATATCGGAGTGTGACAGATATGGTCGGTGTCACAGGAAAGAGGAGTTCAACTTCTCCGTCCAACAGTCTCGTTTTGGAAGTTAAGCAGCGTATTGCAAAACATGCAACCACAGATGGCCGCATAAATGCACCAAAACTTTTAATGCCTCAATTTAATTCGGAAGAAGAACTTAAAACAGAATCTCCAAGCATTGAACCTATATCCGAAGATTCTGATGTGAACCATGCGTCATTCCTGTTACATTCAAGTTCTCCGAAGTCTAGAATCGTGAACAGCGAAGAACCAAGAAAGGTGTCAAATGCGAAAGTTCAGCCTTCACTATCTAAACAGAAGAAGGGGGCTAAACTACAGAAAATGACGCCATTTCAGTATGCACAGACTTTACAGCCAAAGATTGCTGTTGTAGCCCAAAATGCTGGAAAAAAACCTGCAGCAGCGATGTTCCTACAGGGAAAGAACGTTTTTTATGTAGGGCAAGATATGCAATGGGCGTCTGAAACAACACGCGGCAGAATGGACATAGTGAGTCATTGAGTTTTTGTCTCAGAACTCTGCATACGAACAATTACTCCATCAAGATCGTGCGGCACGGTGGAAACCTTCTACCAACTTACGACTCTAAAGTTATCACTCACATCGTGACGGATGGTCATGTTAAATCGACTTTACGTGCTTTGGGATTGAACTCCCTCAACCAAATCCCGGAGCACATTCCTACTGTGACATGGAGATGGGTCCTATCCGGCATTAAAAGTGCATCCTTACTAGACAGGGCTGAGTTAGATAATAGACTTGAGGAACTTGTGTGGATGCATGCAGCATTCAGTGATCGGTTTAACGCAGGGCGTAAACGAACAATCGCCCCTATTTCTCGCAAAGGAAAAGAGAAAGCTCAATATGCTGAGGATATCAGCCATATTTCGTATGTTCAACATCACCTTCAAAGGTCTCAAGTATGAAAGTTTCAATAGATCTTTTACACCAGATGAAACGGAAAATGTGCAGAAAACCCACGACGCTCCCAAACCCGGGTTTCCAGTTCCACGATTCAATATAGGAGCCTCTCCACCAATATCCCCTCCCAGGGTTACTGCGGCAGGCCACCTACCGACTCAGAACGACGGTTCTCAAGATCCATTAGCAGAATTCTATGCACAAGCAAAGGCCCAGACTGAAAGCAGGGTGAGCTTAGATGTTATCTACAGTGGATATGCATAAACACACCCCTGCCAGTGGTCGCGTCCTGGGGAAGGTGAGGCAGAAGAAACTGACAATGAAGACGACTTCGCACCCGTGGATCTTCCTAAGCTCCAAGTCCCCAAACGTGTAAGCGTCAATGCTAAAATTAAATTATGTCCTCACAAACACGTCCTTCTTAATTTTAGGGGTGGGCTTGTGACGCCCAAATAAACGTGCCGTGCATTAATCAGGACCTAGTTGACAAGGTAATCCGTTCCCATGTATTATCAATTTTGAATTGACTTACTTGAGCCCTTCCTCTAAAAGTTACAAGAATTGATGGAACTCCATAAGTCTAAGCCTGGTGACGAAGACCGTTGGCGCGCTTTCGCATATAATAAATGTATGTTCATTTATTGATGGGGTTGGCTCTATTAAACGGGAAGAATATATATAAAGGTATCCGTGCTTTGCGCAACTACCCGAAACGAATCCAATCATTCGGCGAGGCACGAACCATCCATGGTGTTGGAGAAAAAACGGCGAAGAAAGTCAGTCATCGGGATTTTCTATATTCAATTCATTTGAACGCATGGGTGCATAGATCGCTGAAATCCTTTCAACGGGGGAGCTCCGCAGAATTGAATTTGAGAAGACTGATGACGTGACAACGACCCGTCTCTTCCAGGGTATATACGGTGTTGGTGAGTAAGAATTTTAACTTCTTTCGTCATGTATGGGTATTAATCTATATCGACAGGACAATCGACAGCCTTCAAGTGGTATTCCGCTGGCTGCCGTACCCTCGACGACCTCAAAGACCCAAAATTTGGTGTGAATCTATCAGCTGCGCAACTAGTTGGAATTAGTTTCTATGAAGGTGATGACTACAGAATATAGAATGATGAACCGCTATTAAATTGCGGACCGTTTCCAGACATCAACGACCGCATGCCACGGGAGGAAGCGAAGGCTATATTTGATCACATTAAACCGATTGGTTGGGATGTTTTGAACATATCTTAACTTGGGTTCCTAAGAATTATTCTTTCAGCTTTAGATATCGATCCAAAACTATTTGTTGAGATTATGGGCAGCTACAGGAGGTAATAGGTTTAATAGAGACTTTCCATTGTCGTATATCTACTTCATCGATTGCAGGGGCAAGTCTGATTGCGGTGATATTGACATCTTGATATCACGTCCTACAGATGACGGGGCCACGCATTCTGGTCGGTCATCCATAATGTTAATTTCATTTTCTGTTAGGAAACTGACATATCCGAAGGCGTACTGTCTCGATTACTCAAAAGCCTGCACTCCGCTGGTATACTGACGGAGGACCTTGCCCCTCCTGAGAATACAAACGGACTTGAAGCAATATATCGTGGGCTTTGCCGTCTGCCAAAAGAAGGATCACGCAGGAGGCGAATAGACTTTCTCACAGTTCCTTGGAATGTCAGAGGAGCGGCGTTACTCTACTACACCGTATGTCATTCTCTGCTCATTTCGGAGGCATTCCTCATTCTCGGTTACAGGGCGATGATATTGTATGTTTATTGAAAGTAACTTTGCGTTCTACCGCTTATGTTTTCGAAGTTCAACCGTGCCATGCGTTTAAAGGCCAATGCACTAGGGTATTCTCTGAACCAGAGAGGGCTGTTCGGCGGCGTCATACGTGATCCCCGCGATCGGCGTGTGAAATTAAATTCGGGTGAGTTCGAGTCCTTGAAATGCAAGAATTGAAGCAAAGTGAGGACATGGATTCTTAGGAACTGTAGTTGCATCTGAGACAGAAGAAGAAATTTTCCAAATCCTAGGCGTTCCTTGGCAAGAACCCCATGAGCGTGTCAGAGGTTGACTATTCTTAGAATCGACGTGGCTGTATTCGGACAATGTGTCCAAGTTATCAGTCACGAGTATTGCAAGATGGCATCATGAAAGTTCATTTGATGACGGGTCTAAGAAATACAACCAGTAAACCCATGGTGAGAGCTCTCCACCCTCGTCACCCTCGGACTGAATGGCACCTTTATTATGTTTCATCACTTCTATACAATATGTATCAATATTAAGATTTAATCCAGAATAAATCTCCCATAATTCGAGCTATATCATTAGCGCGTGTCCATCACATGATTTCCGTGCGTCTCACTCTACTCCAGCTCAAAAGTTTGAATCGCAGATACAGTTATTGCTTATGTGGGGTTCTACTTTGTGCTGCAATCCAACCATTATGTGCACTCCAGAATACGTGAGTGGGAATTAATATATGCTTTCTTCACTACGATAATTAGAGGCTGTCTGATAAGGAATTGATAATGCAAATGCATTGCTCTGTAAAAATCTACAGAGACATCTTCTAAAACTTTGTTCTGATGTCATGACAGCCTAATGCAAAACCGGTTGCCCTGAGCTATCGGGCGTTTTACACTAATTTTGCTGCTTGGAATTCAGATAATGGCGATACGCTAGTAGAGCTGATTCTACAAGTGCCCACCGTCGAGCGCGATAGTTACGACTGTCGATGCATATCATTAATACAAGTTCTTCCAATATGGTCTAGTTTTCTCATTCAAGTTTCGAAAGGCCTACCGTTCAACAATACTAAGCTGGTTCTAACTTCACAAGGAGGACCAGATCAACCTCAAATAAGAACTAGCTAGTAAATAGAGTGGCACAGGAGGTTCAGCAATTGTTACAATCCTCATTTGTACTGAGCTGATCAGTACCCTGCGTCAGATAGTTTCGAAACTCATAACTTAGCACTGTGATCAATTTTTATCGCAATTCAGCAACTGCCGGGAGCAACATTAGTACATCCAAAGCAATTGAATTGTCCATGCAGAGAGATAAATAGAGCAGTTTTCATCGTTTTTCATACCCATTCCACTGTCTTCAACCCACCTCTCAATCCAAACACTCAGCTCTACAATGCTTTTCCAAAAATCAGTTATCTCTGTTTTATCCACCTTATTCTTCTGCACTATGGTTAGTGCTTTCACTGGGGACGGTAAGGCTTTCGTGATTTTTATACGAAACCATGTTTAATATGTTTTGACAGCTACCTTCTACAACACTGGCGTGAGTACAGATGGATAGTGAAATGAAATTGACGGTTTCATGACATCTTACAGCTTGGGGCTTGCGGAAAGACCAACAACGACAACCAATTGGTTGTGGCCCTCAATAGCAACAAGTACGGCCACGGCGAACGTTGCTTCAAGAACATCGTTGTTGAATGTACGTCAAGCCGATGATGGCTCCGTGAATAACCTTTCCAATATTGTTCATAGATAAAGGAAAAAGCGTTACCGCTCAAGTCGTCGACAAATGCCCAGGTTGCGGCCCGAACGACATCGACCTTTCGCCAGCTGCGTTCTCGAAGTTGGCAAACAGGGACTTGGGCCGCATCAAGGTTAATTGGAGGTTCACTTAGAGAGAATATTGCCGATAGATAGTCCTATCCTGTTAAATTGAATTTGCTATGCAATCCATTTTCGTAATTTCTTCTCCATAAGATATCGCCAGATCCTACATGGTTCAAGAGAACAGCTAGATATTCTGTGAGAGAACCCTCGTGACGTTGTTTGTCCAAGCTTACTATGTTGTGAATTCGCCGAATTGAGCTGTTTAGCTCTGTGGGGAAGGTAATATAAACGATGATGATGCTAGGAAACCTTTAACTTCACTATTTACTCCTTGCTTCGGTATCATCTGGGGGATTGTCGTGGTGAAGATCTGCTTTGTTGAGGTCAGCGGCTGGGCGCCAGGGATCGCACAATTCAGTTTAGCCTTGCTGCTCTTGACAAACAAGGGCAACTACACCACAATAATACTACCACCCAGGAGACTGTCATTGTCATGTTTCGTCGCTACACTCGGTGACAGTTTCTAGTTCCGTTAAAGTTCCATTTTCAGTATTACGCGTTCATCGGTGATTATATGGATTGCGCCTCAGGCTGTTCTCTAATACTCAATCTTATTTCAAACAAAAGTTGCTAAATGTAGTCAAGAATGAGGCGAGTTCTATTCCCATATGTCGTTTTACTTTGTTGTACCCCTTGTTGCTATTTTGACGGATTCATTACTAGCCTAGAAGCTTTGACTAGCATGTACTACGAAGCACAATTGATTTATCAGCACGTTCTAACACGACTACATGGCATATGGAAAGTACAGATGATGAATGAATAGACTTTGAATAAACTTAATTCCTCGCCACACTTGGTTGCCGAAATGAACGCTTAATATATGCCACGCATATAATTAGTATATCGTAGGAGGGATGATGAAAGTCAATCCCGTGAGTGAAGGCGCTAGTTTCTTCTAGTTCCATTCTTCTTGTCATTCCGACACGGAGATCCAGCAGCCATATACATAAACAAAGTAAGCGTTCCCCCAAACTGCGATGATTACAACTTTCAAAACATAGACCTGAACGGTTTCACAAGTTTTCAATGCGGCTCTCACTGATTTTAGATTGGCCTGGCTGCTACAACTCAGTCTTCGCCTGTATTGTTCAAGCTCAATCGCTCATTCGTCTATAGCGGTAGCAACATTCGTGGTCCTCGGAATATTCGCCGTGCAAGCCCTTGCTAGCCTTACCATTACAGTGACAGTTTCGCTGACTTAGATCTGGCGTGCATTGCGGAGACCATACCTACTGCACGCATTAAAACGAACAAGATTCGACGCAACATCCCAGACTCAAAAGCAACCAACAAGTTCCTTCGTCTACACAAACCAAGCTATCTTAACAATGTTGTCCATCAAGGCTTCTGCTTTCGCTGCCTTTGCGGTGTTTGTTAACGCCGTACAAGCTTACAGCGGCGACGGTAAGTAACTTGAAACATTGTCCTTCAGGTCAGAGGCTGACATTCACCCGCCAGCTACTTACTATTACACTGGCGTATTTGGGCTCTCCCCTTTTATTTCGTCATTTTTCTGAGTTATTTCTTTATTTCCAGCTCGGAAACTGTGGAGCTCAGAGCAAAGATTCCGACTTCATTGTCGCTCTCTCTACTCCAGAATACAATAACGGTGCCCATTGCTGGCAACACATCCAAGTCCACTGTAAGTCTTGAATTTACATATAATTTCTCCACACAAAGACCATGAATACCATCTCAACTTGTGTACAGATCAAGGACAAAACAATTGACGCGACCGTTGTCGACTCTTGTCCTGGTTGCAGCCAGTACAGCATCGACCTCTCCCCCGCTGCCTTCACGGCTCTTGCTCCTCTCGATGCGGGACGCATCCCGGTCACCTGGAACTACGTTTAGATTTACTCTCGCATTCCCCATAATAACGGCTGCATATCTTACTTGGGCGTAAATATGACTGATGTATCAAATTTTTGTCTCCTTACTTGTATCTGCAGTTTTGTATTGAAGTTATCAGCTGCGCCCGTGTTGGTTGTTAAATAAAATGCTGTATTTCTCGTGGTTAAAGTAACTCCTGTGAACTAAGCATCTCAGTTTGCTTTTGTTTGTATACTCCCGCTTTAGTACACATACTTTCCTTTCTAAGTTTTACATTTATCACTAGTCATTAAGACTTGGATTCTACATTACTTCAATTGATACACTTCTTTATTTCCGTTTTGAGTATTCATACAAGATCAAAAAAAAAACAGTGCAAATAGTGGTGATATGTTGCGGAGAGTTAAAAGCAAGAAATGATACAAAAGCATCCTCTGAAAAAAAAAATCAAAAACAATAATAAATGGCACCAATATGCTAATATGATCATTAAACATATCGACAAGAAGATCGAACGTACTTGTGGAGTCAGAAGAATGTCTCGGTCGATGAAAACAATGGCAATTCACGCATCATCCGAAATAATGCTTCCAATACTAAGGGGGTTCTTCTTTCCACGCTCGGTGTCACGACCACCGCCAACCACACGATCCTCTCTTTCCCCTATCGAGGATCGTGTTCCGGACGTATATCCGTTCCGGCTACTACTCCGAAGTTGAATAACAGGATACCCCACATTCGATGGCTGTTGTGGATGACTCCCTCCAACGCTGACAACGTTTGATCCAGTAACGGGCATGCTCAATGGCAGCACTGGGCTGCTCACATTCCCAGAAGATGCACGGAGTGGAGCTAATTGTATGCGGTCTCCTGGACTACCAACAGCACCCACCAGCCCGCTGGATGTCGATGGGGCAGGAGGGGGGGCAGTAACCTGACTTTGGGCTTGTTGACCTGGGGCCTGTGGCTTGTGGTTGCGTTTGTTGATGCTGTTGTGACTGGTGGTGTTGCTGTGCACCGTAAGCATCACCCCAACCTGTAGGGGAAGACCCAAAGCCAGGAGGAGTGCCCCATTCTGGGCCTGGATGAGTGGAATATCCATATGGATATGGAGGAGGGGGTTGGGGAGCGTAAGGATTGGGCCTTTGAGACGGATGCTGCATGTGCTGGGGAGGCATATGGGGAGGATAAGGAGCGTATGGAGTGGTTGGTTGTGCGTGTGCGTGAGGATGGTAGGGCCGAGGTGAAACAGTCGCTGCACGGGTGTATGCTGGGTAGTCGGTATATCCAGGAGTGGAAGGATGAGGTTGGTGTTGGGTGCTCAGAGGAGGAGCGATTGACCCACTAGGAGATGCTGTTCCCGGGGCAGTAGTAGCGGGTGCAGGAGCATATTGTGGTGATACTTGCATGTGTGGGGGTTGTTGGGGCTGCTGGGGTTGCTGGTGTGGGGGAGGCTGTTGAGATGGGTGTTGTTGATGGGGAGGGGGTTGTTGTATTCCGGGAGGGGGGGGACCTGGTTGATGGATAGGATGTTGAGGTTGGTGTTGATCGTAATATCCATATACCGGCTGATTAGGAGGTGGAACAGGTGGCGGCTGCGCATACATCGGCCCAGCATAGTCATATCTCGCGGGTGGAGGATGGTGTTGTGGATATTGCGAAGGATGGGGAGCATAGTGATGGGGTTGTTGTGGTTGTGTGTTATAGTATCCGTGAGGATCATATACTGGTTGCGATTGGTGTGGTAATGGAGGAGGACCCCAGCCTTGTTGAGGATAAGGTGCATAACCTTGTGGGGGAGGTGGGGGCGCGTGATGGGGCATATGTGGAGGATGCATGTGTTGAGGAGGAGGGGGTATATGATGAACTTGTGGATGTTGTTGCTGCTGTGGGGGATATGGAGGTTGCGGCTGTTGCTGTGGTTGGTGTTGTTGTGGAGGTGGGGGTCCATGTTGCTGTTGCTGTTGCTGAGGTTGTTGTTGGGGATGACTTTGATCTCGGTATGCAGGGGGAGGCCCTTGCTGCTGTTGACTTTGGACCTGGGGGGCGGGCGTCTGGGGCTCATACGGGTGGTAGCCGCCACCCCTACCGTCGTAGACAGACGGTCCTCCGAGTGTAACCCCTGGCGCCATATTTACTCCCATTGCAACTCCGTTACCGGGTTCCTGTCCTGGCGGAGGTGGTGGTGGAATGACTTGTGGAGGGGGCGGTGGAGGGATCGTTGGACCCAAAGTGGGGTCAATAGATGCTACAGGAGGCCACGGCTGTTGCTGAGGTATATGAGGTTGTTGAGCTAGCCCAGGGTTTGAACCCCCTGATAACTCTATACCATCATCTGTTCGGCTTCGCTTGTTATCGCGGCCTGAATTTTTGTTAGTTCGCTGCTGTTCATCGTCGTCATTATCATTTGATGAGTCTTCTATGGGAAGCGGTAGTGGCTCTAAAGCTTGGATTGGCCGTTTGCGCACTCGGATATCTTTTCGTATGCGAATTTTTATGCCTTGGTCTGCTAGGGAACAAGAAAGGGGGGTAGATTCTATAGAAAATTCAGCATACTGGTAAATTTGATCTGAAAATAATAACTTACCTTCCATTCCTGGAAATTTCTTTGCGGTATACACATAAAATGGGGCCGAATATATTGATTTACAATGTCGGACGTTATTCCTGTTTATAAATTCAAGTTAGATTCACCGAACACACTGCGATGGCGGTAAGGAGGCACAAAGTGGCCGAAGTTGGTGCATAAATCCACCTCGAAGTAAAATATATGCGGTCCGACATCCGTCTGCATACAATAGCGAAAGGAGGAGATACAGCGGGACTTAACAACTCACCCGACTACCTCGAATAAGCTCAGCTTTAGTCGGTAACTTCCCTCCGTGCGAACACTGAGATCAGGAAAAACAAAAAATCCAGCATCTGGATTATAATAAATCAATGATAATTTTCTTGTTGTTTCAACAGTCAGACTCGCCTTCATTGTTATGCTGAGGATCTTTCAGATGGTATAAGGAAGAGACTACGGAGCCTGTCGTACAGCGCGTGCGTCCATCCTGTTGCCACGTCAGATGTTAACGCACACCGCGACGAGCTCAAAAACATACCTTGAGCCAATGTAGCTCAGCATCATCATCAGGTTTTGCGAGACTTGCGAACATGAAATAATATGGATTTTGGAGGAAGGACTGAGCATATCCAGCAGGATCGCTTCCAGGAGACGAAGTATCCTGTGTGTCTCCATGATGACGGGAGGTAGCGCTAGGAGTCGGTGATCCTGGTGGAGATGTTGCAGAGCTTGTCCTTCGCCGTTGGCTGTTCTGGTGGGACGAAGAGGACGAGTTGGAGTGGGATGGGGCGGAGGAGGGGTCAATTACTCGCAGCTGTACTATAGGAGGGGGGTCGATAGGACGCCTGTCGGCTGGTAAGGTGGTGTTTCAGGGGAAGTGATTAGATAACAAAATGTGAAAGCACCTTTACCACCAACACCACACATACGGGCCTGCTTGGGTTCCTGCCTGACGATGAGCTCATATACCCTGCGTTGGCCGATACCATCGAGAACAGAACAGCCATGGAATTGAGGGATTGTCATATGCATTGGCAATGAAGTAGGGGGGATAGCGGAAAGGAAAGGATGCAAAGAAGTTAGATTGCCCTCGTTGATAATAAGTGGAATAAGAGGAAGATACGGAGGTGGGTTGCCCTGGGATTTTGGACAAGGCGAGTTGTATGTTTCACAGCTCCCAAGATGAGGAGACATGTGTAACGAGCGGACTGATGAGAGAGTGAAAACCCTCACGACAGAGATGACCCACAACCAAGGATTCGGAACACACCAAACAAGACTGGTTTGTACTTACAGTTGGTCTCTGTCGCATACATAATGAGTTGCCATTGGGGCAGAAATGGCGACGACGACGGAATCGGAGGGGTGGAGGTCGTTGTCGTTTGGGTGATGGTGGAGAGGAAGAGAGGGCTGGAGAATGTTCATGGTCAGTTGGGTAATAAAGTGTTGAGCCCTGTTCACTGTTGCTCGCTGTGTGTGTCCTGAGATAAAAGGTTACCGTATATGGTATTTCCTCCTCAATGACTCTGCCAATCCCCTGGGTCCGTCCACGTGCTGTCTCTCTCCTCTCTGCTCCCACCATCGTCTCTCGCCAATCTGTCGGTGTAATTCTCATTTCTCACACTTCCCGCCCCGCCGCTTTCTCGGGTTTTTTTTCTTTAAGTTTTCCTTTTTGAACAAATAAAAACAATATAATAAATAATATCTATTCATTTTGAACTTTCCCCTTAAACCTTGACATCAGTCTCCTAACCAATGAAAACGCTCATCTGTCACAAAATCAGGGTTTCTCGGAATCTGTTTACAACCTTCATCAGACGACATGGCATGCAATGCATCTGAACTCAGAACTCCGCCAGTACTTGAGTGTTGCACAATCTTCGATCTTCTGACACGGCTCTACCCGATGAGAGCCCCACTTCCTGGGATGGAGCTCCTTACTGCCGGGAACTACCCAAATCAATCTTATCTGCCCCATCGATTCCCTGTTCTCTGACTGACACCAAAAGAACAAACAGCGTCCCACACAATGTGTAACTTGGAACGCTAAGATATGTATTACAACAAGGCCATGGGTTGATGACACCTTCCCTACAGGTTCATCATATCATATCAGTCAGAAGGCGCCTCTCTCCCAGCTAATCACAATAGTGGGCTTTTGGGCAGCTGACATTGACAGCCCATCTCCGCAGTCCGGCATTTGCATAACATAACTCTAATCTACATATTCGCTCACCTGAATGTAGAAGGTGGTTGTGTTGTCGCCTTAGTTTGCGGAACACTATCTTGCAAATCACAAAGAAATTTTTGTCCTCTGCCACTTTAGAACATGCGTTGTGCTTTTCATTATCTGCAGCAGCTTCATGCAACCCTGCGACCTACTCGATCTTTTCCATCAAAAACCATGCTTCTGTCAAAACGAAACAATTCATTTTTGTCTGTCTTGTCCATTTCTTCGGATCCCGAAATTTGCTTGAGTTTCTCGGGGAATCCGATCCTATACGTTACAATCGCCTTATCTTGGGTCACCTTTTACAGCATCATCCCCTGATCCGCCGAGGTTTGCAATCCGATTACTTCAGATTAACCCAATCGAACGAAGCCCATGATGAACAGATGTCTCTAAACTTAACTTTTCAATCTCTTTCTGGCGTTATTACAATACGGACCGTCGTCCACATTCTTCCCGGACCGTGGACTTTGAACCTTCGATAACCTCGGTACTGGAGGTGAGATGAATATATAAAGGCGTAGAACTATCCAAACTTACCAAACCTTCGAGGTGATGGCCACAAGGCGACATAGTTTGCGTGTACGGAATCCGTCAGATAGAATTCATTCCAGTGACATCAGCTTTGTACTATATCGGATCCAACCCGACCTCGTGGACTAGCCCTTGTCCCTTACTGGACACTCCCATCATCATCATGCTCATAATTAATCCGGTCACCGAACACAAGGCGAAACAGCCAACATCCTGGGCGAAGCGCTTTAATCTTTATCCACATAACATAGACATACATCCTTTTTCCACACTGTGGAAATGAAGCGACTCGGAACTGCATTCAATCTTAGTAAACTTAACCTTCAACATCATTATTATTCATCGCCTTTAGTGTGTTAAGCATGAACAACCCATATAATATTCAAAACACATATGTAACTGCATTCAATAACACGATCCTAATACAGTTTAACAGAAATACCTTCCCCGAGGATCCGCGCACATACTCAACACACCCGGTACCCGGGACGTTATCATATCATAAATATCACCCCATCTCGTTCAAGCCATTGATTATACCTATATCCAGATCCTCCTTCCCTTTGCCCAGCTTTAACCGCACATACATGTGAACTTTTATACTATTACTGATCTCCGCATATGAATTATCGTTTAAAATACTCAACCGCTATATCTCAGAACCTAAACACTGGGCGCTCGACGGCAATGACACGAGTTGGGACCACCATACCGGCACCTCCCAAACTTCAATCTCAGCCCAGAAAAAAAGCCCGGTAACTCTGTCCGAGCCGTATCCATGTTTGCCCCAGTCCCATCTAGGCACGGGACCCGGCAGGATGGGGCGAGTGCCAGTGGGCAGAATTCTGATCCCGGAAGATTCTATTGTTTTACCGTTTATGTACATATCAAAGATCATTGACGCCTTTAAAATCCATTTTTCCTTATTTTGTATTCTCGGGTGTGTCCACCCGATCGGTGGTCATGTAAAACTCGAGGCTTTTTTGCTCTGAATAAAAGGGTGAATTATCCCGTACACGTTTTATACGGAACTAATTATTCAAAAGATTATGCATGGTTTATTAAGTAAAGAGAAGAGATACTAATCAGTACATGTGCAGAATTCACGTTTATAACAATACATGAATTCGAACGCAAGGCAGGGAGAGATGATAGAACAGGAGTAATTACAACTCGTCATCAAACATTCACAACATACCATCGAGAGGAGAGAAAGAACGCCATGAGGTAGCAACAAAATCATAAACAACTGATGACCTTCACGTCAAGCAGATTCTTGATGAGCCTTCTTCAGATCCTTTTCATCAACGCTATCGCTATCTGGAGAAGAATCATTCGCTGATTCACGGAGCCTAACACCTCCAAGTGCTTTTGGGTTAAAAGCGAAAGCTCCGACGGGGATGAAAGTAGAAATCAATATGATAGCTGAACAAACGGAGAAGTGAATTCTAAGGGTGGAAATGATTCATCTCAGACGATGCAATGGAGACACAGAAGTCAATGGCTTATGCTTACCCTCCAACACGGATTAAAGAATCCTTGATGTTCCCATTCTTCGTAAAGTCTCTGTCTATCACTGCTCCAAGAACTGAGCTAAATATCGCGTTGAGCACGATATAGGTCGAATATAAGAATGCCTATAATTCATATATCAAACTTCGATAGCTCATGATTAAATTTATAGAAGCAAACCATAACAGCACCAAGAGCGGAAACGTTCTTGTGAGCTGAGGAGATAAATCAGTACATTCCCTGGTGGATATACAATATACACTAACTAAAGTTTGACTCCGACAAGGCAGATTGAATGTAAGCGGCGAGCGAAACATCTCCTGCAGCCCAGCCCTGTGGGTAATCAGTCCAGTTGCTGGCAGAATGAAGAGTTGCCTATTGCGTACAAAAGAAATAGGGATGAAACATGCTGCAAGTTTCCAGGCCCAGCTGACATCGTGTGTCGCGATAGTAGAGAACTTAGGTAACAGCCAGACGAGGTTGAGCTGAACAAACTAGTTTAGTAAATTTACTTAGCTGCTAAATCATATTGTACATACAGCAAGTGCATCCAACCGCAACCATGGGAGCTTTGGAAAAAAACGTGGGGAAGGATAAGTCAGGGATACCCAACGTAACGGTTATGAATGGCTTTGATCACTCACAGGAGTTGTGATAACATCGGAGAGAACCAAGACAGAAAAGGCACCAAGGAGCTGGAACACAATCAAACTAAGCGGTTATGGATAAAGGATAAGCATAATTATATCGATCACCTCTCCGAAATTCGAGCCTATTTTTATTGCAAGTTCAGCGATCATGATCGAGCATCGAATTTAAATATACGTACCGCCAACAATAATCTGACTCCATGCTGAAATACCTAGAACGCGTTTAGCAAACGCTGGGGCAAGGGAGCTCTCCAGGAATCTAACGAAATTCATTAGTAATACCGCGAAATAAATAGATCTCACCAACCTGTGGCAATAAAGTGCGAGGGCGCTTAAAAATGGATTAAGTTTTACATGAAATAGCATAAGAACACATTGCATACTAGCTAGGGAATAGCCCTGTATTTTTTTAAGCGATCAGGTCGGAATCGAACTTAAATTTCACGCAATTAAGAACTTACAAACGAATCGCCGGTTGGTGAGCACGAGTTTGCCACCAACGTATATTGATTCAGCAAAGCCGATAACCCCGCGCCATATGTCAACAAGATAGCCATTCATTTTGCTATTGGATTTTTCGACGTCTTCAAGACCGACCCCGTCTCCACCAGGAGAATCACTACTCTTCTTGAAATTGAGAACACTGATAAGCAGCCAGACTCCCTGTTACAATGAGAAAATAAAATAGCGGCGATATAATCTGGCGGCCTACCCCTGCGAATGTGAAGAAGACTACGAAAGAGATCCAGTTAGCAAAATGTCATCAAGATCGCCAACGGCTTTACCTGGTGTCAGGAAAAAGCTGTAATTATTTCCAAACTTGCTAATAGCCGAAGAGGAGGCAAATGCCCCTGCCGTCCCGGCAACCTCTGAAGAACTATTTATCATATTTCGCATGCAGTGCAAGCCCTTTCTTACCATAAAATATATGCTAAAAGAAATTTCAATACAAGGATTTAAAGATAAAAAACGCGCTGCACTAACCACCGTAGCATCCATCCTGCGGAGTTTTCCTACATTGCCCCCAACAATGTCCGCTGGGCTGAATGCACAAGTGAGAAAAAAAGGTTTATATAAGGACATTTAAGATGAATACATTACGCGTCGGATAAGCTCAACCATTCCATATGAGATACCACTGAGAGTCCAGACCACGAAAATCTAAATGATTAAATCAAAACACGACCGCTTTTGGATATGAATATAACCTACCAGATTTGGGTTCCAATCACCATAGATCGGAGCTTTTGCTGTCGAAGGCTTCATCTTACCACCTGTATGATGAATGTCAAAAGATGAAGAGCTTGGTTGGATAATGAATAGTGTGCTACCTGTGGAAGCATCGACTATGAGTAGTATAGTTACCATCAGGGAGAAGATAAAAATGGCTCCCGAAAGGATAGTGCGAGTCGGCCATCGTTTCACTAGGGGAGCAATGAGAATGGCGCCTACACATTGTGCTGCCTGGTTGACACCCTGAGCTGCACCAACTTTATGCAGTCGTTAGGTTGAAGTACCCTGAAGTAGGCAGCTCCAATAACATACGTTTCGTAAAGGCATTTGTAGCTTTGAATCTATCCGTCGCTAGAGTGGTAATAGAACCGTTGAAAAACTCAAGGCCAAGTTTATAGAACATGATTCCAGCGATATAAATGCCTCTAAAATGCGCTCAAATTAGTTCTGGCGTTTTGTGTAATTATAAATAACACATACATGTTACGCTTCTCTGTGGGAGAGAATGCTGGAGAAAATCATCATGAGGGTCCAAATCAATATTCCAGAACTATCACACGCACAACGCCAAATTTCTGGAATTGTGGACATCGTCAAGCCGAGGATGTTGGATAGATGTTGCAAGCAATACTAGGACGGATTTCTGCATCTTTCTATAGTCAATCGATGGGGTGCACGTTCGTCAGTCCGCATGAGTACGAGATGGACAAGACTAGCCAAGACCAATAAGTTTCATATCTACCCTTGTGTGCTTGGCTTACTCTACGCTCAATTTAGGTCAAACGGACATTTCAGAGGCAATACAGTTTGATCCCAAATTACGTTTAGCATGTGAGAGTTGCGCTATGGAAGCACAAAAATGAATGTCAAAAGGTGTACATTTGCCAGTCCAAGTTCCAAGCGGATGCCAAGGATACCCCGCAAGGTTCATACGAGAAAGTCCAATCTGTATCAGTGACAGCGTTCCTGTAAGTTATTAACATCCTGAGATTTCATGAAGATAACGAGAATGGTTCACTTTAGTTCTTCAATGATAACCGTAAAATTATTTAGGTGCAAGATACTTCGAGAATTCATGAGGATGAAGCTTGTTCTTGCTTGGATGAGCTATTAATGCAAAACTTGGACAAACAAATTTGCATTATACCGGTGGAGATCATGGGAACCAGCCAAACAAAGTCCTCGACCATATGGACTTCAACCAAGGTAAAAGGTTTATATGTTGCGGTCTTGGCGCCGAAATAGATCATGACATGAGCAGAACTCTCCACCAGGATTCCAAGATAACTCTTGTCAGCACATATGTCAAAAAATTATTGCAAACGTGCTTTCTGGTTATAATCTGCAGTCCTCCCCGAATGATAAACATAAACATCATGTGCGCTGTCCAGGGGTGGCCAAGGAAAATCATCAAACGATATCCAAACCCTCCCCAAGCAAATTTAACTGTGAGTACCTCTATACGCCACGATCAGTTCTATTAGCTCACCATGTCCACTGGTAGTCCTTCATTGTTTCGTCTGGTGACCTGATCCACAAGTCATAATGCTCACGGGACCTAATGACGGCTGAAACGCGCCATGGATTGATCCGGACCTCCTTCCAATAAGATGTATATTAATCGTACAAGCTGGCATTGATTAGCGGTCTTGATAACCCACACCTCACGAGCGAAAGAAAACTGATTGGTATTGGAGGAGGCGCTACAGAGCTGTTACGTACGCACATGGGATGTACCGCGGTACTGCTTGGTTTCCATAGACCAAAGTTATACGTATTGATATTCATTCAGACTATGCCCTTCAAGCACTCGGGTTCAGATGTTGCCTCAGTCCTCCGCCTCCAACCAAATTGCGTGTCAAGACAATATTCGTTCACCCCACAACCCATATGGGATCGCTATTTATATCTCAAGGAAGCACAGAATCAGTGCCGGATACCAGAATGGGTCAGTTCAAGCACACCATGTGTATCAACACTTCTCAGCTTCCAAAGAACACCTGGACAATCATACTTAATCCTCTAATATCCAGACTTCGAACCCATGCTAGGTTGAGATTCCCCGCTCTACGTGCCACTCTCGACGACGAATAGCCTATGACTCCTTGGTCTCTCTTGATCGTATTACTTGGGAACTTTGCTGTTTCCTCCGCCCAAACATGGCATGTATCCATTATCTCACTTTTCATCCCCAATTCATGTCATTACCCAGGTGTAACAAGAATTATATGCGGAGCGAGCCGATTGTACCTCCAGGTAATAGGTGATACGTCTTACTAACTGATTATATCTCAAATTTCGGTTCAACTAGGCGGCCGCTTTCCTGTTCCTATTGCTTCAAAAACTCCCCTGCTTGCTTTGCGATGCTCCCAAGCCATTCGTCCATATCTTCCAGAAGATGAAGGCTCCGGTGAATCAGTGGCAATACTGATTGACACTCCAATATCCTTCTCGCAAATTTCCAACGCGGTGCCAATCACAATACCTGACCCTCATAATCTCGGTACCTTACACGTCACTGTTTCCGCCGATGGCCATCAAATCGCAAGTGGAGATGTTCCTTTGAACAGCACAAAAAACGCTCTTGCATTCTCTTTATCCTCTCTCCAGCCCAGGAAGGAAGCATACGAGATTACATGTTCTGCAACGTATTCGACACAGACCTTCAAGGCAACTGGTTCTTTGACATTTTTACCCACTCCCCCATCTACTATCGGTTCTGTGACTAAAATGGATCTGAGAACGGGTGCTTTGCTAGCGCGACCTGCGAATGGAAAAGGAGGTCCTTTCTCTCCTGTGATTCCAGTTGGATTTTATACACAGTTCGATGGACTATCTGGCAAACAATCTATCAGTTTCTGCTGAATTGGCACGCCAAGGGTAAGCGAAAGTTCTCGGTAGCGGATAAAAAAGCTTACTCAGATAAACAGATTCAATGTCGTAAGTTCCGAGCAGAGAATCATTTCAATTTTAGTGAATCCATCTCTAGGTTCACCCTGTCCCAACCTTTAGCAACATGACTCTGCTGGATATGGTTTTGGACAAAATGCAGGAAGCCGGTCTATATTTGATGTATGACATGCGAGGGTAAATTATATACCATTCGTCCTAAACCAGTATTTACGTTGCTTTTTAACCCAGGACTTACATGGATGCTGCTTCAGTCACAGCACAAGTCAACCATATCAAATCACGACCTAATCTTCTGTTATGGTATACTGCCGACGAACCTGATGGTACCTCGGATCCACTAGACGCCACGCTGAAGTCTTCAAATCTTATTACATCATTAGACGGGGGAGACGGCGTCGGGGGAGCAGGGTATCATCCTGTATCTTTGGTTTTGAATTGCGAAAACTATGAATTCACGTATGAAAAATGTGACTTTCACTGCTCTCGTTTCTGATTGCTTTGTAGGGCATATACGAGTGGATGTGACATTGTCTTGCAAGATACATATATGATCGGGAATAACGTTACTTTCTCTTCACAATGGGGCACTGTTTGTACGGAAGACTACGGTGATTGCGGGTACGTGATCCTCCCACCCTATTCGAATACTATTAAATATTTTTAATACAGATGTGACAATTGCAAAGGTTCTTTTGAAGACATATCAACACGGATGGACGAGTTTAGGGATCGCCTGTTCATTAATGGGTGGGAACGTACCAAGGCAGTCTGGACTGTTCCCCAAGGCTTTGGTAACGAAACGTAAGCTACCATATTACCCCTGAATTTCATACTCTGATTTATTTTACAAAGCTATTGGAAGGTTAGAATGTTCTAATATCTCCTATTTCTATCGTTGACCCTTGGTATTCTGATGCAGCGCTATCCTACTGGTAAGGAATGGGTTGTTGAGAGCGTATTGGGAATCAATCATGGAGGCTTAGGTAAATTAGAACACCCTCTGAGATTAAGCAACGGGCTAAAGTTATTTTAAGGAGTGGTTTCTTGGGATGACCCTACACCTGCAGACATCAAAGCGTCGGCATCGGGTTTCGCGATTGCCCTGAAGCAAATGACTCCTTTTATCACCAATCCATCAGCCAATTTCCGTCAGGTTACAATCAATAGGGTCGATATCGGTTTATGGCAAGTTGGTCAAGAGACTCTCGTTCTGGCGAGTAACATGAACAATAAAGCAGTCACCATAAGACTACCAGATATAGGTCTATCGGGAACGTTGAAACAGATTTTCGACAGTGGAATGAATGTGGATCCTGCAAGGAACCACCTCCTGTTTGAAGATGTAGGGAGTGGTGCACTCATTGTAACAGTTTAACTGCAAATCGGACATTCCGGTCATACATGCACATTGTTTGTCTTGTGTAAGATCAGGTTTTGCATGTATCCAGAACCAGATAAAATTCAAATCCTGATATATTAGAAGCTGAGGCTAGAAACGTTTGTTTTTCCAATTCATAAATTTACTACACGTTACACACTAACTATGAGAAACTAAATAATACGGTGTCCTCTCATATACCCATTCCGGAACGTATAGAATTCTGCAAAGGATACCCGGCCCCATCCTGTTGAGAAGACTTTAGTAGATGAAAGAAACTTGGACTGGTATACGAACCTGATCCATAGACCACGTGAAGCAACCTGCTAATCCAGCCTGTTTAGCAAAGATTGCTTTATCCTTGACTGAGTATGTGTCTTTCAGATCAGAGGGTTAGTAACGCAACAATTGTCTTTGAACCCCATGAACTGACCATCGTAGCTAACAACCGTTGCCTGAGAAACGTTAAAAAGGAACTGGAGGATAAGAATAGGATGAGATATGGGTCAAATTTTTATTGATCATCAACATACTGGAGTGTCGCTGCAGTCATCCCAGCCTGGTTGAAGAAATTATTAATATATGAGTTGAAGAGAAAAAAACAGTCCATCTTACCCATAGTAAAGCCTCCACCCTGGCCATAATTACCATCAGATTTCTTGACGAGTGCGCCGGATTGTACAATTGTTGCAAACGGTATCTGTTGTCCATACCAAGACCTCAAATCTGCGATAGTTGCTTTGACTTCTGTTGCTGATCGAGGGTGAGGGGTATTAGTTGGCTCGTCAACTTTATCTGATTCATCCGGCATGAAACCTCCAGTCAATTTGGTCTTGGTACTCTGAGATACCCAACCATAGTTTGCCATGCCGAGCATCATCTACTTGAAAATTATATCCTGTTTACACTGTGAGAAGTAGAGTGTTAATTACCTTAGAAGCAGGGAAACCTGCTTTTTTCCATTGGGCGACAGCAGCTTGAGCGCTAGCCTGGGGTTGTTTCGACGTACCACAGAGGTTGCCTGTTTGTGTATGAGCTGACTGAAAGCTATTAAGACTTTTGGTACTCACCTAATGGTGCATTCGGTCCCGGAGTGGAAGAGGCACCCCAGACGTCATAATTCCTATGTAACTGTTGAGAGTCTGACCCATAAACAACTTGATAGACGTACATGATATTGATGTAATCCATCACTTTGGCGTATGCAGATACATCTGCCAGAGGTCTTCCATCTGCACCCAGCCAGGGGAGGTGAGGAACTGCCATAGATATTATTTTGCTTGTACCTGCGACATACATTTATTAGATCATTAGATATAATACCAAGAGTTGTTATGATACCGAGAGTAGCACGGAGACTGGTCAAGAGGGATAGAAGGTTTTGGGCATCCTTCGAAGAATAATTGTTCCCAGCACCAGGGGAATTGGGATATTCCCAGTCAAGATCGACGCCTTAGGATGACTGTAAGAAATGTGCATAGTCCTCCTTATGATAAACGTACCAGCAAGTCCAAATGTTGATACTGCACTTGCCAATGCATTGACAAATTTGGTTCTGTTGGCAGCGCTAGAAGCAGCATTACTGAAATACTTAGAGCCGCCCCAGCCACCTCCAATTAACGTAAGCCTAATAATCTCGTATGGAATGTTTTAGACCCACTTACCAACAGATAATACAATCTTTGTTCCCTTTCCACTGTTACGCGCGCTGGATATAAGACGCCGGAGGATGTCCTGGCTCCAGGTGCTCCAGTCGAGGGTGGAAGAAGCACTGGGGAGTGCAAAAGCTAATATATGGTCAATTCACGTAACAAGAATTCCACAAAGATCAAGCATACCAAAGAAAATGATATCGAAAAGAGCGAAATTAACTTTCTCGGGGGGGAAGTTTCCTGAGCTCCAATCAGGATAGTAGCTTCCTGACAATGGTTTCGCTGCCTTCACCGTCAACCTCTTGGGCAAGGCGCGTGATAATAAATTGAACGCTGCTGCCCTGGAAAGCGTAGATGGCAAGGCATCCTCAACCTCAAAGCGAAGAGAGCGTTCTACAGTCTCTAGTCCGGGCATAATAAATTGTTTTAAAGCAACGTGGCCCTTAAACTCTGGAACTGTTAGAACTTCTTGAAGGTATTTCGATAACCCTGCTTTTCGCTCTGCAATGAGGGCATCATCAACCCATGCTGAGGGAAGGAACGAGGTAACGAGAAGTCGTTTGGGTGGAAGCTTGAAGGTGTCTTGCAAGGTTGCTATCGACGACAGTGAGTAACCATTACACAAGGCTATAGAACTATTTTACTATGGAGAGTGATAAACTGATGTCGAAGGTCAGTTGGAAAACATCACAGAACAAATTCAATGTGGGACAAACCTCAGAATACCTGCGATGCACAATGCTATATGTACCGTCCAAAGTGACCTGAACGGTATATAAGATATGTGGATGGGGCTTAGAAGCTGTAGTGTGATTAACGATAGTGACAAGGGCCATGGGAGGGTATTGGTTCAAGTTAGCTTGAAGTGAAACAGAACCTAGAATATATAGTCGTTACGCAGAAATTCCTGTGCGTCACTTTTGGGAGTTCAGACCTTCCTTTGGAACGAACCAAGCACACAGTAGGCGACATCTGTCAGGGGCATGTCTGTCAATAGCTCCAACCCACCTGAATAAGTTCTATACATTTACCCCAATCTGGTTAAAAATGGAAAACATATCTCAGGATAGAACAATTGAAAGTGGGTAGTTATCCCTGCTATAGACCGCACAGGTTCATGCTGTCAGGGTGGCTACCATTCATGGTGGACCGCTGCAGTCTATCTTTCAGAATAGTTTCAGATCGAACTTCTGCGACCATGCGGATTTCAGAGGCAAGTACAAGATATCCGCTATAGGTTATTGTCGTGCATGAGAAGTTCTGAGCTGTACAGAGTTGGGTCTGATGAGAAGCACTGAAAAAGTCATCATCACATCATCATCACAACTTTTTCGACAAACGGTATTTCTCCGGCGCTCACAAACCACTGACAGGTGACCGGTAACCAACATCCGCTGGAATTCTTCTCATAACATGCTTTGAAGGATCTGTATATAGTATCGTCGTGTAGTTATCGTATCTAACTGTATACCTGAAACAGACTCATATGAACCTAGTATATAGCAAGCTCGAAAGATATTCTTCCGATTTCTGTATCAATTCACAATTTTGGGCTTGTGAGAACTTCCACAAGTCTCGGTACTAACGCACATCCGATTTGAAGCACTCGGCCAGCGTTCCTTGGACATTGGCTTGGATGTGTGCGTGCCTACAAAAGCTGGGACTTACACAAGTTTATGTCCAAATACGTTAGGGTCCCATTCAATCCATTGCGGGATAATATAAAACAATTGCAGGTCCCGTTCACACTGAACCTGAATTTTGATATGGCAAAATGCCCGCTCGGCGTAAGAGCGAGAAATGTTCCTGAGGTTAAACAACTCGGACGGAAAATTTCCCGTTTGTGCGCTTGGAAAAAGGGGGAACGAATTCCCCGCCAAAACATACTGATTGTGAAAGCGATGATCCAAACATTGTCTCACATTCAGCGCGCAAAACTAAATTTGTGGAATTCTGGAATTTTGATTGCGGATATAACTTAGCAGAATTGAATCGCCAAGTCTTTTCGATTCTCTCTGCCTGACAACAAACGTAGTTGGAGGATACGAGTGGACACAAAAGGCTCAAGAAATACCTTGTTAGAGCCAACTGAATAAAGGCCCCACCAGCCATGTCCACCTCGAGATCATGCTTCATTGTATGATTTGTCATCGTGCATAACGTACGGCGCGTGTGTATATGAACCAAGCCCTCAGTTCTGAATCATCGGGTTCAGTGAGAAACTAGCGCTTCGCCCAAAAAACATATATGTTCTCACCATGCATGTTCACTTTGAACATCGTTGCCGTTCATATGACGTTTTGCTCCCAAAACTGTTGTGGGTCCGGACCGGGCATCTGGCATCTGGTAGTGCCCTGGGTAAGCAGATATTCTTGTGTGATGCACCTACGCAGAAAGTCCAAGCCACAATTACATAAATGTAGACCTGTCAATTCTCCGAATCCACCAAACATCTTTCATGATTTAGTTTAGAGGGGAAGAAGGAGACCAACTAAACATGATCTAAACCAACTTTGGTTTTGAAACAAGACGATCCACTCAGAAAATGGCTGAACCTTGCCATTGGAAGTCCTCCGGACTGTGATAGTTAGTTGAAATCAGAAAGTATAACACAAGCCCGGGAGTAAGTTGCCTATTCATCGGATTTGATACATCATGCAAAATCTTTGGTGCTAGCCATGGAAGATGGTAGGACTGTAGCGAAAACAAGGAGAAGATTCTGCTTATGGCGCACTGATATTTTCTCACGTACGTCATACGGATGGAGTCTGTTGTTTCCAACAATGCTGTCAAGCCCTCTTCACATCTTTCAATGCCAAGGAAAGTGATCATCATCGGTGGCCATGGAAATGTTAGTCAAATTTCTGTACAGCTTACATTTATATAGAGATGTTCATGCACTCATCATATTAGATTTCCTTGCGCTTAGCACGTCAATTGTCTCCGACTTGTTCTGTAACTTCTGTCATAAGAGACAAGCAACATGAGGAAGATATCACAGCTACAAAAGCCACACCGCTCCTCCTTTCTTTAGAGGAAGCCTCTGTGGCGGATTTTAGTAATACATTCGAGGGATTCGATGTCGTTTATTTCTCTGCGGGGGCTGGGGGAAAAGGCGGTGAAGAAAGAACAAAAGCTGTCGACTACGAAGGGGCGCTGAAAATATTTGATGCTGTAGAAGGAGTCACTGGCCCGAAGCCGCGATTGATTTTGGTTTCGGCCATCGATGTTCGGGATCCACAAGTTATACCCGCTCATTACGTGAGACACATTTTTCCTGCAAACGCGATGCATGGTTTTTGACGATTCCAGAACGAGAAAGATATTGAGATATCCAAACAGATTCGAACGGCAATTCCAGGATACATGCACTGGAAATATGAAGCAGACAAGAACCTTGCAAAGCGGACTGCCTTCAAGTGGACTATCCTTCGCCCTGGAGGCTTGACAGACAACCCTGGGACTGGGAAAGCATCTATCGGAAAGACACACCTTGGAACGATAACTGTGAGTAACAGCTTCGAGGCTTAGAAAAGGCATTCAAATTATTATCACTGATAATTGATATTTTGTGAAAATAAATAGAGAGATGACGTTGCAAAGACTCTTGCTCTCCTTGTCGATAGGGAAGACGCCGCTGGTCTAGCAATCGACCTTGTTAGTGGGGATGAAGAAATCGAGACAGCTTTGGACGCAATGATAAAGAAGGGGGAATCCGACTTTTCGGGATGATCTAAGACAATTTGAATAAGAAAATCGATGTATTCTGCTGTGCAAATGTAACACTTTTATCTGTACTTATGGAACCGACAACATTGTATACCCCATATACATTCGGTGCAACTAAACTAAATGCGTATACTTTAAATTAAGAAAGATCAGAGGTTGTAATGACAGTGATATAATTATAATCACAGCACCCCTGGAAACCAGCTTACTAATTTTGTTGATGTATCACAGCATTACAATTCATCACAAGCAGCGCTGTGTAAGTCACCCCCAACTACTAACTTAAACTCTTCCACCATGGACTCCTCTTCATCGACCTCCCTGGTCTACACCAAATCTGATCCTTCAATGTCTTCAGTAACAGCCGACTCCGCAAAGGCAACGAATTTGTCCTTCAGGCAGGCACTGGAGCAGACCTCAGCAGACTCACCAGAAGTATGGCTTTCATACTTTTTTTTACCGTGCAAGAAACTGATCACTACTTTTTGTAGATAAATATCTTTGTAGCATCACAACGAGGAGATGTAGATCTCATTCGGGAGCTTATCGAATCTGGGAAAGCAAAGGCTACAGACCGTGACGAACAGAATATTACGCCTCTACACTGGGCAGCTATCAACGCACACGTTGCTGCCTGCCGATATCTGCTCGAACAGGGTGCAGAGGTTGATGCACTGGGCGGTGACCTTGTTGCTACACCTATGCAATGGGCTGCTCGCAATGGATACCTTTATGTCATACACCTGTTGATTGCACACAACGCCGACCCCAACATTACTGACTCACAAGGATATAACACTTTGCATCTTGTAACACATTCTTCATCTATCATGCCCCTGTTATACCTCCTACACCAACCAATCAATGTCGACTCTCGTGATTCTCAAGGCCATACTTCATTAATGTGGGCTGCATACCAAGGAGACGCTCTGTCAGTTGACCTCCTGTTGCGACATGGCGCTAATCCAAATCTGAAAGATGATGCTGGCTTATCACCATTGCACTGGGCTGTAGTACGCGGAAACAAAGTCTGTATACGGAGATTGATTGAGAAGGGAGCGGATTTAACGGCGAAAGATGAGGAGGATAGAACACCTAGAGATATGGCCATTGAGTTGAAGAGCTTAGGAGCGTGGAAGAGAGCCCTTGAGGAGGGTGGTATGAATGAGTATGGTGTAAAACGAGGGAAGCCACTTGGCGATGTAAGCCTTTTGTTTTTAAAACTCTAGGCTTTTGACTCACACACGCTGCTCAGCTCAACACGAAAATTGCAATATTCGCTTTACCAACGTTGTTTTTCTATCTTATCTTTATGACTTTGACTATTCTTCCATGGTACACCGGGATATTACTCGCCATGGCCGAGTTCTTCGGAATGCACCATGTAAGCATCAATGATATCCGGTGTTGTAACCCGATTAACTTATCTTTCAACAGATCGTTACCCGTGTCTTGCTTAATAAATCCACGTATACCGACAGTGTTAACCAGACACCTTACTTTGCCGGCATTATCTCTGGTTCTATCATTTGGGTGCTGTACTGCTGGTCCACTCATCTTATCAAACGTAAGTTCAAACCTTCTAAAAAAACAAGTTCTGTCAGTTGATATAGAACCCTCTACATAGAAACACAGTCCCATTCATTCATCCACTTGGTATTCGCCTTAACTGTTGGACTATGCGCTTACAACTTCTTCCGAGCTGTGACTCTTGATCCTGGAACATGTCCCAAACCTGCAAGTGGTGAAGAACTTCGATCAGTGTGTACTCCATGCTTTAAAAAGAATTCGTTTATTGACTTTTTGGTGTAACAGATTATTGAAGATCTTGCATCAGAAGGACGACTAAACGGACAGACTTTCTGTATCCAATGCATGGCGCGCAAGCCACTGCGTTCAAAGCATTGTCGTGTTTGCGACAAATGTATTGCTAGAAGTGATCAGTAAGCTGCCTCACCATATTTTAGTTGAGCACTCTCTGATTGGTACTTAATGTTTAAAGTCATTGTCCATGGGTATGGAATTGTGGTATGTCAATTGATTTTCATACTTACCTTTGCACCAAAAAAGACTGATATCTGATAATAGTTGGCTCGAATAACCATCGACAATTCGTTCTTTTCGTGTTAACTCTCGTCATTGGGATCATACTCTTCGACTATCTCACCTATTCTCGTACGTGTTCATCTATGAGTTTCTACTGGCAACTACTCAGCCTTATAAATACAGTCTTCTCAAGTATTACGGTATCCACTGATCCCTCCGATATATCTCCTTCTTGTCCTCTCCCGGACAGTCTATGCGCATTAACAGCATACGATCCGTTCCTCGTTTCCGTGTCTGCCTGGGCAACCCTTCAACTTGTCTGGACCCTCGTCCTTCTCGCATCTCAGCTATGGCAGATTGCAAGACAGATGACAACGCTCGAGGTTTCTAATCTGGGTAGATATGGTTTCATGGGTGGACGCGGTGGCGCCAGTCTAAGTGGTCAGATGGGACATCGCCATCAACAAGGGCACCGTAATTCGGATGTCACCGTTCCAGGCTTAGACTCAGAGGATACTGCGCTTATGGGACAAGACGCTGGGTCTTCATCAGGCGCTCCTCATAAACAATCCGGCCTATGTGCAGGCTGTGGAAGCGGATTTTTGATGAACCTTCTTGGATTCGATCGTTTCACAAAAGGAAAGGCTGTCGATGGGTTAGCTAGAGCGAGTAAGGCAAGCAATCCGTTTGACCTTGGCTTTGTTGGGAATTGTAAGGATTTCTGGACTGCGGGAAAAGAACTGGGAGTGGAGTATGAGAAATTGTATGAAGTCCCAACGGAAGGGTTCAGGGAAGCAAAAAGGAGGAGGGAACGTGGGGATGATGATGAGAGTGGCAGAAAACCAAGACAGGGTCTGTTTATGGGGTTGGGTCTTGGGAGATCTAATAGTCGCCGCGGATATGAACCTGTCAGTCAGGTTTGAAATGCTGTTCTGTACTTATTATTACAAAGTTCCCCTAGTCAGAAAATTATGACCTCTTATTTTTTGGTAGTAGTTTGATGAAATTTATGATACAGATTGTTGTACAGATGATACAGCAGAAAAAAATCTTGACGACTAAGGAATAAGAGAGAAAGAGAAAAACAAAACGCTATACAGTAAAGAGAAAAAAACTTGAACCCAAACTTGAACTTTACTCCAATCCCGGCATCTCGTAATCCATAGGGACATCTTTTCTCTCTAGCCAAGCCGCCTCATCACTACCCAAATCAACTCCTTTTCCGCAATCCAATCGTCTCCTTGACGGCAACTCTTTTAATTCAACGCCAACACTCCCAAACATATCAGAACGGTCACTTCGTACTACAACATAGTGCTCCCCATGCCACCCAATGAAATCGACAGAAGGTATAGCAAGAGCAACACTCCTTGCACTTGAAACCCAAAGATCAGTCTGTACTTGAAAATCTTTTTCTGACATAAGGTTCGGTTTAGGGCGACGTTTTGATGAACATTGGAGGTGGAGAAAAGATAGACAACTGAAGCAAGAAAATGATGCTGCATATTCGTTCTATAACATCAACTAATTAGGGAGAGGCAATGTAGACATTATTGGTAAATACTCACAAGTGATTTGTCTGAAACAGCTGTTGATAGATTGATTGCTATCATCCCAGTCGGGATTGCTTCAACCAAAGATGTCAGAGCCGTCTGGGTTAGATTGGGGATTCTAACTCCCAATACACGGAGGTTTGTTAAATCAGGTAGGAGCTTCAGGACCATTTCCCAAGGGCAACTCCCTAGATCCAACCTCCGTAGCCTCCTGCGTTGTCGTAAAAACCGAGTGATAGACAGATACAAGTCAGTTTCTCCCTCGTGACCTACAAGTACAAAACGGAAAGCTTCAAGATGTGGCAAGAAGGTATGCGTCCCATCAATTACGTGGTCACTTCCAAAGATTATCGAAGCTGAACCTGGTTCCTCGAATGTCCCGTGAAGAGTCAGGCTTTGCAGATTATGGGCATGAGCAATTCGACTGAGTACAACATGTGAGATGCGGGTGTCCACGAGGTCTAAGTGCGTCAAGTTTTTTATTGTCACAGACTCAAAAACAGGATCCCAGGAGTGATGCCGTGCGAGGTAGGCTCCAAGAATGAGGTGTCGTAGAGTGGCCTCGTTCTGATCCAGGACTGTTCTCACCTCACCCATATCAGCAAATCCATCATCATCTTCTGCACGAAGGGTGAATTTTCGTAAGTTACGGAAAGCCGAAACTCCCACAGCATCAAAGTGCCAACCGCTATCAACAGCAAAGATCAGTGTCCATGCCTCATGAAGGTTTTTTTTGGGATAAATCAGCCTACATTAATCCCAAGCCATGGATCCTTGAATGACTAGATAATACAGCCTGGACCATTTCAGCTCGCATTTCAGGATACCCTATCCATTCAAAATCACGAAGTGCTTTGAATTCGGGAAGTGCAGTTTTGAAAATGCCTAGGGAATCAACCTTTTAGTTCAATGATACTGACCTAGGCATTACAAAACTGACGAGCCATCAAATCAAGCATATCTCCTTCCTCGTATGCCCAATGTAATCTCAGTGACTTGACGCGACTAGCAAAGATAGGATCTGCTTTGGCACGATCAAATATATCTAAGCCCCTATTTAAGTTTTCCTGGTCTTCACCAAAGTATATATCAAGAGTATGGAATATCTGGCGAACAGCTATATCTCTGTGGAAAGAAGAGACAAAGAGCCATGTTCGTAGATGATAGCGGGGGATATGCAATGCTATTCGTTCCCAGATTTCCATTGGTGCCCGTTGGGAAGCAGGTTCGTTGAGGAAGTGAATCTACAGAACAGGTTATACACATTGACTGGAAACCAATATATATATAAGTAAATCATCACATACCACTTTTTCTCTGCGCAGATATTGCTGAATTTCCCTATTGGCTGGATCTAACTTTAACACGGCCTGAAAGTCTTTGGCAAAGACATGAGAACTGTGGAGACATTGCTTAGATGTACAGTACCTTGTTCAGCCTGTGCCAGCAGTCTTTCCCCACCACGCTTTCGAGCACTCCCTCGAGCCAACAATGCTCGTGCTACATCTGACCTTGGAAGGTTCGGCGTTTTCAAGTAAACTTCTAGGTAGTTTTCAACCTCTGGACCATATCTGTATAACGTGAGATCTGCGTCCCAGAAACTGGATGTTTAAAGGATCCTCACTGCCCGGCCTCTATCAGACTCAACGATGTATCAAGCAAGAAGTTGGCCTTTCGGAACTGATTCAATGATTGTACGGCGCCAAAGACTGTTGATGTAAGCTCGTCGTAGGTGTTTGTGGTGGCCATTGGATGGTGGAAGAGGAAAGAAATGCAGACATGAAGGCCACACAGTGGCAAGGCTCTCAATAAACCCGAACCAGTGGTGGACTTCTGCGACTGGCGTAGTTACCGTCCCTTTGGTTCATCTTTCTCTTGGCTCCCACGACCCGGGATTTACTGCCGAAATAAAATGTAAAAACATACATTTCCACAATTTTATACTGTTCTAATAAATACACAAGTTTCTCTTTATCTAAACTTCTTCACCGCGAGCCTTATGACTTTCCCCATCACTGGACACTACTGTATCGACCATGATTTGCGCCGCAGGCCATCGTACATTAGCAGTCGTATTCCGAGCAAATGTGTCCCTGCGATCAACAAAATCCCGATTGTTCAACAACGTCATGAACGAGTTACTATAACTATCCAAAGATATAAATTCACGCCAGCTTCCAAATGTTGAGATTGACTTACAGTTTCCCAAGGATATAGCCACTTTCACGGTTACTTTAATAATATGTTAATGGAATGTCAATCAAGTACTCACGGACACAAGAAAAAATTCTTATCCTAAAGTTCCAAAATGTCAAAAAAAAGTTAACAGATAAAGAATGTAGTCATACAGGGGGCGCGAGTCCGGGAGTCACAATAAAAATGACTTCGAGGAGAGAAACAAAGGCTATTATGACCATTGGTAAATTCAGTCATTTCCAAGTTATAACAAGACATACCAGTTACTGCATTTGTTTCAATACATAATCTAACGATCTGCACTAAAATGCTATTTTCCACAAGGCGATATGGAGATTCATCCTTTTTCTTCAAAAGCTTTGATATATTTCTTGTATCAAAGCTAGCGGCATAAGGATAGAAAAACATTACTTACCCGGAATGTCAGAATCAATGCGATCAGTACATCGGCAGTAGCGCTTCCTGTGCCCCAAAGCTGCAGTGAACAGTTACAATGTTTGGCATCAACTTGGAAGGAAAACGCACTATTGCGAAGAGTTTGCTTTTCCAGTTCCAAACCGAAAAATGTCCGGTTCGTGCACCCTAGCCGATACCTTGTAAGGATACTCGGGTGAAGACCAACTTTATCATGCACCACTCACTTCTATTGAAGCACCCATCCCGCCTGCTAGCTGGACAAATGCTGCCTGAGAAACAATGAGCCTGATAAAAATATTATAAAACCAAAACCCACCAGTATGATAACCGCGCAAGTCTTGTAGCTATGGGTCACACACCATATCCTCCAGCAATATACTCCATGGGACGTAAACGCAATGATAGCACTCATCAGCGGTGAATCGATATTAGAAAGGTGGATCGTATCAAGCTTGGTGGTATCTCCGAATCCAGACGCAAACCAGTAAAATGCATCTGCAAGTGACATGGCAGTCTGCGCTGTCTCTAGAGCAAATAAAAAGTGCACTTGTGATGGGCTTATATGACTAACTGATAGTATTAGTCGACAAAGAGACAAATACCGAGTACTTTGATCCATGTCTTATCCTTTTTATAACGAACGCAATACATATCTAGGGTAATTGTGGGTCTAACGAGAATGCATATAACACGAAAACCTGCTCACAGTACTGGACAACTAATGCGCCATAGAACAACGAGTTGAGGTTGATACCGATTAACTGGTGTAATCAAATCTATACGTCATGTGAAACTAGAACATGGTTCGAGTGACCTACAGGTGGACCAGCCCTGAACGAGTACTATCAGTGACTGAAGGGCCTAGAAGTGGAGGCGGTGTACTTTACTGCAATATCGCTCGGAATATTAGGTGAGATCTCCAGAGTTGCCATATTGCAGAGTTGAGAAGGTCGGTTGGAGAAGTCAAGGTTTAAAACCCTACGGTATAAAAAGCCCTCCGAGTCCTCAACATCACAGAAACTGTCGGGCATCTTTGATGCAGAGATGGTATGCTCATCTGTCGTGACAGCTGATCGTTCTTTCTTGATGAGAAAATGGTTATTTTATTCTCATTACCTCTGCTTGTGAGACTACAGGATATAATCAGAGCCATCGACTCAGTAACTGGATGGTCAGGAAGCAACAGACCTTCTTCATCAAGACAATGGGTTTCTCGTATCTGTGGAAATAGAGTATTAGTATGTCGTGTGGATGGAGCACCCAGAGCTTTTTACGGGGATTACCTAATTTCTACTCATCATATGTTTCATTGTTTTACGAGCGCCGAAACGACAAAGAACTAATTTCTTCTTCTATAAGCGAGTCAGATAATTATAAATACAAATAAATCATGGAACCCCTTATCTAACTCCCACAGGACCCGGGGCTGCCATATTCAGTTGGAAGAGCCAATGGTCTTTTTTATCAGTTTATATCAGCAGGACGGTTCGGTAGTACCATAAAGTCATTCCGAGTTGACGTTCGAAAGGCCTAGGTAGCACAGACTATAAGTTTTTTTCAATCATGACATGACACCGCCATTTCGGCAGGATGTTATCCATGTACAGCGTTAAGCAGGATCAGACCTTGCATTCCCGATACCAGTTGTATGATCCAACCTGCCAGGACCTTACTCCGGAGAACCAAACGGAGATTTCACTTCGCCTTCAAAATTATACTCCCACACATGAGCGCTCTTTGTGTGATAGAACTAGTCTATACGGGTTTTTCGGTGTTGAGTTTTTAGCAACGGCCCTCGACGTGTTATTCATGCATTTCATTACCTAGTGTTGCAAAGTTTTTAGTAGAGGAAATCTAACCGAGCTTGAACCACTAGTTTGTGACTTGCAGAATAACTGGTAGAGAATCTGATAAGAAATTCGTAGGTTGGTGCAATGAAGCTAGTGTAAGAAGAGAAGAATTTACCAACTAGTTCTCCAACTACATTCCCACAGGAAGTGGTAGTTTATTCCTGGCAAAATTATAGATGACATGTTAGCAATTGGTATATCCATACTTATCTCACCACCATGTAATTCGGACTATCAAAACCGAAGTATTTTAAATATAAAATTTAAATCTAGAACTTGCTTTGCAATAGCCGCTGTGTCAATTTTGAATTCCCATACTAGTACTAATGCAAAAGCGATGCAACTATTCATTTATATACCAGAAACGATTGATGTAAATATTTTTCCACGTTGAAATCTCATATCCCAGACAGATACTACAAACTCATCACATCATATGGGGTGTGGTTAGCTGCTATTTTATTACTTTTAGAGAGGAGCCATATGGTGTCAAATCACTGTCACCATCTTGATCAGTGGGTAGTAAACTTAAATCAGGAGCATTGGTTACACTGAGTGGCATTTTGGATCAAGGTTGACAGTCCCTTTCTGGTCTCGATTAAGAAAATATCTGTTAAAGAGCACAGCCATGAATGAGTTGCTGTAACTTGTCCAAATCGTCATTTCGTTCGAATATCCCTCTCGATAATCTATACATGCAATTCTTACTATGAAATAGCTTCTATAGCAAGATGTCAGCGATGTGTTTCAGACAGTGATAGATTATTGGATAACCTACAGGCATAAATATAGACCAGTTCTTTGTTTTATGTGTCAGTAAAGAAGCAACATAAGCATTATGAAGTTAACACACAGCTGACCGCAAACATAAGAAGTATAACGAACCTGACTTGAATAGTGGACTACAATTGCTTCAATTTGTATAAATTATCAGTGATCTACTCTTCAAAATTCACATGGGCATAATGTGGTCCTTACTAAGTTGTTCTCGGTTCAGATTGATTCAACAGTTTTAAAAGCAAGTGTCAAAGCTCTCTATTTTGAGGACAAAGAGCCATGTGTACAAAATAGCAGGATATACAGTGGAGTTCGTTCTTGGATTTCAGTTTGTCCTCCTATTGCGAAGCAGGTTCGCTGGGAAAGAAAAATTAAAAATGAATCTACACAACCTACAGAACACAAGTTGTAAGCACTGACAGAAAATCAATACAAGTAAACCATCACGTACTATTCTTTTCTCTATACACATACTGTTGAACTTTGATATCGGCTGAATCTAACTTTACCAAGGCTTTGAAGTCTTTGGCAAAGACATGAGAATGATTGACACATTGCTTAGATGTACTGTACCTTGTTCAACCTGTGCCTACCACTCTTTCCCCACAACGCTTTCGAGCACTACCTCGAACCAACAATGCTCGCGCTACATTCGACCTTGGAAGATTCGGCGTTTTCAAGTAGACTTCTAGGTAGTTTTAAATTCTTAGATCATATCTGTGCAAGGTGAGATCTGCGTCCTAGAAATTGGACGCCAAGGGATCCCCACTGCCTGACCCCTTCCAGAGTCACCGATGTGTCAAGCAAGAACTTCCAGTGATTATATTATGCCAAAGATGGTTGATGTCACTAATATCGTTGTAGTTGTTTGAAGTGATCATTAGATGGTGGAAGAGAAAGAAATGCCGTCACGAACGCCACACAGTGGCAAAGCTCTTGATGAACCTGAATCAGCGGCGAACTTCTTCGACTTTGCATGGTTATCATCCTTCTGGTTCATCTTCCTCTTGGCTCGGGAATTATTGCCGAAATAAGAATCGTTACAGCTGTTTCCAGTAGAGTTGACCAAGGCGCCATTTTAGGCACCACATCAAATTTCCACAAGTAGTTTTATGTCGTATCTTAATGAAAACATATCTGCTCTCTATTTTTGTGTATCTGGAATCTAGGGAGTATTATACAGGTGCGTAAAGAAAAAATGGTGTGATTTGATCGGGTAAAAAAAAACACAGTGGGCTTGTTGATAAAACATGTGTTTTCGCCAATAGCCTAAATGATAAATGAGTTCTCCTACTTCGTAACAATCCGTGGGGACTCGGTAAGATATTTCGACCCAAGTCAGAATGACCTCGGTGTTACGAGTATTCAATTAGTAAACTCACATGAATGAATTGTTGTAATTGTTTCTAACGACTGTAAAAGGAAACGTTACTGTTATACTAGTAGAGCATTTTTTATTGTGTCTTCCATTCTTTTCTTTTCCACTGTCATAAAGTTGTCCACTTATACGATCAGTAGAAATTCTCTGATGTATCCTAAGATAAGAAATTTAAGTAAAATATGCGAATGTTTCAGTTTCTGGAAAGGGATATGACGGACTCGAAGCAATCGTTGTAATTATTATAATGGTTTCAATTTGACTCGACAACGGATGCCAATTATAATTTTTAACACTTCGATCCGAAGTTCATCTGTGAAATCTTGTTCATATACTGAAGAGATTGGTGAGTGAAACTTCAATGAATTAAGTACTTCTGTAATAAGTCGATTCTGCAAGTTGACTCTGACGAAAACATATTATTTCTTCATCACTTCGAACTTATCAGAGAAAATCAAGAGAAAATGACATATGCATGTGTAACGACAAAAATCTGACAATATATTCGTATCTAACAATTGATGTAAACCACAGCGCAGTCGCTAAAGAACAATTATACGGTGGCTTCGGACGCTGAGCGCAGTTGTGGCCCAGCCAATCAAAATGCTTAGTTGAGAATACTAGGACGTTACGAACATGACAATATATACATATACCGGCATAGGAATTAGGAGAAGATGAAGAACAGAAGGAGAAGGGTCGCATTGCTTGCAACGTCAATGTCTAGTGGACAAGACTGCATGGCTTCTACAGAAAAGTGGGGAAACTACTAAAAGTAGCGTGAATAAATACATAAGTTTCTTTATTTTCTCTTCAAACTCCCTCGCTTCGAGCCTTTTCACTGTCTCCATCATTAGAAACAACTGTATCCACCACGATTGGCGCTGCAGGCCACCGAACATTAGTAGTTGTATTCTGAGCAAAAACGTCCCGGCGATCAACAAAGTCCCGGTTGTTCAACATTGTCATAAACGAATTGCTATAACTATCAAAAGATATTAATTCATGCCTCTTCCATAGGTTGAGGTTGACTTACAGTTTCCCAAGGATATAACCACTTTCGGGGTCATGTTAATAAAATTGTTGACACATTTTAGTCTTGACGAGTACTCACGGACACAAGAAAAAATTCCCATGCTAAAGTTCCAGGTATGTCAAAAAAGAGATTCATTATAGATAAAGGATGTAAACATACAGGAGGCATGAACCTGGGAGTCGCAATAAGAATGACTTCGATGATAGCGACAAAAGCTATTGTAACCAGTTTTAGATTCAGTTATTATTAGGTTATGAGAAGACGTACCAGTCACTGAGTTTGTTTCAACACATAACCTGACGATTCTCACTAAAAAGCCATTTTCCACAAGGCGATATGGAGATTCATCCTTTTTCTTTAGAAGCTTCGGTACATTTCTTATATCAATCGCTAGCAGAAGAAGGGTAGGAAAGCACTACTTACCCGGATCGTCAACACTAGTGCAATAACCATATCGGCGGTAGCGCTTCCGATACCCCAAAACTATAGTGAACCATTATGATTTTGGTTTTACATTAGAAAGAAAACGCACTGTTGTGAAGAGTTTCATTTTCCAGGTCCAAGCCGTCAATAGTTGGATTTGCAAGCCCTGGCCAATCCCATTTAAGTATGATCTTGTGAAGACTAACTTTATCATGCCCTACTTACAATTATTGAAGCACCGATCCCGCCCGTTAGCTGGACAAATGTCGCCTGAGAAAAAAATTAACCTGAGAGTAACATTATAGACGAAACCAGTATAAACAAAACCCACCAGTATGATAGCTGTACAGGTTTTCCAACAATGAGTTAAACACCATATCCGCCAGCAATACACTCCATGTGACGTAAATGCAATGATCGAACTCATCAGGGGTGAGTCGATATGAAAAAAATGAAACGAAGCAAGCTTGTCGACATGTCCGAATCCACACGCAAACCAGTAGAACGCATCTGCAAGTGACATGGCAGTCTGCGCTGACTCTAGAGCAAATAGAAAGTGCACTTGTGATATGTTTGTATGACTAACTGACAGTATTAGTCGACAAAGAGATAAATACCGAGTATTTTGATCCATGGTTTATCATCTTTATAACGAATGCAATACATATCTGGGTAATTGTGACTCTAATGAGAATATATATGACAAAAGAGGAACCAAAGGTCTCACAGTACTGAACAACCAGCGCGCCATAGAAAAATAAGTTCAGGTTAATGCCGATTAACTGGTATATTCAAAATCTATATGTCATGTGAGACTAAAAAATGGTTCAAGCGACTTACGGGTGGACCAGCCCTGGACGAGGAGTACTATTATAAGTGAGTTGAAGGGAGCAGAACTGGAGTTTGCGTACCATGCTGCTATATCACTGGAAATAATAGCTGAGCCCTCCAGAATTGCCATATTGCTGACTTGAGAGCTTCAAGAGAAGGTCAGTTGGTGAAAGTCAAGTCTGAAATCGTTACATATAAAAGCCTCAACAACTTCCCAACAAACCAGGACTTCTAATGCAGAGATAGTATATGTGTACACAACATCGCAGTTGCTTAATGATTCCTGCTTAATGTGAAACTCTAAGATGTTATTCTTATCATCTCTGTTTCTAAAATTATTGTTTGTTACAGAGTCATCGACTCAGGACATAGAAATAATGAACCGTCATCATTAATCCTGTACTGAGCTTCGAATCTGCAAATATAAACTATCAGTGTGTCGTGTAGATGAAGTACCCAAAACTTTCCACGGTGAGTTACCTGATCTCAACCCATCAACTGCCAGTGCACGATCACTCACAGATCTTTGCCTAATTTCCGCATTGTCATTATTGCCAGGCCCAACACCTTTTGATCATGTGACATGAATGGCTTTTCTGAATATCACTTCAAGGTCAAAGTTCACCTTGGGAACATAGACAACTTCAATCATGCCGGTAGTGTGCAGCAGATGTTTGCTATATATAACAGTTAAGTAAGATCAGATCCTTCATTGCCGAAACAAGTTCTATTTGTGAGAATCAACTAGAGAAGATTGACAATGCAAAAGCTACAACACATATTCAACTTAGTATATCAGAAAAGATCGATATAGATACTTATTCACTTTGAAATGTTATATCACAAACAGATACTACGAACCCATCACATCATATGGAGTGCAATAATTTTACTATCCTATTGGAGAGGAGCCACACGGCCTTAAATCATTCTCGGGTAAACTTAAATCAGGAGCATCGTTTACAGCGGGCCGAATTTTAGGCTCAAGTTGAGTGGTCCCGCTCTGGTCCTGATTGATAAAATATCGGTTAATGAGCACGGTCATGAATGAATTGCTGTAACTGTCCAAATCGTCATTTCATCTGATCCGCCTTAATAATATAGACCTACAGTTTCCCTATGAAATAGCTTCTATAGCAAGAAGTTGGCAATGTGGTTCAGTCACTGGAACAGATTAGATACTCACGGGCACAAATATAAACCGGTTCTCTATTGTAGGTGTCAGTAAAATAGCAGCATAGAAGAATGAAAGCAACACACGGGTACCGCAAATATGGGAAGTGTGAGGAATATGACTTGAATTGTGGACACTATTGCTTTAATTTTGTATAAATTATTAGGTATCCTCCTCTTTTAATCTATATGGACGTACTTGTAGCTGCGTTTGTCGTCACAGATACCCTAACTATCTGTGCCAAAATGTGGGCCCTATTAGTTCTCGAGTCGGATTGGTTCACCAGCTTCAGATTAAGAATCAGACCCCTGCCACAGATTTCTTTGTTGGCCTACCAAAAATATCATCATAATTGAAATGATTGTATCAGCTATGGCACTGCCAAAACACCAAAGCTGTAATACGGTGAGAGGATGTAGCGTCTCAATTTCAGTTACAACCTACCAATGCAAGGACTTCACAACTTAAGCTCCATTGATTCAGTCCCCGCATTCCCTGCTTCTAAACAAGCAGGTGTAAGAGGAACCTTCTTGTAATGATTATTCTCAATGCCTACAGTTATCCCGACACCAAGCCCTCCTACTAGTTGTGATAATGCTGCCTAAAACAGGGGTATTGAACACAACAGTATACCATGGGATCAGGAAAGAAACATACCACTGCGATTGCTGAACAACAAACACTACTTTTGGTGATGCACCATATTCTCCACAAGTAAGCTCCGTGAGCAATAAATGCAATGATCGCATTTATGATCAAAGCGTCGATGTTGAAGAGGAGGGAATTAGTCGTCCAATTTTTATCCCCGAATCCCAGTACCAACCAATGAAATACGTCGTACATTGACATAATAGTCTGTACAGTTTCTAGAATAAATAGTAAATGAACTTTCCACTACCATATTAGCTCTGTGAAGTTTAATCAACAAAGAAGGGAACACTTTTACCGAGTATCTTGATCCATGACTTATCAGCCTGGAATCGTGTGCAATATATGTCTAAATAATATTTAGCGAAAGTGAATGGATACTATTAAGCATGTAAGACTTCACAGTATTGGACAATAAGTGCCCCATAGAGCAAAAAATTGAGATTGACACCGATCATCTATGAAATTTGTGAAGGATTATTGTTGCAATCTTGCTGGATACCTCTTACAATCGGGCCCGCTCTGGTATAAATCATGTCTTGAATCAATCAGGATACAGCAAGGATGTCGAACTCACATCAACACTGGGTCAGGCGGAAGTATGGGTTGGGAATTAAAGAAAGGCATAATTGTTGAGTTATCAGGTTTGAAGGCGCCGAACTATCGTTGTGAGGTTGAAATGCTGAGATATAAACAAGATGTGAGTTGTTATATAACTTGTGTAGAAGCGCAGCACATCTTTTGTCAAGAGCGATAAACAGATCCGTTTGAATCCGGATGATGGTCGTCATAAGATATTGACATAACATCTCAGTGCCAATCCGCGGCAGATCCGTGGCGGGCACTAACTAAAATTGGTGAGTGTAGCCTTTACTCGAAGGCGTTGGAGGCTTATTAGAGATACTACTTACTGTTACCAGTTTAACATATATACTGTTCAATGGGACACGTGACACGAGGATATCCTCGTTGCAGAATGAACTTGATCGTTGACCGTTGCAATGACGGTAGCCATTGCCCAACACTTGTCAAGCATAGCCAAGTATAGCTATGGCGCTTCAATCGTAGTCTTTAAACTTAAAGACTCCGGTGTCCGAGTCATTCAAATGAACACTTCCCCTTAACTTTCCCTTCAAGAAACTATTATCAGACCTCATAATAAAATTTCAAGTATCATCGAAAATGCTCTAAACTTGAGCCAGATTGATGCTTTGGAAGCGAGCTTCACGGTAACATAAGTAATACTCCGTCTATGTATGGTCATGGAATTATCACATGGACCGGCCCGAAACCTGTTATCAGGAAAACATACACCACAAACGCAAATTTGCGGGTCCTTATCGCTTGAGCGTATGCGACGACCACTACCGGGTGTTGACAAACCTTCTATTATATTTCATCCGTCCCGTCCCCCCAAGAAGCCATTTTGGGCCTCGGACGTGGAACTCCGTTTTATTCAAATCAGTAAAGGCTCAACCAATCCAAACATTCCGGATACAGTCAGGGAGCCAGGAGCACGATACCGTACTGGCTGTGGCATATCGCACGTACTTCCTGGGACTATCATATGACCTACACCCCCCCCATCTTCTACTGTCAATACATATAACATATAACGCTAATAATGGAGCTAGCGAGGCGTTGGAGACGTCTCTCCATTCGGTCGATGTCTTATCAAAATGTACTCCCTAAACTCACGCACACGCGATCAAAGAACCACTGGTATCAGTGGCGCCTACCAATCTCCACCTGGAGTGAGCGCATGCATATATTCATGTTATCTTGCCATTGGTTTGCTTAAAGCTTCGGCTTACAGCTACTTCGGATAACTACCAACTCATACCTCCCACTATGGGTTCCTCCACAGACGACAGTGGTACCTCGGACGAGAAAAAGGAAATTACTAAATATGAGCATCACGTATCAGTTTCGACAAAACAACTTGATACAGCTGCAGAGGTTGCGGCTGGTGCGGAAGGACCGCTTGATCCTGCCGAGTCACTGCGAGTCAGGTGAGTTGTTTAGTTGAATATTCCGTGGACAGCGTATACAAGTCTTATCAGGCGGAAAATTGACTTTCATATAATCCCACTGATGTGTAGTGCGTAATTCTTTGTTAGCTCTCTTTTGCTCTGATGCTGATAGTTCTATGAAGCTCTTTACTGGTCAGTTGCCTGATTTACATGGCAACTTGATATAACTATTTAATAGGATACAGTATATGGATAAGACTACTCTTGGAAGCTCTGCAATTTTAGGGATTAGGTGTGTTTTTTCACCTGTTACTCAATACATCCACTAACAAAAGTATCTACGCTTCTAGAGAAGCAACGCATTTAACAACTAACCAGTATGGTCTTATTTGCTTCTCCACCTTGGTATCATCTCACCGGGTCTACACAATATCAGATATAACTGGTAAGTCTGTATTCGGCTTGCTTTATCGCATTGTCTAAGTGATGTATTCTTCAAGGCTAGGCACTATATTCTACTTGAGCTACCTTTTGTTCGAGTTTCCTCAAAACCTATGCTTGCAAAGATTTCCTGTTGGAAAATGGATGAGGTGAGGCATGATGTGCATTACCTCTATAGAAAGAATAACCAAAACACCTGCACGTCTAGCATTAACATATTTGTATGGGCCGTGGCTCTTTCCTCGCATGCAGCTTGCAAGAATTTCGCGGGTCTATTCGTTGTGCGGCTTATTTTGGGGATGTGTGAAGGGTCCATCACAGCAGGATTCATGATCGTCAGTTCCATGTTCTATACGCGTACGGAGCAAACGCTTCAGGGTGGGATATTGGTGTACGTTTGCTGCCTATTAGTAGAAGATATGATACTAATTTATGATCTAATAGTTCTTATGAATGGCACTGGTATGTTTAACCAGTAATCAGTGAACTGATAATTCAAGTTAGCATCGCTGAACAGCCCAAATTATTTCTGGATTCATCAGTTTCGGAACGTTACATATTCACACTTCAACATTGGAACCTTGGCAATGGTCAGACATTACAGACATCCATTTATTACCAGCACTTATAATTTTGATCCAGGCTCATGATTATCACTGGCGTTCTGACATTGCTTACATCCTTAGCCTTCTGGTTAGTCAATAGCAAACATATTAACTTCTTCAACCTCATTTTTCTACACTCTAGGTTCTTATTTCCGGATTCCCCTACCAATGCCTGGTTCCTTACTCCAGCAGAACGCGCAATAGCTGTTCGTCGCATCAAGGTGAGGGCTTTTTGGATATTAGTCAAGTGGAGAGTTATATATAGCATCATGACAGTCAAATCAAACCGGTGTTGAAAACAAACATTTCAAGAAAGAACAGTAAGCGTAAGACATAAAGAAGTTCTGACCCCTGCCAATCCTCGCGCTTAGGATGATAGAGGCTCTCTTGGACCCTAAGACGTGGTTATTTGCACTCTTTTCGGCCCTTGATAATGTGCCAAATTCTCTCACCAACCAACGTCAAATCATCGTTGCCTCATTCGGGTTCTCAAACCTACAGACAACACTTCTTGGATGTGTTGATGGCGTTATTGAAATTATAACAATCTGGACTGGTGTTACCTTGGCTGCACGAATTCCAAATAGTCGTGCATATGTCTCTACTATCTATATGATACCAAACCTGCTCGGAACAATTTTAATCAATGTACTACCTTGGGAAGATAAAGTTGGACTCCTTTTTGGACAGTGGTTGACAGGTATTTACATTAACTCCTGACGACGGGGTTGCAATTGACTGTTTTCTCTAATGACGTGTGATTTTAGGTGTTGGTACGACAGGATTTGTATTGTCCCTATCATGGCTATCAAGTGTGACAGCGGGACATACGAAACGCGTTACTGTAAATGCCATCATGCTATCCGCATATTGTATCGGGAACGCTGCAGGTCCGTTTATGTGGCAAGCTAAATACAAACCTCGGTATGTCTGAGAAAATCTCGACCTTCTATATACTCAAACTGGCCCATCTCTTAGAAACCATATACCATGGATCATAATCGGGATATGCTACCTAACGTGTATGGCGATCGTACTAATGATTCGTTACTTCCTTTCCACGGAAAACAAACGACGGGACAGTGAACCCCCGGATGAAACATATGACGATGTATATATCGAGAAAATTGGTGAATCAGGATCAATAGAGACTGTCAGAGTGGATAAGGTTTGTCGCGTTCCCCCACGACTGTACTATGAATTTGAGTTGGACACTGATTTTTTGGTTAGGAATTCATGGATCTGACTGACATTCAGAACAGAGATTTCAGATATGTCTTATGATTACGTCGTGTCCGTTGTAACATTATAGTCCAAAGAACCAGAATAAATGTTGATATAAGATAGTTTTCTATCTCGCTTCTTATTTGTCAACTTTATTTCCTTTCTCGTACGGTCTGAACATTTGGATTATAATTTGAGAAAGGCAAATATGTAACATTGTACAACAAATGGTTTAGCTGGTCTAATCTTCAGATTGCTTGAATATACAAAGGATATGTAAAGTTGTAAAACACTACAACAATTATATTTTACAGATGTTTCGATATTGTTGACTTTTGTGACAGATATGCTGCATATAATCTGTGAGTTTGTTGAATATGGAGAAAGTTAGCCTCGATGTCAATTACGGTTAGTTATTGTGAACTGCTGGCTATATTCTCCAGAATTTCCATACACTTCAAGGGTTAGTGTCAGGGCTAGGACGAAATAAATAGGAGATTGCCTGACAGACGATAGCATAATCATTGCCTTCATCAACGCTGGGTACAACGATCTCCTTCTTACCACTGAACAGATCAGGAACGTCAGCAAGGGGGTGCTCTACATTAATGAATCAGACGTGTTTAAAATGGATTGACGATGAATGTGGCACATACTATAATCTTCGAGTCCATCCTTGGAAAGGAGAATTTGGCCTATCACATCCTCCGGTTTTGTGAGGCGATCGGATACAACCCTAGGGATTCTTAACCAATATACGAGGTTAAATGTGTGATGTATCATACCATTGGACAAGCTGTGTACTGCCTGCCGGCCAGATATTGCCTGCCTGAGGACTCAAAATTAAGGGTGTGTTTTCCTTGCACCCTATCTAGTGTTGGTGCAGTGGATACAAATACTGTCATGAATGAAAGAGCGACAAGTGTAGATGTTTGAACTGAGAACGTCATGGTTGGAAGGGGGCGAGAAGAATTCTGCAGACAGGGGGACTTAAAGTTCCAGCGCCAGCTCCAATGTTCCAACCCCCACATTTATACATTTCTTTGATTGAGGCGTGCTCACAGAGTGCATAAGACACTAGCACATTATCTGGGAGAACTAATTGCAAGCGAATATGACGAGATAATCGGGTGTATGGCGGAATGACCTCATCCGCGTTTCAGCCACCTGGCAAATATCGAGACATCCAAGCAGTGTCGCTCACCTTTTATTTCTCCTAACCTCTAGATGCACAGCACGGTAAGAAGGGTGGCTGGGAGATTAAAGGTTCCCGATGACTCGGGTTGCCTATATAGTAGTAATATCGAGGGAATAACTTCAAACGCGAAGAAGCCTTGAAAATGACAGATTTGGATGCAGCCTCCAGAAATCTAAATAGCACAAAAGATTCATGTCCAATTCATTTTTAATAAATATATAAGGGTACAGAGTCCGATAATCTGATTCAATTAATATGAGTCATTAGGGGGCGACTGAACTGCGCTGATGGTGAAGTTTGGTGAAAAATTGCCAGAATCACCAATTACTGTATCAATACCCGTTAACAAACCGTGATATTGTAGAAAAGATATGGAATCACTCACAAACGAGGGCATAGTCACTGCCAGGTTCGACATTGGGGACGATGATAGTTTGTTTTCCAGCCAAAATATCTACACCACTAATCAACGGATTGCCTAATATGCGAAAAAAGGATATTTGTCAGTCTAATACCTTTTTGATGATATGTTTAGATTCTTACCGATATCTAAAAGACCACCTTTAGCATAAATTATCGTGGCAAGGGGGTTGGTGATTTGTTCAGGTGGGTTTGAGACATCCCTGTTGAGGTTCAGTCGGTAAAACAAATATGACTAAATGCGTGAAATCGTACCAGAAGATTGTTTGGTTACTACCTATAACCCATACATCACCAGCATTGGGGCTAGTGATAACAGGTGCAAAGACGTCCCTAGGTACAATTAGCCTGGGGGCAGCAGAGACTCCAAGTGTTGTCACAAATAAACTCAAAGGGGATGAAAGAAAGAATTTCATTTCGTAGAAGTTTCGTAATAATTATTAGTTCGTGAACTGTTGTGAGGTGGAAAGGATAGCAGAATTTTTTTCAGAAACCAGGAGTCATCTAGTTTATTTATGCAAAGAAAGAGGGCTCGGTCCCATGTAGTATGCTACAGTACCAAGCCGACGGAAGCCAGGCGCAACAAGAGGCGGTGTGGTAGGAGCAAACCCCATCAGTTGGCATTCCGTACATCCAACGTAGTCAAACAAAATCTAAAGTGAAACAGTGCACACAGCAACGGTATTGGAGACTATACATGATCGTGCCCACTTTAGATGCCAACAAGCACAGCATCTGTGAGCTAACTACGTCTGATTCTCATAGCAAAACCAGGCTCCTAAAACCGACCGCTCACTGCGTTACTAATGAGATTTGGTCTTATCCTTGAACCAAACTGGTGGGTTTCACGAACGCTGGATTAAGCCCGAACCTCAAAGCCTCATGGTCGGTGTTTATAGAAAATGCAGTGAGCAGGCTACATAGTTTTAGGAGCCTATAAGTAGTAACACAAGTCCAAAACTCCAATGAATTTGTCATATACTGAACGAAAATGTCCGGGAATTGTAATCAGTAATGTACATGAACAGTCGTAATACAAATGCAAAAAAAGTCCGTTGTCCGAAATGAAGTAAATTAAAAAAATCAAATCCGAGGTCAATCACCAAACCAGACACCCAGTCGTACATGCAAAATACTCCCAAAGCGGTTTTGAAAAGAAAACAACTAGCTACAGAGCGTTTGAGTCGACTAACGGTGAGGCTATTGAGAATGTCGGCGAGAAATTTCCAGAATCACCAAATACTGAAGTATGGTCATAAGTACAAATTTAGCTAATAGAAGTAAGAATCAAAACTCACAGACGATAGCATAATCTTCGCCAACTGGCACAGAAGGTACTGTTACCTCTTGTTTACCGGCAAGCATGTCAAAGTCGTCAACCAAGGGGTGTTCTATTTTTTTAAAATAATTTGTCAGTTTCTACCCCGAGCACCGGTTATAACAAAAGGATCATATTCACCAAAGTCAAGGTAGCCACCTTTTGCAAGGATAAGGCGTCCCCTTGGGTTTGTAATCTGTTTAGGGGGACTCGATATATCCCTATAAAAAGAACTGAGACGGAAGAAAGAAAAAAGTTGAAATTCCCACATACCATTCAACCGTTTGAGTACTTCCAATTAGCCAAACATCTCCATCTCGCAAAGAGGTTATAGGTGGGGCATATACATCACGAGCGACGAGTTGTTTATTCGTTGGAGCAGCAGAGACGCCGGAATTTGAGAGCGTGGCAAGAAGAATCAGAATAGGAGATGTGATGATAGAGAATTTCATGATCCAATATTGATGATAAAATACGTTAAAAGAATTTCGTAGGTCCTAAAAAAATGTTGGTTGGGCAGAAGCAAGTTATGATGTGTAGGGGGGGAGAGGGTGAAACAGTCGATGTCTGGAAAAAAAAACGAACGAGTATGAGAACCCATATATATAATCCGGGGATCTGTCATTAAGGGTGGGGCACCCTGGGATCAACACTCCGCACTGCCTCCATATGGTGATAAAACACCATCAACTTGAGACGGTTACGACAGAAAGATATGATATCAGTACCTATAAAAGTAAGCGCGTTATCTGAACAACAACGAATGCCTTCTTTTGTCAGAAAGGGTAGTCTGACCAGATTTTCATTTTCTTAGCTTTGATATCATGTTCCCTTGGCTTGGACTTGGCCAAGACAGTTGATACCGTCATGATGACTGTTCGCACAAAAATAGGGAGTCCGAAAGGGACTTGTATCAGTAATCCTTACCGGCAAAAAAAACTTTCCAAGATTATTTATCGTGGTTCTTGTGTCCCGGTACTTGAGACTCTGGTAGTTAATGCACGAGAGTCACACACCGTGATGCATGAACGTTTTTGAAATATATAACAGCACGAGGACTGATCCTATTCCCAAGCCCCTGTAAGCCTAGCATCCTATAGCTACTTCAACTATAAATATTCACCATCGTTCGTTGCGCAGACCACCAATGGTTGATAATGCCTATGTATAAACGGTTGAATAAGAAAACAACCAGTAAAAAAGTATATCTGGGCCTGGGAACATTTTTTCCTATAACTTAGGGGCGGGGACAACGAGGAGAATTCTTGAGTGAAGTGGAAGGGACAGTTTACTGTTTTGCCCATATCCATTCAGTTTGTGGCAGGCAGGCGCTCCGTCATATAAATCGTTCATTGATCACCATCAGAAAGAAAAAAGCAAGGCCAGTTTCCCTTTGCTCGACCCCTCCCACTGTGTGGGTGATCATCAAATATCGAAACTAACTTGGAACTTGCAGGTATCAATTTACTGCACATCATGATCTCCACCCAAACTGTTACCTAAAGTTTATAATTGACGCGGCCTCGAGTAAGAAAAATGTATGGGTACAACTGCAACATGAGGAATTAAAACTAGGGTGGAAACAACGTGATGATAACAAAGTAGTGGTGATGTGTGATGCATAGGTGGTGACCAAGTGACTATGTAGAAAAGGGGAAAGGGAGTGATATATGTAGATGATTTTGTATGAGGAAAGCAGCGGCTCGTGCGCGTGAAACTTGGAAGGAGTACAATATGATAAGTAGAATAGAACTGGTACTAGTAATTAAAGATTACACGTGCTACTAATGAATATTTGAATGACGGTAAGAGTACTACTAGTAGCAAGATCGTGGGAGTAGTGGAAACAAGGTGAAGAAATAAAATTAAACATGGATTTCTTCTCACTTATTATTTTTCTAAAATCGTGTTTTAATCGGTACGGGGAAGTACGATACAATTGGAATACCATCTCGTGAGATCTGTCCTTAGACAACACCCAGTCTTCTTGGAATGTAGCAACAATTAATCATTCGAGATTAGCACCAACTTGAATCATAGTTGTGGTTGCTGACCTGTATTACAGAGCCTTCCAGCGTACTTCACCATTTTGGCTTGTTCGAAAAATCACAATAAACATCGCCACTCCTCACTTCTGCACTTTTTCTGGCCGGCAATACTCGTTACTCGACAGGCTTAACCGTCTGTCGTTGCTGTCCCGTGATATCTCCTCTGCAGGAGGCCGTGTCGGCGCAGCCGAATCTAAAATTAGCACATAGATCCCCTCATTAAACGTAGTCCGTTTCATCAATCTCCCTTGAACGGAAAGGTGCGTTGTGTCGGGTTTACAGTAGGGGGGAGGGATAGTGTGCGCACTTCAGGCAGCTGAAAAAATATTCGTCGCGCTGGTCTAGTCAGATTGCGAGAATTGCAAGAGCCAGAATAGGAACTTGAGATGTGATGATAGAGAATTTCATAGTTTAATTATTTAAGATATAATATGTTAAACTTAAAGCTTAGGCTGTTGCAAGTTATAAACAAAGGTTGAATAACTGGTAGAAACTAGAAATACTCATACAAGGCGAAACAGTCAATGTCTTAGAAAGAAACAGATTACACTCCCCATTTTGCGCCAAATTCGAGCTTGATTTTAATTTCTTGATCTGCTCATTTAGCTCTTGAGTCTCCTTTTTCTGGGCCGCCATTAGAAGATGTGTTATGATACGGACACACTAACAGAACAAAATGCGCACCATTTTTTTACATTTTTCTATTGCTTCTCTCTCCATTGCCTCTGACTCTAAATATCGAGTAATTAGGGCCCGAGTCTCTTTACTTGTAATTTGAAGGAAGATGTATTGAAAATAAAAGGACTATGTAAGTTCTAACAGAACAAAACACGCACCGCTTCTTTGAAGGCTTGTACTTGGACTAAGTAATCCTCCTTTGCTGAAAGTACAGCTTCATGAATTGTTTGATTATCCAAAGTCTTCGAAAATGCATTCACTTATCATTGCGTCACAATCAGAAGAAAGATTACTCACTGGGATAGCTTTGGTTTGGAACTCCGATTCCACTAAATGCAACAGAAGATACACAAACCAAGAGCGAGTTGACAATAAGTGATAATTTTTACCATTCTCATAAGCAGCATTGGCCAAGAGAGCGATTTGATATACATGGACTTTTCGTTCTTGATCTGCTGGGAACACTACCCCCGTTACTATTTGATCACATAGTGTTCGTAGTAAAGTTGCTTGTTTTCCAACAAGACCCTCGCCTTGATAACTTGATGGGGTTGGATATCTCTTGTACTTCTCTATGATATCTATATCTGTTAAATGCAAGATAACCGGTGCACCCATGGGTGTCTTGAACAGTAGCAACAATATATTCTGAATCATAATGGGAATAAGTTCTATCTAGTCTTGATGACATGTATTGCAGTGACTTGTGCAGCTGCCATTTCACGTCGAGTCTTGTATTGCTTAAGACGACACAAATATGAATCCAAGGAATCTCTTCAGAAATGTTCAGGGAACTCATGACCCAAAGCCTGTTTCTGGATGTTCAGAAGGTATAGCAATGGGTGGAGAACCAAAGCGAGATATGGGTGCAATTTCGAGAGCATCTTGAGAAGACGTTTTTTGAGACCTTGTAAGACAGGAGAAGCTCATTGGAGTTGGCGACAAAGGAATCACCTGACATCACCTTTTGCTGTGCGTGTAGAAAGGGCGAATCAAATAGTTAAGAGTGAAAGCAGTGGCTGACATTAATCGGCGTGAAGGAATACAATATAATAAGTAAAATACGACTGATACTAAAGATTACATGTGCTAGCAACGAAAGATACGACTGTAGGACCGTCTTAATAAACCCTGGGAGTAAGTAGCAAAAGAAATAAAATTAGACTTCGTTTTCCATAGCTTCCTTCTCGAATTTCTTCTTCATGGCGCTCACTAATTTAAAAAATCGTGTTTTAGTCACTGCAGGGGAAGTGTGATGCGAATAACGTGAGACATACCATCTCGTGAGATCTGTCCAGACGACATCCAGCCTTCTGGGAATGCAGCAACGATCTGTTCAAAATTAACACTTAGCCGGGCTATATTAAATGCAGAGCTGAATATGAACCTTCTGATAGAGGACTTTCCTCAGTCCCTGGTCGCTAACCTGTATCACTGAGCCTTCCAGTGTACTACGATCACCCATTTTAGCTCGTTCGGAAATTTCAATAAAAGTCGCCACTCACTTTTTCTCATTTTCTAGCCGGCAACACTCATTACTCAACAAGACTAGCTGCCACACGATCGTCTTCATTTGCTCCGTCATGCGATACTTCTTAGCGGGCGGGTGCTGGCTGTGATCCTTCTTATCTTTGCCATCCTTCCCACCTTCTCCATCTGCACCATCACCCCCACCAGCGTGTGATGCCGAATGGTCCACCTCCATCTCCTCTGTGGGATGCCGTGTCGGCGCAGCCGAATCCGGATTAGCACTCGTATCTGCTGCCTCTGCGCGTGCTTTTTCTTGTCGTTTATCTAGAATTTTGATCAGTGGCTAGTGTAGGCAAAACGAATGATTAGGACATTACCCCATGCGATAACGCTCTTCTCCCACTCCTCTTCAGCTTTCGCAAACCCACTACTTGCAATTTGAGCCAGCTCTGCAAGTAGTTCGTCTTGCCTTTCCATGAGGAGTGCTGTGTGTTCATGGAACACAGTCCGTTTTATTAGTTTCTGTTGAGAACTATGTCAGATTCGCAATATGGGAGAAGGAGAAATGCATACACTCATAGTAAACTTGTTATACGGAAATAGGACAGGCATTAGATTGAAGAAATGTTCATCATACTCGTCCAGTCGGATTGCAAGAATTGCAAGATCGGCCAACTTTGGTTTAAGAGCAGGCGGGAATTTTCCTTTCTGAGCCCATGATTCTAGAGTAGTTTGTCAGAGTTGGCACGAATCAAGTAATAAGTTTAGTTACCTTTGGCAATCTCTTCCTTCAATTTCTCGATGACAACTTGCAATTCTGGATGGAAAGAGTGCTACAAACGATCAAGTCAGTTTATCTGGACGCAAAAATATGTAAGAAGACTCACAATATCAACAACCTTTCGCTTTTTGCCACCCTCTACAACAGTGACATAGCGTTTCCGCTTCTGCCCAGCTTTCTCTTCCTCATCTTTCGCCTCAGTCTTTATTGATGGTTGATCCTTGAGGTCAGAATCAGAGTTCAGTGCGATAGGGCTTTCGCGAGAGCCTTCCATGAGTTCTTTCTTGAGAGTTTGCGACTTGTTCTCTGAAGTGGATGAATTCAGAGCTGTGGCAAGACCAAGAGATGCCTTCTTGGATTTTGGCTTCTTTGGTGTCCTACAACAAGTGTCTCAGTATAGGTTTCGTTTTGTCTTGAATACCAAGGACATAGGAATGCCATGAACGCAAGATGCACATAAATGGCATTGAACATAAAGTTGTCTCGAGGAGGGGGAAAGTGCAAAGAGGAAGAGCTGTAACACATACTTGTCTTTCATGAGGGCAACTTCACCACTGGAAACATAAAAGCCCTGTTGCTTGGTTTGAGCAAAATATGTGCGCTCATCCACTGCAAGTTCAGAGTCATCAATGAAGGGATCTGATATGTCATAGTACTCCGACGCCGCGTTTTTCTTCTATAAAGCATGTCAGTACGTAGCATATAGGTATTGGAACGATGATATATGCACCTTTCGTTTCTTAGCCTTTACGTCCTTATCCTTACCCTTATCCTTATCATCATCGTCTTCCTCACTCTCGCTGGTGTCCCCTTTCTTAGCAACAGGCGTTGGTGTTGGTGGGCGTTGTCCAGTCTCTTTTGCCTTGCGAGAGATATCGACTTCATAATTATCGGGACCACCTAACTTGATATCTAGCCTGATTGTCTGAAGTGGTGGCGGCGGGGGCGGGGGAGGCGGAGAGGGAGAGGGAGTACGCGCGGGTTTTGATGGTTTTGTTGAGCGTGGTTTTGTTGCAGTTGAGGCGGGTTTGGAAGATGACGGGATTGTGACGGGCGGGACCGAGGGATCGGAGTGTCGGGGAGAAGCGGGAGGATGAGGGAGAGAGGATGATGTCGGCGAAGAAGGATGAACGAGGATCGGGATTGGAATGGGTCGGTGTGGGGAACTTGGACTGGTTTGTGTTTCGTTCTTGTTGATCGAAATTTGGCCGTTGGCGACGTTGTCGGTAGTGACAGCGTTGCCAACCTCATTGAGATTGCTGCCATCAATGTCGGTGTGACCGACGGCGAGTGAAGACCGACGACTCGTGCCCTCAGAGGAGGGTGGAGGGGATTGTGTGAGAAGTTGTAGAGGAGAACCATTTGACGATGTGTCGAGCATCTCGACGTCGTCAGGCATGGTAACTAAGTAGCTACGAGATACTTGTGCTAATTAGAAAGAGCTACCAGCTGAAACTACAGACGAGACAGCGACAATGACTTAATTGGGGGGTTGGGGGAGGGGGAGTAGTAGGGACCGAGCGAGGAAGGGTGAAATGTCCCTAAGACCAAGTCAAACGCGCCACGGGAATCGCCCACACAGCCAAATTCTCCAGCTGATTTCGAATTATTTGAGCCCATGTCCGTGCGTAACAATCGCTGCAGCGAATTAAATAAAACCCAATCTTCCACAAAATGCCCTTTTCTCCGATGCCGCGTGAGACTCTTTTCTCGCTTTCCTATTGGCTCGGCTATTTCCATCTTCTAAATCACTGCTCCTCCTCCTCCTCTTCCCTCTCCCATCCTTCCGTCTCCTTGGTTTCCGTCTACATCGTTCTGTGCAATTATCTTCTTTGGTTGTCCATTGTAATGTTTTTTTCGTGTTGAATACTGCAACCCTGTACCTTGTACCTATCTCCGGCTATTAACCTTATATCTCACGACCTTTTCCATTGAACTGGGTCTATCTCCTTTGTGGAGTATCATTAATGTTCAGATTCTATCCCTACAACAGTAAGGCATCCCAATCATACCTGTGCCGATTTGTGCTACCTATCATTCCTCGGCCGCAGAGATATCATCACGAACAACGTTCTTTACGTCATGACAGTATCAGCGGCAAGTTGATCAACCATTGTACAGCAGTCTAGTATACGTCCACTTCAAATCAAAGCTATAGGGACACAAGGTTCAAAAATCACATAGTAACAGTCGCATAACCAAAGTTAGAACCCTCCAACCCTCGCGCAACTAATGTAAATTGGTGGGCTGCCTCTCTTGTGCGTTTTAATGAACGCGACCTAGTTGTGATATATATAAACGGTTACACTATCAACGAAAACACATGCACTCACCCTACAACAGCCTTCAAAAACTTTTCTTTCACTTCGGGGCCAGCTTTGCTTGGCACAAAATCATCCTACAAAACGTCTCAAAAAGAATACTTTTAAAGAAAGGAGAGCAAAACGCACAGCAAACAAGATTTCCTGCATCCACACCCCCGCACTCTCATCTCGTATCCCAGAAGTGCGATTCATTAACATCCCAAGCATTTCAATCAGATTCGGCTCGACACTTCGTGGAGCGACACCCGCAAAGCCTTGTAGAACTGCACGCATAATAGACCGCCCATGCGTTGCCAAGAGCCCACTCTTATGTGGAGAAATATCTTCCGTGAGAGATGACCGATGAATGAGGGTTGTCTACATAGAGTACGAGATTTTGATTGATATGAAGTACCACCAAAAAAATTGAGATTCTTACCAAGAAATTACATGCTGAAACAAGTGAATAGCGTTCTTGAAGGGACAAAGATGTAATGGCACATTGCACAAGAGTATCCAATGCCCCATGTGGGAGGTTATAAAAACACATAGTAAAATCCTGCGCCACCTAAATATAGCGAGTCAACAATAATTGACTTTTACGAAACCTTTTTCACAACTAACTCTATCCATGCAGGCAAAAAACTCCTGTACGATATCCGGGTTCTGTTATACATACAGGAACAATGTTTGAATCAACGATTGGTATCAATGAAGTAGTAATACACTCACGGATTCCATTGCACCAGGGACGCTCAGTACACTCAAAGCACATTGCAACAAAACAGGGAGGACACTTGCTACAACGGCCTCACCCTCTCGCGTCGGTCCAGATTTTCAGACTCAACGAGAACACAGGTGGGTTCAATTGCGCTATGAGGATGGCGGCAAGTGAGAGCCAAGCCGCCGTTAGCTGGCGCTGTGCTGCCAGGCAAACAAATTCAAGCAGAGGTCCTGCTGGGAGCGAGACCAGGGTAATATCACTGGGGAGGCATGTAATGGACTTGAAAAGGTCACTCAAGGCCTAAGAATAATCATTAGAATATTTTATGGAAAACCAAAAACTAGACTTACATTACTAATACCAGCATCAGTCGACCAAAGGTCCACGATACTCCTCAAGGCGCTGAAAATCGCATCACGTAATTCAACCATCCGTAAGTCCTCCCGTGCCCGTTTGATTTTTTCTACTTCATCAAGAGTGACCGGATCTTCCTCGTCACCCAAAATATACCGCCTCTGTTGTGCGAGTCAGGCCTCGAGCTACTCCTGCTAGGGTTTCGAGGTTCAATATAGTAATGAGTCTTGCTTCGTCTGGTAGCTAATGATCATTTAATTAAAAAAATAATTGAGATAATAGTAAACGAGGTCGCACAGCTGTTGATGATTGTATGGCTGAGCCGAGTTTTTGCACAATGGGGCTCACTATTGCCTAAGTAAACTTTAAGATCAGTGTCATCATACTACATAAAAGCACTAACCTCGATTGGTGGTATTGCTTCATCTGCTGGGAGTGCTTGTATCACGCTTGCAATGGACTGTAGAACCTTTCCTTTTTCTGAGTCCTATACTTTTTGTCAACACAGTCATCACCAAAATCTAAAGCAGACTAACAGGAATCCTCTCCAAGCTTGCGTGGAGCTCGCCAAAGGCAACTATATGAGGCGCTAATGCCTTTCTATTCGCATCACACAAGTCCCGAAGCGCAACTGCAGCTTGTAAACAGAGCGACTCGTCAGTCAGTGAAGTCACGACATATGATAGTGCTGTCATTAGTAGTTCAGGACCAGACGGGGTTTGTTGACCGCTCTGAGCAGCGAACCAAGATGAGTAGTCTTCTACATTGTGTAAACATAGCATCAGCAATAAGGGGATGTTAGATTTTGGGCTGACTTACTGATAACGCCGAGTGTTGTACGACGGACTCGATTGTGACCAGTAGTTGGCAATCGACCAAGTATATCAGGGCCAAAAAGTCGGGATAGATGGGGCGTTTTTTCGAGATCCAATGCTTCATGTATGGACATTATGCAGTGTAGGGTTGCTTCGATTTCCTATAATACTCGAATATTAGAAATGTATCCAAAGGAACATGTAATATACTCGTGCAATTACCTGCCAACCTTGACTTTCTGTTTTTGCTGCCAACTTATCCGCAAGGTCATTGACATAGTAGCCCAGCATGTCATCTCGTAACAAATAATACCTAAGGATTGGTTGCATAATTGTTCTGGTGTCCCGCATATAAGTGACTTACGCATTGATAAGAGTGTCTCCGACATCCCTTCGATATCTGCTCAAAAGGATACATTATCATACCCTTAGAATAGATGTATAGAACGCACACCAAGAACTTGTCGAGTTGGTCTGATGGGTCTGTTCAGTCACATGCCAGCAAGGGGAAAGTAAAAGCTAACCTTTTGACCACCCAGTCCCAGTAGGGGGAAATGTAACCTTTCTTCTTAATACTTGCACAAGCTCAATATATACCGCCTTAGCTACGGCTACTTGTTCACTTTCTTTCCCTGCTTGGGGTGTGTTAGAGAACGCATCTTCGTCTTCACTCTCTTGGAAGTAGAAGTCGGTACTCCACAATGCTTCTTGAAACAAATACCAAAATCCGAGTGTCATTTCACTTTCTTCTTCATCAACACCATAATACCCAGGAAGGCCTGTGTATGCTAGCAATAGCCGTAAAAATGTTTGGGTGAGGTGAGCTTTACTCTTCGTTGGAGCTGATGTTGATGGTGCCATAGGAGAAGTGATGTTAGTTGCTATGTATGAGGTTGAGTGGTCTCCAAGAGCAACCAAGAGTTTGCAAAGAGAGTGTGAAACCTCCGACACATCATTTGATTGTATAGTAGACTCAACGATGGTATGACCAACAGAATCCAACCACAATAGAAGGGGTTCGGTTATCGTTCTGGTCCCTGAACCATTTGAGAACGCTGACTTGGAAAATATCTCTTGCAAGGTATCCGAAGCGACTACGAAAACAGAGGAGTTGTCCTCAGATGGATCCAACAATGCAATAAGCAAAGGGATGATAGGTGTCAATTCACTGCATCATGAAAAGAGTAACACGTCAGGAATAGGCAGAATCCGCATTGAAAGCCATGCTGACTTTGTCGGGAAGATTGATAACCACGATTGAAAACATTTCAAGGCTGATTGCACCTGTTGTGGTGGCGCCGAGGACAAAGGTTGGTTGATGGAGGACGTAATCAACTGAACAACCATTGACGTAGCATCTAGCAAAGTTTGCTGCATCTGCATCCTATGAATATTCGATAAACACTCAGCGAAACATAATAGACATCGATTCATCTCACTTGCTAGGCCCTAGTAGGTCTGCACCTCCCACTTCCTCCGCTACTATAGCCAGAAAGTCTTGAATATGTTCTGTCGCGGCACCTCGCCCGGAAAATGACGTTACACAAGAAAGAATCCAATCAGGCCACCGTGTGGGTCTGCCTGGAGCCAACTTAAGGGCAAGTGAGGTCAGCTGGACGAAGACGATGACATTCATGAGAGGCAGTGAGAGCTTGAAACACTAGTGCGTACGGCGACGAAGAGCTTTCGAAGTATAAACTTGCTGCGCCCAATTGCGATTGAATGAGCAGTTAATTGTACGAGCAAGTCACGTAGTGGTTCTGCATGGTCTGGTGGAAATGACGCCCTATCAAGCGGAATGTTAGTTGGACTAATTTCTGTAAAGGCGGACGACAAAATGCACCAATGAGATTAACTCACCAGTCTCTAGCAATCTTCACTTGCGCTGTATGCGCACCAAAAAACTGCACATTCTGATCTGGATGCTCCAGCAATGGTATCACCAACCCCCATGCTTCTGGACGTTTTTGTATTTCAAAAAGCTCATGTTGAAGACTTCGTAAACCTTCTGGTGTCGTAGAAGATGTAGATGGACCATATGCTTGTTGAATCAGCTGTTATTCAAATATTTATCAGTTCAGGACCCTCAAAAATCGAAGATATATTGTTGGGCATACATGACTGGCTCGCTCGATATCCAGTTGTGACAGTCGAGGTAAGAAACTTGGATCTGCCATTGATCAAACCAACGACAAAAAGTAATTGTAAAGGATTAAAGGTATCAGATGGCTAAGGTAGTTATATGGATTGTGTATAAAATTTACAAAAGGCACGGTGAACAAAGTGTGTTTGAAAGCCACACGCTCACGATTCTGAACTCGGCATGCGATCGCGTTTTTCCGGTTTTGGGTTCACTTAGCATACACAAAGCTTTCCTTAACATTAATATCCTATCTTTTCAAAAAGTGTTCCAGGAAGCCAGAGATGTGATGAAATGAAAGTGGGAGATGCACAGTCCACCACGGTCAACCGACCCAATACTTATATTCAATTTCGAAGAGGTTAAGCTTTAAGGCTTGCTCTTTTTAAAATCCGGGGTGCGTAGTTGTCCGTAGAGTTGGACTACGGTCCGCACAGCAAGTGACAGTCTCTGGGTTCCAACACCCTGGAATTGAATTGAGTCAAGAGCCTGCCAATGTGAATGTCCAGGTTACGAAAGGGTATTTAAAAGCTTGGGAGCAATTTCCACAGACCGCGCAACAGGGGTCTATAACGATTATACAGAGTAAGCAGATGGGATTTCATGGAGTTATGGGTTTACATAGAAGTTTTACCGTGGCAGATTGAACAGCTATTATAGCGTCTGTGTTGTACAGTGGCTGTACATGTTATTTATGGGTAGATATAGTTGTGTAAATCCGTTGGAGTTCGAACACCACCTCCACCTGAATGTAGCAGTACTCGAGTAAGTGCGTCTCGCACGCAGATATTGGATGTTTCATGACTCTGAATTCTAGTGCGCCCGTATAATCTCACCGGCAGTTCACAGAAATGATCCCACCGCGAATATAGCATCTATGATTCGGTGTCAGAGTGTTGACAGCAACATAGACATGTACAGTTGAGCAACATTGCGCGGCCATCTTTCTCGGATAATTGGCTACTATCCCTGCTTGCGGTATTTCTTGGCCGTTAAAACGTTGATGAGTATCCCAGCGCCCAACCGCCGCAGTATCATTCGATGACTTATAGACGAAAGTTAAAATACTATTTATGAGCTGTGAGTCTGATGCTATTTATTATCACAGGAGCTGTACGTAGGCTGTTCAGTTGGCATATTGGCCCGAATTTTTTCAACATATTTGGAGAACGATCAACAATCATCAAGTATTAATCAGTACTTACCGGAACGCAACAAATCACGAACGAGATGTTATACGGTGCCGTGGGTGTCATTAGAGCTCCGAATGATCGCTTTGGAGACAACGAAGCGATGGACAGTTCTGTAACCAAGAAGCCACGCCATATATAATACCCTCGTCCTCACTCCGCAGCAAAGCGGCTTGTGGAGTTGGTTGACGGCAAACCTACCTGAAACGAAAAAAGGGAGCCATCTTAAAGGTATAAAATGCCTGGTGTTCCAAGGTATTCCAGCATTCCCAACAAACCACCCACCCAGCAGACACAATGAAAACCACATTCGTCTCTCTCTTTACATTCGCCTTCTCTTTGTGTTAGTATGTTCAAAATTGTCATAAATTTGATGCTAATAAACACTTCTCCTTCAGTTGCGGCAGTTGCAGCAGTACCTGCGAGCATGAGCTCCCTGAGCATTCTTTCAACGTCTGATGTGTTCAGCAGCTTTACAGTACCCACCGGCACGGCAACAGATTCTGCAGTACCTACTGATACAGCAACGGACACTGCAGTACCAACCGGTACAGACTTACCGGGCGAATTCACCACCATCACAGCCACTATTTTGGAGGTGACAACCATCGTGCTCCCTGTGACTCCAACTGTGGAAACAACCACTTTTTCAATCCCTGCCACTGTCACTTGTAAGTTTAGTGCATTGGGCTGTCTTAGTGGAAGTACTAATCTTCGTTAAAGCTGTCGATTTTTCTAGCACCGACAGTGCGGAGCCCACTGTAACATCCGCATTATCCTCCGCCTCGTTTTAGTTAGCATGAACTATTCAATATGTATATATGTCTAGAGTAGAAAGACCTATCAATCTATGTGCTAGTACAGACGTGGTTTTACGTACAGTTATCACTCGAATTGTGTGACAAATTTTTAACTTCATACACCCCTCCAGTTGATCCGGCAGGCGTGTATGATGTTGGTTTGTCATGAGATTAACGGGCTGGTGAATAAGTTGCAGAGTAAATGAGCATCTTTCACTTGATTCAACTTCGTGAAGGGGCCAAAGTAATGAAAGCTAAAAATATAAATATCATCAGTAATTCGGTTTTATTTCGGAAAAATGATTATATAATACATAGTCACAACACCGTGGGATGAACTCCTCTAACTCGGATGAGAGCCTGGGTAGGAGGCTGGCTATCACCGGATCCATTACATGACGATTTTATCTTACAAAAAACAATTTTGAGTCATCTCAATCATGATGTTTTCTGAAAGGCAGTTACAGTCGTGGGATATTTGCACTTATGTCTTCATTGATCAAGTGATGAAGTAGAAATATCTGGATCAGTGACCCAATAGGTACCTATATCCAATATCTAGAGTGATCGATAATCGATCATACAAAATGTATAACCAACTAGCAGAAATTCCTTTTCCCTATATCTGCACAATTTCTTGGACCCTCAGGTGCGTGCTATGTTCAACTATTGTGTTCATGCTACATCAAACTTAAATTTATCGTTCACAGTTGCACAAATTACATACACTGTTCGAGATCACGTCCGGAATGTCAAGAAAAAAGTGTTCAAATCGATATTTATTCAACAATCTCCTACGTTCTGTACTCCGATGGAAGACGTGGGGGATATAGCTCTGTCTGTCTACTCAACCTCAATGGAGAAGCGGGCTATCCTGAGAGAGACACCAGGATCAGATGCAAAACGTTACGTTGAAATATGGAATGGAGACCAATTGGAAGTCTCCTTAGATGTCACTGATAGACATGGATCATTCTATACTGATGGCAAGCCACTATATGAACTTTCTTTCAACATGCAACCTGAACTTATTAGTAGAACATCTTTCAACTCTCGAATTCTCGTCATCTGAACGATCGCTACTTTACGTTGCTGAAGAAAAAAAACCCGAAAATGAAGATAAATATGCTCGCTTCAGATATAAACCTCATTTTGGTGAAGGTCTTCCAGGCAAGAAAAGACCGAGAATTTATTTATTCCGGTGGGAAGAATCCCATAGTGATTCTGGGGCCCTGTTTGAAGCAAGCCTGGCACCTATTAAAACCCCTTTCAATATTCTTTTCGGCCAGGCAGTCTTTGCGCCGGGATCAGAGCATATAATCTATGCAACCGGGTATGAATATACACCGGACGGTAGGATTCTTGGCCCCAAAGGATGTTACAATCGACCCACCGGAATCTGGCAGTTGGTCACCAAGTCTGACAGTATATCATCTCCGGAAGAGATACAATGCAATGCCACAAAGCTAACTCCGCCCAATTTGTCTTGCCGCTCCCCACGGGTGATTCGAGATGGAATAGACTCTCAATCTCACTCACTTATTTGGTTTTCAGCTCGTACTGGTGGTGCACACCTTGGAACGTCGTTATTGCAATCCATAAATCTCTCTCTGGGTGGGGAGGTCAAAGGAGATGATATTAAGACGATCATCGACATTATCGAAAGACCTAAAATAGGAGAATTTCCAGGACTCTATCCACCCAACCTATTACCATTGTCAACCCTCGCTCTCAAAGGTATCGCGGGACAAACTCTATTAATAAATACTACGTGGGGTTCTCGTACGACCATACTCCTTGTATCCACAACCACTGGCCTCGTACAAGAGCTGACCCCTGATGAGGACGGAAATCTTTTCAGCTGGTCCGTGCTTGCTACAGACGAAAAGGATGTGGTCATTTGCCAGCGAAGCAATCCAAAAGTTCCTTCCGAAGTTCTATTAGGAGTATTCGATGAAAGTGGAAGGGTTTCATGGTCCATTATTGAAAAAACTAGTCTTTCGCCCTCGCGTAAGGTGTTTTCTGAAGATATGATATGGTGATTGACGAGTTTATTTAGTTGAAGAGGCACTGTCAATGCTAAAGGTCTCAATAATACGTATTCCCGACCGCCATCCCGTAGAAACAATCGTGATTCAACAAAAATCAGTAGAAAACACACCACCATGTATCACCACTCTTCATGGAGGGCCACATGCTGCTACTACAACGACATTCGTACCTAATACCACAGCCATGGCGCTCGAAGGGTGTCAGTATATTCTTTCTATTTAAAAGTAACAAATTGACATACAACTACTCCTCCTAGATACGATGTCGCTTCCAAACTATACAGGTTCCATAGGGTTCGGAGAGGCTGCTAACGTTCGCGTGCTTGGAAAATGTGGTACATTAGATGTTGAAGACTGTATCGCGACGGTTCGTCATCTGATCAAACTTGGAATCTCTGCAGAAGGGCCTGGAAAACAATTCATAACAGGTGGCAGCCACGGTGGATTTTTAGCCGCTCATTGTGGGTTCTTGTCAATTGTCTGATCTGTTACTTTGCTGATCCATATAAAAGTGATTGGGCAGTTTCCTGACGTGTTTAGTGCTGCCGTTTTAAGAAACCCTGTTACATCTGCGGGCGAAATGGTAGCAGGAACAGACATTCCTGACTGGTGTTACGCCGAATTTGGGCTTGACTACCCAGTATCGTCTTTACCCCTCCACACCAAAGGAGACAGCAGCCTTGGTGAAGTTCATGTTGCACGGAACGAGAACGTAATACCTTTGATGACAACTGAGGTGTTCTCCAAATTGCGAGAGTCCTCTCCGATCGCATACGTCGATTCTATCACCGTTCCGGTACTTTTGTTGATTGGCGCGGCAGATTTGCGAGTACCAACTACCCAAGGAATACAATTCTACCATGCACTCAAGAGGCGGGGTTCTGACGGTCCCAAAGTCGAAATGCTAATATTCGAAAAAGAAAGTCATCCTTTGGACGGTGTTGAAGCTTCTAAGATTGGGTGGGAGGCTATCAAAGATTGGATTGCTGCCGCAAGGAAGTTGTCATAATGACCCAATTTTATTCGGATCAGAGCGTCTCAACATGTACTTTTGCAAAGTTATGTCAGTGTACTTCAAAAGAAAAATTAGCGGCCCACTGCCAGCTGGATCTCCCCTCAGATCCTCGTATTTTAGCAGGTACTTCCTTGTATCAAAAAAATTGTAGGAACTGCCGGCCTTGCCCAATTGTGGATAGTTATGTACACTTCAACTTCAAGAAGGAACCTCATTTCTATTAGAGACTAATGGAGTCGGAAGTATGTTCTGGTAAAGAACCTACTTCGTATTCCATTACATATATGCAGACCAATGTCTGTCTATGTGTGTGGACGGTGGTCCCATCTAAGGTTTATTCTGTCGGGCGTACATACTGAACATATGGTCTCAGTATATTTCAAAAAATATGAACTGGCTGTGACGAAACGTTGACATCCGATCGGCGCATTGCGCACCTTTTCCTTATTACCACTACGTGATTAAAATTACCCAAAACCGAAAGTATACGTTCTCCAATGTTTTTCTCGCTACAGGCATGGGCGACCATATTTGCGTTGGCCATCAGTGTTTCACATGCTGTAACAGTTTATAAACAAGTTCCATTCGGCGCTGCAACTCCAACTGCAGCCGCATACAATGATACCATATTAAGGCCACCACCAATCCCTCAACCAGCCCCAACTTCTCGATTCCAGATTCAGCTGCAGAGAAAAGCCGCTGATGTTCCAAATTTATCTATGCCACATGTAGGCGGGTCGTTCTACGGATTCTCAATCGAAATGTCGGTGACGAACCAGATATGTACGTATATATCTTCCATGCAGATTATAAGTATCTTGCTCATTGTATATCCACAGTGGGAAAGAATTCGTTCGTACTTCATGTTATTTTTTTAACTGGCACCGATAAAGCGTTGTACTGCAGGTCATTCATACAAGTCCCTTTTCTCAATTTGATGTCTAACCTCCAAGAGCGTGCTGAGAACGTGTTTATACGCCTTGGAGGAAATACGCAAGAGTATGCTGAACTGGTCGACCATCTTGATGACGGTCGAGCAACTGCCAAAGAACTTCTCGATACCGACAAGACAGTAAGATCATGGACAATAACAATTGTGTATCCTCACAGTTTAAACTAGACTCAAACACCAGCTGTTGTATACACGACCGATTTCTTTTACATCGCATCCAATATATCTTCATTGGTTAATGTGAAGTGGTTTCTTGGTGGGTATATGCGCATATAAGCATACGATACATTCACGAATATTGCATAGGTATACCGTTTGTTGACACTAGTAACTGGCGGCTGGACATCGTACAATGTGGACAAGCAATTTTGGGAGAAAACCTTGTTGGCTTACAAGCTGGGAACGAACCTGATCTTTATTCCCGGTAGACAATTATGTTGAGTTCGAAGCAGGAGTACTTACAGTCCGATAGTCACGGCTTGCGTCCTCCAACTTATTCTCCAATGGATCATTTCAATGAGTTCAAAAGCTTAATCCAGACAATTAATGACAACCCGCAAATTCCCGTGAAAAATATCTTTAATTGGACCCAGTATTGCAACTGGTGACTGGTTCCCAGAAGATGTTTGGAATACGGGTTTTATAACAGCTTTCAGGGACAATCTTTATGCAATTACTGTCGAACAGTATGTTTACCACGGCGAGAATGTTATATGAAGAATGCTCACCTTAACTATAGCTATCCGAACAATAACTGTTTTGCACAATTTGGTATCGGGTCTTATCAAGACCCTCAAGATATTTTCCCTACATACCTGAACCATACAGCCGTGGTTTCCTTGGTCGCACCATATTTGAATTCGACGTTCTTAGCTCAACAAGCAGGGAGACCTTTTATCATGTTTGAGACCAACACAGCTTCTTGCGGGGGATTTCCTGGAATCTCTGATAGTTATGGGGCGGCACTTTGGGCACTAGATTACGGTCTTCAAATGGCGTTTAGTAACTTTTCACATGCACTATTGCATATTGGTGGTCAGAGTGTTTTCTATAATGTATGTGGCTGCTTTAACCGGGGGGTTTAAACCGACATTAATGCCGTTGCAGCCGTTTACAGGTAAAAGAATATTACAGTCGGTTTTAGTTTCCACAACTCACAATATAAATACAGCCCCACCAACAAACCAGTCATCCTACCATGAATGGACTGTTGGCGCGATTTACTATTCCACTCTAGTCATCGCAGAAGCACTAGGAAAGTCTAATACGTCGCAAACAATCGACCTATACAGCAACGGAAATAACATGTACACACCTTCATATGCTATTTATGAACAAGGCGTTCTGTCCAAGGTGGCACTGTTCAATTATTTGGATGATCCTACTGGGGGAAGCGATCTTGCTGTCTCCATTTCAATACCTGGCGATGGTGTTCCCTCTTCAATCAAAGTAAAGTAAGTTGGGGAATTTCCGAAATGTCACTGCCTGATTTGTGTTTGTTCAGATATCTTGAGTCAGATTCAGTATCCTCGAAGAGTAACATTACATGGGCGGGACAAGTGAGTTCCATAGCGGGATATTAACATTGACTCAAAATGAACATCTCTAGACCCTTGGAAACAGATTTCAGGTAGATGGAAGATTGAAGGGAGATTTGAACGTCGTTACTATCAGTTGTGATCAAAGTAACAACCTATGCCAGGTTCCGGTTCCAGCGCCTGGTTTTGCTCTTGTCTTCATGGAGAATGATCCTTCCATTGATGTCGGAGAAGCTGCAACAACATTTGCCACCACGGCTCATACGAAAACCATCAATACCGTTTCGATTGATCCCTCGGTGCTGGCCACATCGAATGGACACTCTAGAAAAGATTGGGGCCAGATTGGGAGCACGAGTAAAGGATCCATAAGTGGTGCATCAGTTTCCCGAGGTGTTGTTTCTGGAGCAATGATTTTGTTTTCTGTGATCCTAGGTGCATTGTTGACTGCCCCGGGTGTTCCGCGATAAGAGAGTTCAAGATTGTTTCATTTATAGTGAATTCTCGCATTTGTAATGAGACTCTGTAAAAATAATTAAATCCATTCTATCTTGTTTGTTGACACTGCGGACTTATCAACAAAAAAGTATGTTGTGACTTGAATCAAGCTTCTGAAACATTCCACTTTCATCAACTGCAGACTCTGGTATGATGCCTTGGCATCTAGTGTTCATGCAAGTATGAAAACTTGATTGCTCGATTCGCTAGGCGGAGAACAGGAAGGAATCATTGCTCTACTCCACTTACGTTTCTTGCCCCGGAAATCAATCCTATGGGGAACAACCAAGTGTGGTTTTTTCCTTGGAGCACACCGTTCAGGGGCTATTGAACAAAACACGACCCCTTTCCCAAGTGATAGCTTGGCATGGCCATACAAAACCGCGCATGTGTTGTGTTATACTCAACACAAACGTGTCAAGGTCTATTTCCGGATTTATTTGCTGAATGCCTTTGCTGAAATAGTTATTGAACTAGAAGTGGACTTGTGATATATTGCTGGTGGGTTAGGATAGACAGAAAGCTGGATCGGAAGCAAGAAAGGGTTTGACAATGTGTTAAATTGCGATTTGCAATGAAATTCTTTCTTCAAGCCTGTTAAGGTATAATTGAAATCATTGATGCTCGGACTGGCCCCATACTCTTGGCAAAAAAACGGGACCCTTACATACATGGGCAACTCTCGCCTGTTGCCTCACCACCCCTTTCACGCAACTTTTATTGTCATGTTGCCCCCAGCTGCTTTGGGTCTGCTCAGCTTAGTCGCTGCTGTCCGTGGACAAGTCACTATCTATGCCCAGATACCTCTTGGACAGTTGACTGCTACTGCCACTTCGAATGATCCAGCAGCTCCTGCTATCACTACGTATGCCGCTTACAATGATACCACCCTGATACCACCACCAGTCCCAAGCCCGGCACCTTCCAAAAATTTTGCACTTTCGTTACCAAGGGATGCAGCATCCATGGCAGGGCTGTCGCTTCCACATACTGGAGGGGGATTCTTTGGATTTTCAATCGAAATGTCCGTCGTAAATCAAGTTTGTGAGTAGTAGGGGGTACAATTACTTTCGAAGTTACTAACAAAAAGATTGTAATAGTTGGAAAAAACTCGTAAGTTTTGGACTGAGCTCATTCCAGAAGCTTGATCTAAGAAATAAAATTTTAGATCGTTCCTTCAAGTGCCCTTCTTAAACTTGATGGCAAACATACAAGAACGCGCAGGGGGTGTCGTGATTCGTTTAGGAGGGAATACACAAGAACACGCGACATTAGTTAATTTCGTTGATAACGGAAATGTCATTACCAAAGAAAAAACTAGCTTAGACCAGACGGTCAGTACACAAAAATTGATCTTGTTTATTCGCAATTTGAGACTAATGTCTCTTCCAGACCGAGACACCCGCTGTGCTCTATACCATAGATCTTTTCTACATTGCTTCAAACATATCTTCCTTGGTAAACGTGAAGTGGTTTATGGGTATGAAAAAATCATTATTATTTAGGGTCAGTTTTCTGATATGAGACATAAAGGGATCCCGTTCAACGATACCGTAAACTGGCGTGTTCAGATTGCAGAGGAAGCGCAAAATATCTTGGGAGACAATCTTCTTGGGCTTCAGGCAGGAAATGAACCTGATTTGTATACAAAGTAAGACAGGAATATTGAAACAATCTTTACTATGATCTCTAACACAAGAGCAGCAATGGTCATCGTATGGAACCTTATGGCCCTCAGGACTACTTCAACGAAGTCGGATCCTTGATCCAAAGCATGGATAGCAACCCTAGAATACTCAATAAAAATATGCTTATCGGACCAAGTATCGAGGGTCATTGGACTCCTCAACAAGTTTGGGATACTGGATTTGTAACAACTTATCGTGATAGGTTATATGCGCTCAGCGTTGAACAGTTCGTTAATTTCTTTTCTTTCAAAGCGTCACACCTAATTTAAAATTTACAATACCACAGTTATCCCACAAACAATTGTGCAGCACAATTTAATACCGGAGCCCCTATTAAAATTCCCCAAAACGAATTCCCTGGATACCTCACGCACGATGCAGGCAGAAATCTAATTGCACCTTACCTTGACTCTAGCCGTCTTGCTGCGGAAAATGGGAAACCTTTTATTATGTTCGAGACGAATACTGCGTCTTGTGGTGGTTTCGCGGGCATATCAAATACATATGGCGCGGCTTTATGGGCGATTGATTATGGGTTCCAGATGGCTTATAGCAATTTCACGTATGCGTTGCTACATGTTGGTGGACAGAATGTCTTTTATAATGTGAGATCTACTGAGGCTCTTTTTTAGAATTACTTTTATGCTAATTCCCTTGTCAGCCCTTCACAGCTCCTCCCACGAACCAATCTACGTTCAATCAATGGACAATTGGTGCCATATATTATTCCACCCTCGTAGTCGCAGAAGCTTTTGGTAAAACCAACACTTCAAAGATAGTCGACCTAAACGCAAACGCAGCAAGCATCTACACTCCTGCGTATGCTATCTACGAGAACGATGTGCTTTCCAAGGTGGCATTGTTCAATTTTGTTGACGATGACACTGGTAATAGCGATATTACGGCAACCATTACTGTACCGAATGCTGGTGTGCCACCTAGTATCAGAGTGAAGTACCTCCAGTCAGATTCCGTATCGTCCAAGAACATCACTTGGGCTGGTCAGGTGTGTTGGATTTTCCTTTTTTCGATGTATTTAACCTGATCTTCCGCGAATTACAGACATTCGGTGGCAAGTTCGAATCAGATGGACGATTCAGGGGTGATCTCAACGTAGTAACAATAACATGTGATCAAACTGCCAATGCTTGTTCTGTCCCGCTTAAGTCACCCGAATTCGCGCTCGTTTTCCTGGATACTAATGCGGAGGAAGTCAACATTGGACAAAGTCCCGTGACATTCTCGACTAGCGCGCATACGAAGACGTTGAATACTGCAACTGTCAATCCTTCTGTGCTAGCCACATCAAATGGACACTCGGAGAAAGATAGAATACATCTGGGAAGTACCAGTAAAGGGTCGGCGAATGGAGCTGGGGGGTTGAGTACGATTATACCTGGTGTCTTTGTTATGATTTCCGCAGTGGTTATAAGTGGCGGATTTGTGTTGATGGGGGTTGGGCGATAAGGGAGGTTAGAGGCCATTTGAACACTCACTCATTTGAATTAGGTATTTTTTGCGTACATTCTCACATAACTAACAATCATCATGGATCACTATTTGTATAATTAATATAGAGAAAATCGATTAATCTATCGCTGAATACCTTCTTTTCCAAGTATGTCTGAGTTACTGGGGGCTCTCCCCAAAGTATTTTGTTATCATTGGAAGGTACATGGTCATATATTTTTAACAATAGTACTCGGATTGAAATTTTTTGAAAATCATATCTTTCTCAACGAAACGAAATCAGGCCTAAATGCGCAGTTGTCTCTAGCCTCCTACCCACGGTGTTGTGACTATGTATTATATAATCATGTTTTTCCGAAATAAAACCGAATTATGGACTCCCCTGGGTAGTAGGAGGCTGAGTTGTCTCCTAATTATACACGTATTATGTTATGCCTAAATATGAAATATCAAAACTTGAGGCTATGATATTATCATCAAAACATTTGTTTGATCGCTGGTTATTTTCGTGGCTGTTGGTTGGTCAAAATTTTTGGAACTGTTCGCAGCTATTGTGAAACAGAAGAGTGATATATGTATCAAGCTGGGGTGATATGTGCTCGGCAGGGCAAGTCAAGCACTTTGTCAACTCAGTTTGAAGTTGCTGCTTTTCCTCAGATACCGTCTGATTTCTATTAAGAATTTCAAACCAATCTAGAATGCGGAATGATTAATGAATACATATAGATTCTCTAAAAGAAGATGGTGAGAATGTAACAAGCCAAGCCGACGGGTTCTGCCTTGTTGCTCTAGCAGGGGTAATGTGAATGGCTATGACTGGGTGAGGCACTATAGACGTGTACATCACGATCAATCGATCGTAGCCAAGTAGAGCCTCAGCCGAAAGGCGTTGTATGATCGAACCTGCCCTGCAGCTGCGGGCGCCCATACCTGTTTCGGTCGGAAACAGGTATTATGAAAAATGTTTTCTGTTTCTCACGGCCTTTTTTTTATGAGAAAAAGGTTATTTGTTTCTGGGTCTTTTTCTGCTAGAAATAGAATCCCTGTTTCTAGTAGAAAAATGATAAGATAAAGAATTCCTGTTTCTACCAGAAATAGTTCAAAAAAAGATAACCTTTTTTGTATTTTTTTTCTGGCACAAACAGAAATCTTTTTCTCAAAGAAAAAGAGTGTGAGAAACAGTAAACATTTTTCATAATACCTGTTTCCAACTGAAACAGGTATGGTGCAGCTGTGCTCTGAGCACTCTCGGCGTGGGAGTAATCACGTGATAACTCCTGCTCCCCAAAGTCTAAAGCTGCCCGCAAACGTCAGATTCAGTCCTGAACTCCTCTTTTCCCCAAACCACTACCTTCCCCTTCCCCTTTTCTAGATAATGTCAAAGATACATACCAATAAGCCTGGCTATCATGGCAAAGGTTCTGTCGAGGTCAATCAGTCCTCTCAAGATGGTGAAGGTCCTATACGACGCTGCGCGCTATCATTGGACAAGCTTGTAACAAATCCGGCGGACGGCGTCAATACTGCATACGATGTCCTCGCATATTCTGCACGCATACATGGCACGCGTAAGGCGCTTGGTTGGCGTGACGTAATCCGCATACATGAGGAAACGAAAGAGGTCACTAAAACTGTCGACGGGAAAGAAGTCAAGGAACAGAAACTATGGAAGTACTATGAACTAAGCGACTACAAATACATTTCCTACATCGAGTTCCAGGAAATTGTATCTGAAGTTGCTCGTGGCCTCGTAGCCCTTGGTGTTTCAAGTGATGATATTTTCAATATCTATGCACAAACAAGGTACGCTCATCTAGTTAACCTATATTTCTTCGGTGAATATCTTATTTCCGATCAATAGTCCCACTTGGCAGTTCATTGCGCACGCTTGTAGTTCCATTTCCACGACTATTGCTACCGCGTATGATACATTGGGTGAAGAAGGGCTAACCCATTCCCTCAATGAACCAAACTGTGCCGGCATTTTCACAAATGCGGAACTCCTGCCGACTCTATTACGTGTCGTAGGCAAAACACCTTCTGTGCGCTTGGTTGTGTATGATGGTGATGCATCTCCATCATTGATCACATCTATTCGCGATGTACGTGAAGGACTGCAAGTTTTTTCACTCGACGATCTGCGCGCAAAAGGCCGTGCACAGTCCACTGATTCTCTAGAATCGCGTCGGCCGAAACCGGAAACAGTTGCCTGTATCATGTATACCAGTGGAAGTACTGGTGCTCCAAAAGGAGTTGTTATCACACATTCGAATCTCGTTGCTTCTATAGGCGCGGTGTATACGCTACTTGGACACCATCTGACATATGATGACACCTTCCTCGCATATCTCCCTCTCGCCCACATGCTTGAGTATATTGTTGAGCTCATAATGCTCTTTGTTGGGATGACCTGCGGGTATGGGCGTGTCAAGACACTTACAGATCCCAGTGTACGCAACTGCAAGGGTGATCTCAATGCATTCCGCCCCTCCATAATGGTGGGTGTCCCCGCGGTGTGGGAGACTATCAGAAAGGGTATCTTAACAAAGGTTAACGCTGGAGGACCTATTAAGAAGACTGTCTTCAATGCTGCAATGTCTGCGAAACGGAGTAGTATTATTGGTCTTGCTCAGTTAGCAGACTCGGTTGTATTATCGGGAGTGCGTGCAGCAACTGGTGGAAGGCTTCGGTTAGCGCTTTGTGGAGGAGCGGCACTGAGTAAGGAAACACAAGAATTTTTATCAACTGCTCTTGTTACCATTGTTCAAGGTCAGTCTCTATAATCCGTACCTCTGAAGTGAATCTCAGCATCGTGTATAGGTTATGGAATGACAGAGTCATGCGGCATGTGTGCCATCCTTCCGCCTGAATTGATGCAGTTCAGCACTGTTGGATTGCCTGTACCTTCAACTGAGGTCAAACTCAGGGATGTCCCCGACGCGGGTTACCTATCAACGAACAACCCACAACAGGGTGAAGTGTGCATTCGCGGTCCAAGTGTAGTGACAGGATATTACAAGCGAGACGATCTGAACAAAGATACCACCATCTTCCCTGGAGACGGTTGGTTACGAACAGGAGATATTGGTCAATGGAACAAAGATGGAACATTGACATTGATTGATAGGTGAGTTATCTCTGGTCCACTTGAACAATGCGCTCAAGTCGTACCACTTCCAAGGCTCAAGAATCTGGTAAAACTGCAGAACGGAGAGGTAAGTCTTTTTTTCACCATTTTTTTCAAGCATACTAACGGTTCTATAAAGTATATCGCACTTGAACGACTTGAATCAATATACAAGGCATGCAACTTGGTTGCAAATCTCTGTGTACACGCCTCGCCGGATGCAAACCAACCAATGGCAATCATAATTCCACACGAAGCACAATTACGTTACTACCTTGAAACCAAAGGAGATAGCTCACTATCAAAGCAAGCGAATTCATGTCCATTCCCCGACTTGTGTGATAACCCGGCTGTCCAATCGATCATTCTGCGTGAATGTAATAGTCTTGGGAAGAAGAATGGCTTCAGGAATACAGAAATTTTGCAAGCTGTTGTTCTTACTCCCGAGGAATGGACGCCTGAGAATGGGCTTGTTACTGCTGCACATAAGACCCAGCGAGGGAAGATTGCGAAGCGGTTTCAAAAGGAAATTGACGTGAGTCAACTTCTTTAGTATCATTTATTGAACGGACGATTGATCAATTGGTTACTTGATTAATTAGGCGGTTTATAAGCGTGCTTAAATCTGCTTTTAACTTGTGGGCTTCCCTGTAGTTAGCATTCACGTTCAAACCCTAATGATTGCTCGTCGCCCTACAAAGTAAACCATTTGTTTCTTTGTGTAATGATCTTGTTACTTCTTCTCTTCTGATATATCACATTAATATCATCGATTCATCTTATAAATGGATGGAACATGACATTGACAATCCATCAGTGAAGTATAATAATCACCACGTCAAAGTAAGAATTGTACAGCATAGTCTCATTGAGACAATGAGATGCTGGTTTGATTCCGTGAATGTACATTATTTCGTGAACAAAAGCAATTAGTAGGTGTTAACCTTCATTACTTGTAGTAAGTACGGGATTATAGTTTCTAGAAAATTACCAGTGCTTTGTTGTTTTTCTTTGTGTCACTAAATGCTCGAGTGGGGTTCCTTATGACTATACTCAATCCTTGTGTCCGTCGATTGCTAGTACTATAGTGTAGGCTCGGACATAAGATGTATAACACCTCAGCTCACCTCAGGACTGTTTCCCTCAATCTTGATCGGGTGTCGCCAGAATGACACTTTAACCGAAATTACATATCAGGGCCCCCAAATAAACTTTTTGTTGAGATGTTCATGCAGTGATAAAACCAACAAAGTCAATTGTAACATGTAGACATAGTAACATGTGGCCGTACTTCGGGAGCGTTTAGTCTTCCATCCAGATTATATTCGCACAGATGGCACGCTCTATTTTAGATGCAAAAAGACCCCAGCCAAACAGAGGTTTCGCAGTGCATTCAGAGCAAAGTTGGTGGTGAAAGGAATCGCAGGATCGTTGTGAGTCTCTACAATGGAAAAGGAACATACTAAATCAGGAAAAGTTTTGCCTATGTGGGATAGATATCTATCTATAGGTCGTATTCAGGAATTTTCTTTGACGAAATAGAGAAGTGATGTTTCAGAAGATGAGAACGTCAGGGTTGAGACGTTGAACGTTGAGAGCTAGAGTTTTTGCAAGCCCATACAGTATACTTAAATTATATTACTCAGAAAGGCAACACACTTGTACTGATGGATCTCTTCCGAATTTCGCTAATTAGGTTGTTGGTATATCAAGCTTTTTTGAGCTCGATCTTCATCAGCGCGGATTATTCTTAAACATCACTCACAGCTGATCTTCTGAGTTGTTCCATATATATATTATGATAAAAAGATGGTGATACAGCTTTTATGTACTAGTGGTTGGTTTTTACAACATAGATTGGAACACAATTAACTCTTAGCGTTGGTGGGTAATCCGCAGCAGGTCTGCAGTTCACATTTTGCTTGAAATAGTCACTAAAATTGATTAACTAGTTATATACTAGTTGCAAGTCACGGTGATGATCATTGGGTTATCCGATTCCTCATCACCATCAATTGTCCACGTCTAACACTCCAGTGCTGTACCATTGTATGCTTAATGCCAAATGGATAGAATCATCGGGAGGTCTTAAACTCTTATTTATGGCGTTTGGTGACTGGCGGACAGAAATCTACTGATCCGGTATGTAGGAATTGAAACCAAATTCCGAGTCGTGATAATTTGATCATGGAGATTATTGAAAGTAAGTATCTTTGAACTCAGATAAAGAGAAACCCTGGTCGTTTGATAAATTTGGTGCAGCGTGCTAGACTAATAGGGATTTTGCAGTGCATTGATTTGAAAACAGAAGCTGTTTTGTATCAAGTGCATTTCTCGGGACATTAGCTCTTGCCTGTGATTCATCACTTCAAACTATTCCCTTTGTCTCTTCGTCCATTCTCTTGGTCCTCAATCAGCTTCCTCATGATTTAAGCCTAAGTATACTAAGGACTCGATAGTACTTATAGGTTCAAGTTGTCGAGGTACTGGCCTCCAGCTGAGTAACCATTACATATCATCCCTCCAAAACCTCTCTCAGAGCCAGCCATGACTCCAGTGAAAATAGATTCGATGTGAGAAACGTATTATCTTCTATGGACACTGTAGTTAGCTGACAGCGAACCAATATAAGATTTAGCTCCATGTTCATTGGTATGTACTCTGCCAGTGCCATGGGTAATCATGAGATATATTGTTGACAATACATACTTGCAGGCACATATTTGAATGCGATCTTATATGGGGTGCGTCTGCACAGATCTCTATTCTGTCTATATTATTAACTTTTGGATAGGTCCTCATCGTTCAAGTCCGTTAAATGTGATTTTTAGCATTGTATTAACAATTTGCTGATGGATTTCCCTTAGGTGCTTATCTACTTCCAAACATACAAAAAGTGCGCCTTTTCTGGTCATTTCAATGATATACTCTGATATCAGGATTAGAGATTTACTATGGATCCGTCTGTTTGTGAGTTTTTTGATAATTTTAACAGAAGTGGTATTATAATTATCAAGGTCTTGTATCTCTTTTTCGCTGAAACATTGAATACGGGGATGGATATTGGAATGATGTATGAGCCACTGATTCTGAAATACGGTTCGTAATTGAATACATTACAAGTCTGCACAAAACAGAACTAAGCTTGCTAACTTGAATAGACACCCCGGCTGCGATAACATTCTTCCCCCTCAGTAAGTGCGCTATAAGTCTAAAACCGACTCGGCCTCCCTGACTAACTTTTATAGTGCTAGCAGCTGGTAAGATCCATGAGGCCACTATTTGTGATATTGACACTTAATTATGTATCATAAGATCCAATCATGACAGTTAGTTCTGGGAGGGTTGATCGACATGAACAAATTCTGACATATCCACCCCCTAGGTCGTTATTTCCACCCCAATTCAAATCTTTATGGCTTGGCGCATCAAGATTATCAGTAGGGCTACATGGCTGGCTGTTGTCATCTCTACATTTGCTTTCATCTCTTTCGGTATGCTTTCATAAATTTATTGTTCCCGTCTATTACTCACCAAAATGTCACAGGTGGTGGTATTTGGCTGACATACACTGTCACCGCAGTACGTCTATTTTCACGGGGGCGAGAGACAGATTGGCCTGCACTCGCATGGCTGCTTGCCACTGCGATCACAGATGTTATTATTACCATTTCGTTAACGGTTAGCTTGGTGAGTACCATCAGCAGCGTAGTCTTACCTCAATGATATAAATATAAGACTTTCTACAGTCCCGAAGGAAAACCGGGTTTTCTGGGACAGATAATACTGTAAACAAGGTAACCTCTATTATTCATTCTTTTGTTGAGTATTTCTCAATACTTTCATAGATAATACGCCTAACAGTCCAAACCGGTCTGATTACAACGATATTTGCTATCCTCGATGTTGTTTGTTTCCTTGCTATACATGTAAGTGGGACTTCTGAACTCTGGAGACTGCACTGATAACGGCTTTCAGAAAGCTAAAACGTAAGCAACAAATACTCGCACCTAACCTTGTAAACTGACTTGTTTTACCAAAAAAAAGTAACTTTGTTTGGGATTTCGCGCTATCAAAACTATACACGAATGCATTGGTATCCACACTTAATGCTCGCGCGGGTTGGGGCAATCTTGTGAATGGGTCTGCAGAGGATAACATTCTTTTCTGTGAGACACTCCAACACCAGAGTATACTAGGGACATTTGGGTCTCGGTCTGATCCGCCGCCACTACCGCAACTTATCTTCCTACGCACGAAAAGCAGTGGAAACGGGTCTTTGGAAGGCGTAGAGCATTGAATTTGCCGGTGGTATGGAAACATGTGGCCTCAGAATCATGGTTTACTTTTGGGAATGTTATTGATGAGCCATATCACGCTTCACGGGAAATTTGTTGCTTCGGAATTGAATATTGATGTCGTTTCTTCATTTCTGTGATGTTTGTTCTTATGTTATGTTGTACATGCTCCCCAAATTTCACGTTTTATTGGACTAATATGGTATTGATATTAAGCTACGTCTGCCATTGGTGTGTTTGCTGCATTTTGGATGATTCTCCTTTCATAATTCCTGTTCATTTACCAAACAGACTCAGTAGTATAACCCACAATAGCTGATGAGCTTTAGGCTAATTGGATGTTTAAAACAGATGTAGCGTAAAACTAGGGCTTTGTAAGCCATCGAAGGTCCTTCTTTCCTTCGTACGAGGTCCGTGCGTTAAGAGCAATAAAAGAGAAGCAACTAGGAAAGACCTAACTAACTCTGTTCTTCTCTTTCTCCCCTCCTGTAGCGTTTGCGCTTTCCAGGTCACAGCTATGCCCATATGGAGACATAGTGCCCTATCGGATAAGTATTTCCTTTAATCCTGTGTGTCTCAGATAGCGGAAAGGTTTTGTATTCACTCGACTGATAGCATTCATTTGCTATGACCACAGCGAGTATTACGCTATCAGTATTTTCTAGTATATAAGTAGCTACTGGCCTGTAGTTTAGTTAGTCTTTCGCAAACACCGTTTAGAGTTGGCCAGTTCACCCAGCCTGAACACGCGTGAGATTCTACTGTGAAAATCTATATTCTCACACCTCCTCGCGTCCTGAAAAAAAAAAAGCCAACGACAAAATGAACAACAGCACCAGAGATACAAAGGATAGCGACTGGACTTCCTCCTAAGCGCGAAATGCCAGAGCCTCCAGCAGTTGAAACACTATTAGCCGAATTTCCACAGCGGATGTGCGGGACAGATGTCTCTTGCTAGACGACTTTACGACATCTTTGCACTGGTCTTTGAGAATCCAGAATGGGCCGCTCGGCTCGACCTGTAGTGAATTAGAGTGCTGTGAAACAGCCACCAAGGCTAATACTCCTGAATCTACTGAGCTGGTTAATTGCATCGAAAATATGTACATCCACTGGCGATTGGGCACCGCCGTTGATGAGCGCTGAGCATCCATCCCGTAAAGAGGTTCCCAGGCTAACCAAACATGGTCAGTTCCGCTGGAGAACCGATACCTTGAAACCAAAAATGAGATTGAAGCGCAGAGTGCGTGAAACTTATATACGAACACATATTTACCTGTACTTATTATTTGTAACACTGATAGGGAAAGGGGATGTCTTTGCATTTTCGCTTGATGTTACTCTGAGCATATTTTGATAGCCGCCCAACGGCGCCTGGCTCACAGAGTTCGTAGGATCAAGCCACAAGGATTTACTCACCAGGCTGGTGAATATAGAGAACTGACAAGGAAAAATCACCCGCTGGATACCATTACATCCTTCCTATCTTACAAAGTTCTGGCATGTGCAAGTCGAGAACAAGTCGACTGAGCTTGCCAAAGTTGTCTTTACAATACCAATATGTCTCCAGCAGGAAAAGAAGGATGGCAGGAGGTCCTGTATATTTCATCCTTCATCATTCTGAGTGATCTAAATGGTTCAGCAGGATTTCCCGATACCGATAAACCCCTTGTTGAGGCTTTTTTAAGATCGAAAGAATATAACGATGAGGTTACCCCCAAGTATCTAAGCAGTTACTATCTTGACCTGCTATTTTCGAAGTCATCAGTAAGGAGCTGAAAGAGCACAGGGCTACAGTCACCACTTGAATGGTACGGAACGATTAGGTTCAGTTTCAAGCTCGGAAGGCGTGTATATGCGGGACCAAATCTACAGCCTTGCATACGAGAAGTATCAAGCATCCTCTAAAGCGGTAAGCTGGATAATTAAAATAAGGATAGACCTGACTTTACACAATTTAGCCGTCTACATTACTGGAATTGTACAATGCCTGCGAAAAGATGCGACAGGCTTTATGTGTCCTTTCACAATACTTACCTGATTGCACAGAAGCTCGAGGCTCCAAGCTGAAACTAATCATCTACGTGGACGAATCCCAGAATTTGACCTCGATAAAGCTCACAGGTGACAGCAAAAAGCGGACAATGCTCGATTTTCTTGCGTACGCTATTGATGAATGCAAGGACTACGGTCTCCTCGGAATTTTTCTCTCAACTGTCCCTACCTTTGTCCCTCATCCGGAACCAAGAAGTCTCCCCTCAAGCGCTCGGGACTTTGAAGTTGGTTTTGATATTGGCCCTACCCCATTTGTCCCGTCAAACTACGATACCTGGAGAAAGGACAATCCTATCATAAGAGAATCAGAAATGACGTTATTCGATGTCTGCACGATGGCATTTTTGGCCCGTTTCGGGTGCCCATTGTGAGTCAAAATTCTCCATTCTGGTGAACAGTATTCATATATGCAATATACAGGTGGTGGACGAGAATCACAGACCCGCAAACTGGCTAGATTGATCGCCATATGGTCGAAGGACTGCGTCTTTTTGCTGCTGTAAAGCTTTCTGGGTTTGATGGTGGATCATTTACTCAAGGAAGAACCGACCATGCAGAATTTGCCATTCTCAGCGTATGACTGTCACTGGAACTCGATCCTTTATATAGCTTATCCAAGCAACTCGAAAAAAGTCTAGTTGCCAACCATATTCGTATTGTGTACCACGTCCCTCGGCATAAGGAATTTATGTGGTCTGGTTACTCGTCGGAACCTGTTCTAGCTGAGGCTGCAGCAAACCTGTGGAATAATCGTTTGGCTACGTTTGACTCTTTTGACCCATTGGCATCGCTAGTAAAAGTTGCTGAAAATGGCTTGTTAGCAGAAAGTGATCACAACAAACTCATCGCTCGATTTATTCTACTTCGTGCACAACATATTGCATTGTCTCAGTCTCCATCCATGCAGATGATAGAGGGCCATCCAATCGATATAACTGCTCCATACAGTTGTCCAGTTCTTCTTTGGGAATTCCTCGAATCTCTTTTCGGCTCTCAACAACTACAGGAGCTCTCCTTGAAGAAAGCCAGAAATTGAAAAGGCGGTATGACACTGAGGAAGGCTTGTGAAAATAAATATGTGCGCTTTACACATTTTGCTTGTGCAGGTGACTCTTCTGTACTCTCGACGGCTGCTGGATGGAAAGCATTTGCTTGAGCGAATGCCTGGCAATGTAACAACCACCAATCTAGTGTGGATATCGTGATTCCAGTCTTTATGGTTATTGATGGCTGCTTTAACTTGAACCGGAAGTCTATAACCTTCATTGTAGTCCAGGTTACGGATGGGGAAAGATGTAAAGCTGCCTATTTATCTGCCGAAACGCTGGGGTTGTTTGAGGGTATCAACACGAGTCCTGAAATTCCGTACTTTGTCTTCATCTTCAACTTCTCGTCTAAAATTGTATCTCGACCTTTCATTGGTACCGCTTCTCCTGGAAATGTTAAGGCCCGAATGCAAGAACTGGATCCCGATGAGGACGATTCACAAGTTGCTGGTCAGCCTTGTTACTGGCTTGAAATTACGGGATGCTCATCCAATGCCTTCAACTCGGAGATCGTACCGGAGGGCTCAAAGGCACTAGACACCATTCTGGGAATATATTTCCACGGAAGAACTATGGCAGCTATCGAAAACTCAATCATTATTGCAGGAGAGGCATCCTTCGGTTGGGCAAGGGACGAAGAGACATGGGGTGTTCCAGGTACGATGGATAATGCAGAGGACTTGCGGGAAGGGCGTGGTTGTTGTGGAGTACGATTAAGACACTGTCCAATTACTTGTATTGTTATAAATGTCATGACTGTCATCTTATAAAATGTCGTTCAGACAGCCAGATGGATTGTCCAACTTGTTAAGGTGTGTTCTATTTAATGGTTGGCGTAAAAAAACGGTGGTAAATGTTTGGATCTTGCACTAGAATGACGTTGATGTACAAGATATATGCTGGGACTCTCTCGGAGTTTTCGGTATACGTAAGATGGTGAGTTACGGCCTGACAGAAAAAATTGAAGTTTCCTGGATATACCTGACCTTTACATGCCCAGCATCGTCAAGGGCAGTTTGCGCATTCATTAGATGGTTCTGATGCAGGTGAATTTGTGGAATTTCGTACGCACATACACATACATACCGAATTTCCCTTGACGCGTTAACTCACAACGTTCAGTCTTCCGCTCTATACGTTGCGAGAATTGAATATGAAGCATCCCATGAACCAGTTGACTGATACGTTGGTTGGAACAGGAAGGTCTATTCATTCATCTATTTCATTGTTGCTGCATTCTTACGGCTAGATTATGAAGGTGTTTGACAAGGATATTTGCTCAAAATGGAAGGAAGAGGCACTTGGAACAAAGGGAATAGACATGACAGAGAAGATGGTGGACTTCTGCTTTGAAGAACTACGATAACCTTTCGAAGAAAACGGATTCGTCGTAGCTTTCAATGCAGATGTTGTGAAATGCGACTCAATAATCCCGGATAGTCTGCGCGAGGAACTCATCGCTGCTGCTGCGTCTTTAGAAAACATCCCTGTGCATTTGTAAGATTGGCACCCAGGATCAATTGATATGATCCTCGATCTTGTTCATCCATCGCTTTTTCCATTTGGTTCACTTATTTCAATCAATACAAACTAAGATATTTTATTTCATCAGGACACCAAGTCTGATGCTTCCATTCATTGCTGCCTGTGCTTCGGACACTATTTTGCTATTAGACATACTCCAGTGCCAACTCTCAAGACAAAACAGCTCAAGAGAAGATACGCAACGAAAGGAAGTCGTACAAGGTCTTGCTAAGTGCCGTGGAGGTTTCAAAATAACTTTATACTTGATTCTAAGAGCATTCGGATATCTTGCATTATTATGCTTGACAGCTTGGCAGATATTTTCTCGCTATACAATCCGAAATGATGTAGTATCTACCGAAGTTCTGATGTGGATCATTTATGTGAGTATTCAGGGTGCTTGATTTCTTTCAACCTACTAGTAACTTCATTAGATTTATTTCACTCTCCTTGCTGTGACGACAATCTAGAGCGTTGAATACGGGAAAACCAGTGCTCATCATCTCAACCTCTTACTTTTCATAACCTTTTCTGTGTACGTCGTATGAGACCTATGGTCATTAGCCACGACAACAACATACCCTGCCGACCTGGACGACCCAACACTTTGGGCCAAGTTATCTATTTTGTTTGCAACATTCGTCATTATTTCTCTTATTCCCCCAAGAGAATACAATCCTATTGTCGAAGTAAGCAGCTCATAATACATGTGTCCAAATCTCTGATTTCAGTTATAGAATCCTGAAGACCCCTGTGGCAACTGAAACATGATCCTCTAAATCAGTGAGTGCTGCCGCCTTGAAGAGAAATTTCAGGGTTTATCGAGGGTCAAGACAGTACTTCTGATCATAGTTGTATCATCTTTTATTGCTAGCATATGTAATATTCCATTTATTATATTGTAACTGCTGTCTTTGCTCGATAACCCTAAAGTTCTCCTTTCTTCATGGTAATGTCAGATGATTACTTTGTGGCTGACTTCAACAGTTTCTAGGACCAGGCCTGTCTCAAACACCCTCAAGACGAAAAATGGCCTCGAAATTAAATGCAGCAATTTCTTTACTTCTCCACCCATTGCTCCGTCTCTTACATATGTCTACACCTGCCTCAGGTATTGAGTTCCCCACTCACAACAATGGTGAATCCCTCGCATCATATATTTTTCTGTTACAACAGTACAAGAGCCGACAACAAATGACAGCTGCACGTGTCATGGCCATTCATCTTATCAAGGATACCGAAACCTTCTCACAACATGAGTATGTTGTTGCCACTGTCCAAGACAGCCATGGTCATACTGGTTACCTTGCATTTGAGAGGTATGGAGGTGATCATGAATCTGCCCCACCATGTAACGCACCATCCCAACAAATCTCAACTTCACCTTGTAAAACACCATTATCATATACTTCGACCTCACCTTCTCCAAGTCTCAAAGGACAACAACCATGTGACATAGTCAAAAGACAGGACACTTTATTTCGCAAAATAGGAGATTAAATAGTTGCATGCATGAAATTTCCAGTAGATTGCAAAATCCGGGTTTATCATATTGCTCTTCTAGCTGAAGCCGCTCACAACAGTCAACAACGCTATCAACTACTATCCACAAATTGTTACTGGTTTGCAGGTTTGCAGGTTTCCTGCTACATTTGGTGAAAGAAGAGTTCCGAATTGAAATAGACTTAGTAAGCGAACTTTCTTTCATGCCAAACTATCATCAAGACCTCGAATGACAAACTATTTCTGGAAGCTGCACCATTGGCACTGGAGAAATACAAAGCACAAGCACAAGCTTTTGAAGAAACAGTATGTATTTTGTTTTACTATTACTTACCCATCTCCATACTAACCTAACTTCAGATTGTAGCTGGATCAGAATCTTGGTTTCAAGAGGCAGAAATCCGAACTCAAGAGGCAGAACTTCGGGCTCAAGAAGCAGAATCTCAGGCTCAAGAGGCGCAATCTCAGGTGCAAGAGGTGCAATCTCAGATGCAAGAGGCAGAACTACAAACTCAACTCCAAGCTCAAAAGGCAGAAATTCAGGCTTGAGAGCTTCAAGAGGCAAAGGACCTGATCAAGCAACTCCTTGGTCGTATAGAATAGCCTACTTTGTTATTGTTGTAGAGCATCACTCAAGTCTTCCATAATGTAGAACCTGTTGCGTAAATATCAATTTGAACATTTTGTCTTTTATTTCATGATTTCAAATATCAGATGTAACTTGTGCAACTGTAGATAGTGTTCAGTATGGGTACAATTATAGGTACAAATTTCTGGACCTGTCGAAAACCTGTACCTGTGGCATATGTATTACTTAGTTTCACAGTTATGAGACGTACTGTATAGTAATCACAAGGGAGCAGGAATATGAAAGAAGATAAAACAATAAAAATCCACTATTCTACAAGACAAGTTATTTCTACTGTAGTTGAAAGAACTTCTGTTCACAAAGATCTACAAAATGAGATAAGTTTATCTATGGATCTTTGAAAGATTCTTCCAGGCTTAGGGCCCTCGATCCTTGGGTCCGTCGATTGGATAGCTAGTAATGTAGGCTTGGAGATAACTTTAATCAGAATTACATATCAGAGCCCTCAATTAAACTCTTTGTTGAGATGTTCATGCAGTGATAAGACCAACAAAGTCAATTGTAACATGTAGACATAGTAACATATGGCCGTAGTTGGGAAGCGTTTAGTCTTCCATCCAGATTATAAACGCACAGATCGCACGCTCTATGTTAGATGCAAAAAGACCCCAGCCAAACAGAGGTTTCGCAGTGCATTTAGAGCAAAGTTGGTGGTGAAAGGAATCGCAGGATCGTCATGAGTCTCTACGATGGAAAAGAACATACTAAAGCAGGAAAAGTTTTGCCTATGTGGGATAGACGTATTCAGGAATTTCCTTTGACGAACACACGACATCAGGAAAAGTCTCGCCTAGGTGGGGATCTATAGGTCGTTTCTGGGATTTCCTTTGACGAAATAGAGAAGTAACGAAAACGTTCAGAAGATGAGAACGACAGGGTCGAAGGTTGAACATTGAGAGCTGGAACTCAGTGAGGGTTTTGGGCTTCCAAATCTAGCTAACTTGCGAACCACGACGTTCCCAACCTTCTTAGGATCAAACGTTGCCAAAACCACAGCCCTACAACATCCTGTACTCAATAGAATACTCCTTGATTTAATTACTGGCCTCGTTCTTCTGCATAAGGTTTAAGGTACTCACGACATCAGTAAATCACGGGAGATCTGATTTGGCCTTTTATGACTCACCAGTCGTTACCAGATTATCATTACATCATATCTGCTCATGAGCCGATCTGAGTAGCCACCCTTATTTGAGAAGTTGTTTAGTGCAAATAATATTTTTTGGGATTGTCAAGGTCAGTCTGAGATTTTAAAAGACTAGCTAGGTGACATACCATATCTTTGTCTTCTCACAAGGCCATATTTACCATGTGAGATGGTCTGATCAAGTGGGCTTGGTTAAATCTTGGGATAGATTTCGCTATCCACATTACATAAGCAATACTGCTTAATCATCACGAAACACGGCTTACACCAATTGAGAATTACAGAGATTTCCTCCACATATAAAGTGTAGCTTCAAAATTTTGTAGGTGTAGATAGACTAATGGTTAGATCACTAACTCAGAATAGTAGTAATTACCATTAGGTCGAGAGTTCAATTCCTAGCAATGTCATATTTGAAGTAAGAGACTCCAAAGCAATAAGTTAAGTGACCGGAAATCCAGATAAGCATAAGTAATTGATAAAAGTAATAAATAAGTCATATATAAGTAATAAGCAAAATGAAATTGAGAAAACAGGATAACAATTCTTTTTAATTTTTTTAACCAAATACTTACAATCTCGTGAGCTGGCCAAGGGTCTGGTTCAACTTACGCGATTTTGTGATGAGGAATCGTGAGTTGATGTGATTTAAGTCATAATATTTTGGTGATATCACACTGCTGGTGATGGATTGTGGTGCATTTTTTCGCTCATAACGCAATACCATTTCTCCCGCATTTTACTGATGGAGTTACGTCAGGAACGCGCCCACCGTCCAGGGTCTCCTTCGTGAATACACACTATGAATGGCGAAACACGAGAGTCTATATACAGGACTCTGAATAGCTTTATTAACTTACACAAATAGTTATCCATATCCAGAAAGCCCGACGATAATCTCGCATGCTAAAATGGGAGTCCGAGCAAACCCTAATGGCAGTATTACAGATAGCTCCAAAACATGACCAACCTAAATGCTCAAAATAAAAACCAGCATGTGGGCTACCAGTTACACCCCTCGGTCGACTGCGATGCTGGAAGTCCCCAGCTTCTACATCAGCCCAAAGCTGATCCTATTAGCATTGAAGGAATGGTGCGTGGTTCACTTATTTCAATCAATATGAGCTAAAATATTTTGTTTTATAAGGACACCAAGTCTGACGCTTCCACCCATTGCTGCTTGTGTTTCGGCCACTATTTTGCTATTAGACATATTCTGGAGCCAATTGTCGAAAAAATTCTCAAGACAAGACAGCTCAAGAGGAGATACACAACGAAAGGAAGTCATACAAAGTCTTGCTAAGCGCCATGGTGGTTTCAAAATAACTTTTTATTTGATTCTGAGAGCATCCGGTTGCCTTGCATTATTTTGCTTGACAGCTTGGCAGATATTTTCTTGCTATACGGTCAATGAAGTAGTGTTTACCGAAGTTCTGATGTGCATCAGTTATGTGAGTACCCAGGGCGCGTGTTTTTTGTTCAAGCTACTAACTTCATTAGATTTATTTCACTCTCCTTGCTGGGATGGCAATCTGGAGCGTTGGATGGGGGAGAACTAGCACTCATCACCTCGATATCTTACTTTTCGTAACCTTTTCTGTGTACGCTGTACGCGACCTTTGGCCATTAGCCACAACAACAGGATACCCTGCCGACTTGGGCGATCCAACCCTTTTGGCCAAGTTATCTATTTTGCTTCGCAACATTCGTCATTATTCCTCTTATCCTTCCAAGAAAATATAATCCTATTGTCGAAGTAAGCAACTCATTATATACGCTGTCCACATTCCTGATTTCAGTTATAGAGTCCTGAAGACCCTCCCAACCCAGAACAGACTGCTCCATTGCTTTCACTTTTCACTTATACTTTTCTCAATCCAATCATATTCGGCGCTTACAAACTGAACCACCTTCCTCATAATCTCTTGCCACCAGCTTGTTGACAAAGACAGATCTGAATTTACGACGAAAAAAGCCTTTCCAGTATGTCACCTCCAGAATACTTGATGCATAAATCACAACTTTTGACAGCACATCGACACATACTCTGGTGCAAAAAAGCGACATTTGTTCTTTGGTTTGATGCGAGTTTTCAGTACGAGATTCTTCGCTGACATTATGCGCTACCTATGCTCACCATGTTGACAGGACTCGAATTCGCGATCGCAACCCTTTGTCGCGATTGGTCAGGCCTTTGCAATTTTTGCCTTCACCAATAGCTCTGAATAGAATTCTGAAGTACGTGGGAACTTGGAATCAATGAATATCCAATTTATTATTGCGATTGCAGCTACTTAGAAAATAATGATGTCCAGTGCTACCATCAAGCCTTGGTTTTGGATATCTCTAGTTTTTATAGGACCCACGATGACAACATTGTTAAATCAGTGGTACATGTTTCATCATCAACCGAACAATGGTCAGGACGGAAGGATTGATCACCCAGCTGGTATTCGACCATAGCCTTAGAATCCGCCTGAAGGCAGAAGTGCCGAAGGCGTCGACCGATCAGAAGGCAGCAGGAAGTCCAAGTGAATGAAGACAGTCCAGCTGTAACCCAAAATGAAGCAACCAGTCCTGATGAGGTACCAAACTGCATCAAGGTCCAATGCATCTGGTACCACGACTGATGTACCTCAATCAAGTACATCGAGCAAGGGCAATCAAAGACGCTTAGATGCGAGTGTGACAGATGCAACATCTCAGAAGAAACACAGCTCAGATAATTTAATTGGCAAAATTAATAATCTGGTTTCTGTTGACCTCGGGAACATTGTGGGAGCCAGAGATTTCTTGATACTAGGTACTTTACAATACTCCTAAATCCGACCTCACGAACTGAAGCTGAACCTCTTTGCTAGTATTACTTTATCCTCTGCAAATTGCATTTTCTGTGATATTTTTGAAACGTGTACTCGGATGGAGGTAACCTTGATCTTTTCCCCGGCACTCCTTCAGCTAATTAATGATGAAAATAGTGCTTATGTGGGCTTTGTTACTTTGGTCATTCTAACACCAGTTCCACTTCTCATCGTAAGCCGAGTTCGCGTAGCTCAAATTGAAACTATGAAGAAGGTAGTGTGAAATCATCATGATTGATCTCACTTTTGCTTACGTACTTTTTATTAAGGCCGATGGGCGTATACAGACTGTCTCCGAAAGTAAGAAAATCACGTTTCTCCTTCATACAAAAAAGGACTCAACTTGTTTGTGCAGTGACAAATATCCTTCGTATGATCAAATTATTTGGTTGGGAAGAGAAGATAAGTGATTTAATTCGAGAAAAACGGGACGAAGAGTTGGTTTGGTTGCAGAAGCGCAAGGTATGGCATACCAGCAAATATTATAAACAGCTTTTACGTTTGCGCTGAACGCTTCGCGTTTTTCAGATTTTGGAAGTATTCCTTGGAGCTCTAAAGTATGGCGCAATGTTATTGATTGGTATTTATTCACGTCCTCTTTTTCCAGCGTTACTATTCCAACGGTGTCTATGCTCATTACCTTCGCTGTGTACACTGTCATAATGAAACAGCCACTTAACTGGTTTGTAACAATGTAAAAACATTCCTACAACATGCTAATTATTTCCTAAACCAGCTGCCAATGTTTTCCCAAGTACTACGGTGTTTAATGTCTTGCGGAGGAGCTTGAGCACCATGGTTGCTCAAGTGACAGCAATAGTTCAAGGTCTGTTCTACTATTTTGCATTTTAGAATATGTTTAAAGATGGTACGCACAGGGAAAGTCTCCCTAGATAGAGTAAACGAATTTCCTTCATAATACAGAGCTTTTGGACTCCTTAACAGAATCATCCACAACCCCCACGAGCCCACATGGGTTATCTCATCCTGCCGAGTTCATTGGGTTTAGGAATGTAATGTTTTCATGGCTGACAGATTTATCGGATGGCCCGGGTGCTTCCGAGAATGAATTTAGGCTTCGTGTTGTGGGTCAACTGGCTTTCAAAGAAGGTTGTATAAATCTTATCATAGGACCAACGTGAGTATCTTGCACCTCTTCCATGATAAAGAGTATTGACAAATGACAATCAGCGGCTCGGGAAAGACATCTATGTTGATGGCTTTACTGGGTGGGTTTCCTTTTAGGATGAGTTTACGGTCCATTTATTCATTTTATTTGACAGGTGAAATGCATTGTATTTCCCATGGTCCAGAATCCATTTTCAATCTTCCTCGCGACGGGGGTGTTGCATATGCAGCGCAGGAATCGTGGATACAAAATGATACAATCAAAGAGAATATCATTTTTGGAGCTGCCTTTGATGAGACTAGATATAAGAAAGGTAAGCTGACTTTTACAAATCGATTTTTGAACCATGCATTTACAACTCTTGCAAATAGTTATCCAGCAATGTGCTCTAGAACAAGATCTTGCCATGTTCAGCGCCGGGGACCGAACTGAAGTTGGAGAACGAGGAATCACTCTTAGGTATGTATTTTCTTTGTAGTTCTCCAAGGCTGCACTAAATGCACGCGCTCCAGTGGTGGCCAAAAGGTTTGGCGCACAAATTCTTGTGTTGTCCGCGGGATTCTAACTTACTTTCAGGCACGAATCACGCTGGCAAGAGCTGTTTACTCGACTGCAAAAATCCTTCTGCTTGACGATGTTCTTGCGGCTCTCGATGTTCATACGTACGTGGCAAATAACCTTTTGCTCCAACTTCTACCAACCCACCTCACATACAGAACGCGCTGGATAGTCGAAGAGTGTTTCAGGGGGGATCTACTTCACGGAAGGACTGTGATACTCGTCGTAAGTAATGCATCGATATCGACCGGCTAAATTTGCTAGACATACACTCTCAGACTCACAACCTGACCTTGGCATCCATGGCAGGATTCGTGGTTTCCATTGACAAAGGTGGTAATGCGCATGCTGTTCAAACAGAGGGCTTTAATGTGCTTTCAAGTCAAAGTCAAAGTCATGACATAGAACTCGAAGAACTTGGATTCGTTCTAGCTGATGAAGAAGAACCGGAATCGGAGAAACTACCTTTAGAATCGAAACCTGAAGAAAAAAGCAGCGAAGGCAAATTAATCGTTGCTGAAGAGGTAGTTGAAGGCCGAGCTGGTTTCGGTCCCATAAAATTATACCTATCAACTGTTGGCGGAAAACATCCAGTTCTTTACTGGGTGGTGATATTGTGTAATTTTATTGTTAGCTATATACTCTTGATATCCCAGTCGTGGTTTCTGGGGTATTGGAGTAATCACTATGTCGGTCGTCCAGTATCTGACGTTCCTGTACTTTTGTGGGTTGCCTCTCTGGCCTTCATATACTTGATTGAAACTGACCATAGATATCCAGTTATCTCGGAATATTCGCCTCACTTATAATCTCTATGCTCATATCACACTCTATCTTGTTCTATCGTTTCAACATGGGCTCAATTCGTGCTTCCAGGGTACTACATCTCAAACTCGTGGGTTCAGTGTTAAGGTCGACTTTCAGGTGAGAAAAGTGATTTATCGATCATGGATCAGATAAATTATGTTTTATCAGGTGGCTTGATGAAACTCCAATTTCTCGAATCATCACCCGATGCACACAAGACATAAGCGTCGTAGACAACACGATTGCAACAATACTAATATTTTTCACGGAGATTGTTATAATCGCATCGCCTATGAGACTCATTGCAATAATCTTTTACACACCCGCCTTCATCGTTCCAATATTGGGCGTATGTCTATTGGGAACATATGGTGCAAGGGTTTACTTGGCTGCTCAAATGTCAGTTAAAAGAGAAATGAGGTAAGCAAGGCCACAAATAATTATGACAATTTCTGATGACGAGCTCTCTAGCAATGCCAAAGCGCCGTTGCTAGGACATTTTGGTGCCTCTATCGCTGGACTTGGTAAGCAAATAAGATTTCTCCAGGATTGGTATTCATAATCCACGACAGCTTCTATCCGAGCATATGGCGCGCAGAACAACTTCCGAGCAGAATCTCTCAAGAGGATCAACCACTATACCAGGATTGCAAGGACTTCACATAACCTCGGCTTATGGATTGCACTTCGCATTGATCTTCTGGGAACAATATTTACGACATCTCTCACAGCATATCTAGTATATGTTAACAAAGGATCAACGAATCCAGCAAATATAGGATTTTCATTGAATATGGCGATAGAATTTTGTACATTCATGCTGTTCGGGATAACAATGTATAACCAACTTGAGATCCAATCAAACAGGTAGGAAGATTTGGTTGAAGCAACACTTCATAATCTGACCTTGTCTCATTTGCTCTAGTCTGGAACGAATTGGGGGATACCTCAAGATTGAGCATGAGCCTGAGCCTACAGAGTCAGGCAAACCCCCGGCAGCATGGCCGACCAGTGGCGAGCTTCGTGTAGAGAAGTTTTCCGCTCGTTATTCTAAGGTTTAGTACCATCCGAAACTTTAAATCGTCATACTAAGGTGTCGCATGTTTCCAGAATGGACCGAAGATTTTGCATGACATTTCTTTCCATATCAAATCCGGCGAAAGGATTGGAATAGGTAAATTATTTCTGGGCTTGCTTTATACTTCTTGATTTCAACTTTTCCCTTCTATCACAGTCGGGAGGACTGGTAGTGGCAAGGTTCGTTATCCGATTTATTGCGGATCATTTCGAAGTTGATACAAAGCGGAATTGTAGAGTTCTCTTACCCTTGCACTCTTGCGTGCTATATTAACGGAAGGCAACGTATATTATGATGGACTTTCAACTAGTACAATCAACCTGGATGCATTAAGGTCTAATATGACCATAATCCCGCAGACGGTGAATATTTCTCTGTTGTTGGTCTCTCTCGATATGATTCTCATTTGTTGGTTATCCTAGCCTGAGTTACTGAGCGGCAAGTTAAATATCACTTAGTGTCTTATATTTGTCCTGATGTTGAACCTAGGTAGCTTGCGAAGAAACCTCGACCCATTCGAGCAACACGATGATGCCACTCTTAATGATGCATTGAGGTCTTCTGGACTTTTTGCATTGAAAAGTGATTCAGAGAGACACCACCTAACGCTAGATAGTAATATTGCGAGCGGGGGCAGTAACTTATCTGTTGGTCAACGCCAAATCATTACGTTAGCGAGGGCCATTGTACGAGGAAGCAAGGTGTTGATTTTGGATGAAGGTAAGTTCCTACATGTTCCTTTCCATGTAATTTATCGGTACTAATATGCTATTGATATCAAGCTACCTCTGCCATTGGTATGTTCACTTGATTTTGAATGATTCTCCTTCCATAATTCCTGTTAGATTCCGAAACAGACACAATAATCCAATCCGCTTTACGCAATCGGTTGGGTCCTGATGTGACAGTTCTCACTGTAGCTCATCGGCTTCAAACTATTATGGATTCGGATAGAATTGTGAGCTAGTCAACTCTAATTTATTACTTTGGTCTCGCAGAATGAATTATATATATAGATGGTTCTCGACAGTGGAAAAATTGTGAGTTTTTTTTCCATGCGTGTCCCAGTCCAAAGCTAATCATTACATATTGTAGGCCGAGTTTGATACCCCCAAGTCGTTATTGGAAAAGGCAAATGGATCATTCAAATCGTTAGTCGAGGAAAGTGGGGATAGAGATGTTCTCTACAAAATTGCTGGTGCAAAAAGCCGTAGTAAATGTTAGTCCCATTCGAGGCGTGGGAACCATTACGTCAGATAAAATCAACTTACACGACAACTACAAAATGAATGAGATGCAAAGGATATCGCGTAGCGACCAACCTCCTCCTAAGTGTGCCCCAATGCGAAATGGTGGAGCCTCCAGCCGTTGCAAACGCTAATATCCGAGTCTATACGCAAATTTGCAGGGCGGATGTATTGACATGCGCGTGCGCATCATTCAACGCGCACGCTACGTCATTTCTCTATTCCTTTATTTGTTCTCTCTTCAAACCAAATATCCATTACGTAGAGTATAAAAACCCCCAATGCTGCGTAGAAACACCTTAGTTCTCTATCACGACTAAGGTTAATGACTTCCGTCTTTAGTTTCATCAATCACCACGTTCTAGAGGAAGAGGATGTCCCATGTTGAACAACTCTACGTTGTCTTTGCACAGATCTTTCGGAATCCAGAATGGCCTACTCGACTTGACCCTTGCTTGTAATTTCAATCTACCTTTGTTACTCTGCGCGATTTAAGTGTCTCTGCAGAATTTCTTATAACCGAACGGCGGCAGGCTTCTTATCGAGGGTGTAAAGCATATGAAGGTAGTTCTACTCCCACGCTGCTGAGCGTTATTATGTTGACCGCCATTTTTGAAGTTTACAGTATTGAGTTTCAAGAGCACAAGGTTGCGTCAGCACTTTAATTGTATGAACAATCAGTACAAATTTTGCAAACCAATAGCAATTACTTGAGTAAACTGCTATTGGTTTGCAAACCTTCTACTGAACATGGTGGAGTTGGATTATATCTGAGTGCATATATGCGATTGCAAGAATGATTAGCACTAACCTAATCAGTGTATAGTCAGAATTGTCATCATGGTCATATGTCATATGTTATGCGTTGGGTCAGTTATGCCTTTCGTTGTGGTACAAACGAGTCAATTTAATTGACTTGGAATGCCACTTAGCTGGGATGTAACAATTAAATTCACTATTCGATTTGAAAGATTTGAATGATTGGAACTGGAAGTTCTACCATTTGCTTGGAAAAGCTGCTTTTGAGAAGCGATAGTTCGGGTTGCTGTAGCACCGTATCTGCGCTGCAGGGTGTTATTGGCGTATCTGTTTACTAATGGATCATGTGTAACTCGAGAGTGTAGATTTTTTTCTTGGTTGTGCATGCGTTTGTATCCTTGTTGATTAATCAGTGGGAGCTCTCCTCTTGCGGCAACTCAGTGATCTCCATCAGTAAATCATCTATTTTTATCAAACATTGCAAAGTCTCGGTTCTCAGTTCTCAGCGCTGAGCTCTGCAAAATTGTGAGCTCCAGCACTCAGCGCTCAGCGCCAGCTTGGACACGATGCATGGTACATGTGCATAATTGTTATTCCCAAGAACTATGCTGCCACGTATATCTGAACCTATTTGGCTCATATATATATTATAGTACTGGTCCCATAACAGAAATACCAGTTTCTTAAGAATTCTATGATACTGTAATTTCTACATTGACGGCTGTATTCATACTTTTGATGGAATAACCGTATGTTTGGTAGTCCAAGGCAGTGAGGGGGAACTCCGCTTGTTTTTGGAGGTTTGCTGGTGTGTTGTTCAGTGTTGGTCAAACAATTCAGGCCACTTCCATTGTGAGGTCCTATCTCTGCAATGTACAGCGCTACAATATTACCAACAAAGTTAAATCTTTCTGTCATTCCCGCTTCGTTTTTCGTCTCCTCGTTTGGTTTCATTTTCGAAGTACTATTTTGTAGGCGCAAATTTTGAGTTGACATGTTTGGTACAAGGTCAACTGACTTGATCAACTTGAAAATACAACTCCATGATCAACAAAAGATGAACAAATTTAATCATCCTCTTTTCGGCTTACAAGTTACATTGTGCGGTCCTCAGATTCCTCAAAACAATTGACTGCCCACCTGTCCACATCGACTACCCCGGTGCTGTACCATCTCGACTCCGACAGCTAACCCCATTACCCCCTCTTATGGACAAGTGCACCGGAGATTTTAAATTCTTCGTCGTAGTGTTTGATGAAATGGGCGCCATGGAGTCTGCAATGTACTGATTTGATAACAGAAGCTGTTCTGCATCAGGAGCATTGCTCGGACATTGGCTCTTGCCCACGATCCATCACTTCAAGCCAGTTTCCCCCTTGTCTCTTTGTCTGCTCCCTTGTCCTTCATTCAGCTTTGTCATGGTTTAGACCTAAGCACGTGGGACTCAGTAGTACTTATAGGTTTAAGTCAAGATAACAGTGGCCTTCTGAACACTGTTACTTATCCTCGCTCCGAAACCATCAAGGTCATAACTAGCCATGCCTTCAATGGATTTGATGTGAGTAAAAAATTCTCTTCTAGGGGTCGTGCAGCTAGCTAACAACGGAGCGATATAAGCTTTGGCCCCATGCTCATTGGTAAGTACTCCACCAGTGCGATGGGTAAGATGTGTCGTTGACAATACTTGCAGGCACGCTTATGAATACCATCTTATATGGGGTGCGTCTGCACACATCTCTATTCTGTTTCTATTTATTAACTTCTGGATAGGTCCTCATTGTTCAAGTCAGTTGAATATGATTTTGGCATTGTATCAGCAATTGCTGATGGATTCCCTTAGGTGTTTATTTACTTCCAAACATACAAAAAGTGCGTCTTTTCTAATTAACTCAATTATCTACCCTGATATCAGGATTAGAGATTTACTATGGATCCGCCTGTTTGTGCGTTTTTCGATTGTTCTATTCGACAGAAATAATGTAACAATTGTCAAGGTCTTGTTTCTTTTTGTCGCTGAAACATTGAATACGGGGATGGATATTGGAATGATCTATGAACCATTGATTCTCAAATTCGGTTCGTAATTGAGTACATCCTCAGTCTGTAAGAATTAGGACTAAGCTTGCTAACTTGAATAGGCACCTCAGCTGCAACAACATTCTTCCCCTTCAGTAAGTGTGCTACTATAGTTCTACGTTTTCACTGACTTGCTTTTATAGTGCTAGCAGCTGGTAAGACCACTGAGACCACTGTTTGTGACGTTGACACTTAACCATACGCAATCATCAGATCCAATTATGACTGTTAGTTACTAAGAGGGTTGATCCACATGAACGGAATTTGACATTCTCATTCCCTAGGTCATCATTTCTACCCCGATTCAAATCTTTACTGCTTGGCGTATCAAGATTGTTTGTAGGGCTACGTGGCTGGCTGTGGTAATCTCTGCGTTTGCTCTCATTTCTCTAGGTGTGCTTTCATCAAATATATTATTCTCATCTATTGCTCACCCAAATGTCGCAGGTGGTGGTATCTGGCTGACATGCACTGTCAGCTATAATACGCAGTTTTTCACGGAAGCCAGAGACAAATCGACCAGCAATCACATGGCTGCTTGCCTCTGTGATTGCGGATGTTATTATTACCATTTCGTTAACTGTTAGCTTGGTGAGCACCATCAGCTATGTGGCTTTGCTTCAGTGATATAAATAACATTATCCACAGTCCCGAAGGAAAACTGGGTTTTCTGGGACAGATAATGCTGTTAATAAGGTTAACCTTTATTATTCATTCTTTTATTGGGTATTTCTCAACACTTTCACAGATAATACGTCTAACGGTCCAAACCGGTCTAATTACAACGCTCTTTGCCATCCTCGATGTCATTTGTTTCCTTGTTCTACCAGTAAGTGGGATCTATGATCTCCGGAAATTGTACTGATAACGGACTTTCAGCGCGCTACAGTGTAAGTAACAAACACTCGAACCCAAACTTGTAAACTGACTTGTTTTACAAAAAAAAGTAACTTTGTCTGGGATTTTGCGCTATCAAAACTATACACGAATGCATTGGTATCCACGCTCAATGCCCGCGCTGGTTGGGGCAATCTTGTGAATGGGTCTGCGGAGGATAACATTCTTTTCTGTGAGACACCCCAACACCAGAGTATAGGACCATTTGAACCTCGAATCGATCCTCCACAACTACCATAATCTATCTTCCTATGCCTGAAAAGCAGTGGAAGCAGGTCTCTTGAAGGCAGTGATGCATTGAATTGATTGTGGGGATGGAAACATGTGGCCTCAGAATCATGGTTTACTTTTTTGTCCGTCAACAACGATTGACATGTTGGTGCTGTATCACGCTTGGAAGTGTTATAATTCACAGGAAATTGGTTGCTTTAGAATTGATATCTCTCCTTCATTTTTGTGATATTTGTTCTTCTACTGGGTTAGAAATCAGGTTATTACATTATATATATGCTCCTTTCCAAACCCCGTGTCTGCTCTCTAAATTTTAGCAGGGGATTCTAGGTGAATGAAGATTGGATACGTACCTAGATCATGATCTAGTCATCAAGTGCGCCGCTCTCTCCAGATGATATCAAGCAAGTCCTCTATTAGGAAGTCATACCAAAGCATGGCGATAGGTACTGTCGCTAAATGCCACAGGGCATGTGCGTCTATTTTCGGTCCCAAGGCGGAAAGTCAAGCAACTCCAGAGTGGTGGCAGCCATTGTAAATGCGACAAAGACGGCTGCTTTATTCACGAAACTTGGCCGATAGTTTTTTTGGTCGAAATGGAAAGCTTTTGAATATAAACCGTGAAGCTAGTAAAGAACATGCTAGCCAAAGAGCGTTGTGGAATATACCACTTAAGACAGATGTTGAATGCCATTTTATTCGTATAATCGAATCGAGGAAGTAGCGTCAAGTAGGATATACGGCAAAGGTAAACAATGGTTTATAGCCATCCAAGTATTCAGCTACCCGTCAGTGCACAAGCTAAAATTACGACTTGCATTAACTGAAATTGTGATGTGCTTGATTGCATCAAGGTATGTATTCCTTGATACGTTATGTAAATATCCGGAAAATTATATAATGTCTCAATTTTAGACATATTATTTATTTCATTCCTGATTTGTCCTGACTAATTATGGAACATTTACGTGCTCTGCACAAACTCAGTTCATGCTGACTATTATTCCGGCTAACCATGCTCCGCACGCCTCCCAGGTCTGGCCGTGTAAACCACGTACTAGATACCCGTAGCATAATAAAAATGCATGTAATGATCTCCATGGGGCATCGGCCCCAATGATCAATACACGGGGAAAAAAATGTATCGATCTTGAACTAGAATGGTGTTGATGCAAGGCCAAGATTCATGCTGAGATGTCGGAGTTTTCGGTATACATAAGATGGTGAGTAAGCCACAAGTACATATCCTCTTCAGGGATTCAGCCTGTATACTGATAGCTCTCTCTCAACTATGACTCGACAAAGAAAATTGAAGCTTCCTGGATATAACCGACCTTTACATGCCCAGCCTTGTAAAGAACAGTTTGCGCATCCATTAGATAGTTCTGATTTAGGCAGAAATGGTGGAACTTCGTACGTATATACTTACTAAATTTCCTTGACACAATAACTCACAACATTCAGTCTTCCGCTCTATACATTGCGAGAACTGAATATGATGCGTCTCATGAACCAGTTGGCTGACAAGGTTGACTGGAATAGGAAGGTCTATTCATTCATCTATCCGATTGTATCTGCGTTCTTAAGGCTGAATTGTGCAGGTCTTCGACAAGGATATTTGCTCAAAATGGAAGGAAGAGGCACTTGGAACAAAGGGAATAGACATGACAGAGAAAATGGTAGACTTCTGCTTCGAGGAACTACGATACAAAGCCAAAACTTTTGAAAAAAAAGGGATTCGTCGAGCTTTCAATGCAGATGTTGTGAAATCTGACTCAATAATCCCCGATAGTCTGCGCGAGGAACTCATCGCTGCTGCAGCGCCTTTAGAAAACATCCCCGCGCATTTGCAAGATTGGCATCCAGGATCAAATGATATGGTCCTCGATCTTGTTCATCCATCGCTTTTTCCATTGGTATATGGGAGAAGTCATATCTTGCCAAATGAACAGACAAACCTGAGTGACTGCATCGAACGATGTGGACAAGGAATGGTGCTTCCAACCCCAAAGCCAGGAAGCAATAATTCCTCTGACAACGAAGGAATTGGAAATCGATATAGTCGGAAATTCCAATGGCTTCCTTGTGATATTGCCTTTTCCGACAGCAGTGTGAGGTGTGTCAAATTACTATCGTTTGCTTTACTATCCTAGGAAAGCTGATTATCGATAATGGCGTTTCAGAATACAGAGCTATATAAATAACCTACACCCAACAAAATTTGCGGGCCTTTACCGAGTCATCGAGAAAATTATAGGTTTAGCTATCCCCTTGTGGAACGTGTCTTTAACTGCAGCCAAACACAACTATCATACTATCACCCGAATTCCATATTATAACGTGGTATATGATCCTCATCCACAGAGTTGGCCTGAGACTGAAGGCCCTCAAAAAGGAGAGACCGAGGATGAATGGTCCTATCGGGAAAGAAGGGGGGAGTGGATCAGTAGTGTCAGTAAGGTTGTACAACCTGAACCTGTAGACTTTCAAGAGCCGAAACTACAGCCGAAGCTAATAGATTTGCGGAAGGAACATGCGCAGAAAGGATTACAAGTGATTGTAAAGCTTGCAAATATCCACCTGACGCCAGAGAAACCTGAATATGCAGGGGGTGCATGGCACGTCGAGGGACAATTGGTGAATCCATCGTCTTTACTACTTGGCATTATTTGCTGCGTGCTCATTTGTGACGTCTAGAATGAACACATATGTGCTTCCGCAATATATTATTATTCGACAGAAAATATCTCTTCTTCTCAACTTGGCTTCCGGCAACAATCTGACGTTACCGAAGCAGATCATATCGAGAACCCTCATTCGGGCTTCCATGACTAGCTCGAAGAGATCTTTGGTTGCAAGAACAATGCTGCCAGCATTCAGTACCTAGGAGCAGTGGAAACATTACAAGGTCGTTTGATCACATTTCCCAACATTCTCCAGCATCAAGTACAACCATTCAAATTAGCTGACCCGACAAGACCTGGTCACTACAAGATCTTAGCGCTTTTCCTTGTTGACCCTTCCATAAAGATAATCAGCACAGCAAACATCCCTTGTCCAAGGAAGGATTGGTGGCGAGAGGCGGCACAAACTGTGGAATCCACGAACAATCCGACACGTAACTTGTTGAATGAGTTACCGGGGGAACTACGGGATCAGATGTTTGATGAAGTGGATTTTCCGATTGACATGGAAGACGCGAAGAAGATTCGATTGGAGCTTATGGAAGAGAGGAAGGCATTTGTCGCTGGGAATGACGAGAATTTTAAGAGTGTCGAGTTCTCGCTATGTGAACATTGAGCTAATAGCTTTTATCGACTTGGAGGACTTTGAATGACCACTGGCTGCTGGTTCACTGTATTAGCAGCTAAATATCCGTCCAACTTGCAATACATCATCTTATGACTCAATGCAACTTCAGTTCATTGTAACATGATCTTCATCCAACCATATAACAGTGGCTGTTAGATTATATTCTTACAAACAGAGTAATCAACCTGTGCGATGTGAATGTCTCAACTGCCTGTACATTGCACATCTCTCTTTCCGCTCTACAAGGCATGTAAAATTTTCTTTACGGTCGTGTTCAATGATATACTAGCAGTTGACATCGTCAACATAATACCTTGCTCCACAGCCATTAATGTATTTTGCTTGAGGAAGTAGTGTACCGAGAGTTAACACACATTTTGTGGCTCAAAAGACGGTAAATGACTGGAATACTCTATGAAAAGTTCTGGGTGCTTCATCCACCTGACGTACTAATCCTATCCTCTATTTCCACAGGTCCGAGAAACCCATCACCCTTGCAAAAACTACGACTTTTAACAATTCTTATTTGGGTAATAATTCCAGAGCCAAGAGGAAGATGGACCAGAAGGATGGTAATCATGCTGGTTGAAGAAGTTGACCGTTGATTCTGGTTCATCGAGAGCTTTGCCATTATGTGGCCTATCCACAACAATATTACATCAACCGTCTTTGGCGCAGTATAATCATTGGAAGTTCTTGCTTGATTCATGTCGACTCTGGTGGGGGCCAGGCAGTGGGGATCCCTTGGAGTCCAGTTTCTGGGACACAGATCTCACTTTATACAAATATGATCTAGGGATTAAACACTACCTAGAAGTCTACTTGAAAACGCCAAATCTTCTAAGGTCGGATGTAGCGCGAGCATCATTGGCTCGAGGGAGTGCTCGAAAGTGTGAGGGGGAAAGACTGCTGACACAGGCTAAACAAAGTACAGCACATCTAAGAAAGTGTCAACCATTCTCATGTCTTTACCAGTGACTTTAGAGTCGAGGTAAAGTTAGATCTGGCTAATATCAAAGTTCAACAGTATATATGTAGAGAAAAAAATGATACGTGATGGTTTACTTGTATTGATTTCCTGTCAGTGCTTATAACTTGTATTCTGTAGATTCTGTAAGTTCGTTTTCTTTCCCAGCAAATCTGCAGGTAGCAGCGGAGACAAATGGAAATCGGAGAACGAAAACCACTGTGTACCCGGATATTTTGCAAATATGGCTCTTTGTTCTCAAATTAGAGAGCTCTGACACTTGTTTTGAAACTGTTAAATCAATCCGGCCGGAGAACAACTAGTAGAAACCATACTATGTCCGCGTGAATCTTAAGAGGATATTACTGATGGTTTATACAAATTGAAGTAATTGTGTCCGCATTCAAGTCGGGTTCGATGCATTTCCTATATTTACGGTCGCCGTGTCTTAATTTTATTATGCTATGCTTCTTCTTTACTGACACATAAAACAGAGAACCTGTCTATATTGAAGCCTGTGGGTATCCATTAATCTATCACTGTCTGAAACACATCGCTGACATCTTGCTACAGAAGTTATTTTATAGGAAAACTGTAGGTATAGATTATTGAGAGGGATATTGAACAAAATGTCTATTTATTCAGTTACATACAGGCCTAACAGCAAATCGTTCATGACCGTGCTCATTAACTGATACTTTCTTAATCAAGACCAGAAAGCGACTGTCAAACATGAGCTAAAAATGCCACTTACTGTAACCAATGCTCCTGATTTAAGTTTACCCACTGATCAAGATGGTGACGATGATATGACTGGATGGCGCCTCTTCAATAGGACAATAAAATAGCAGATGACTACACTCCATATGATCTGATGAGTTCGTAGTATCTGTCTGGGATATAACATTTCAAGTGGAAAAACATTTACATCAATCGTTTCTGGTATATATAACTTATGTATAGTTGCTTCGCTTTTGCATTTTCGAACTAGACAAAGCGGCTATTTCAAACAAGTTCTAAATTTTAATTTTCTATTTGAAATACTTCGGTTTTGATTGATTAATACTTAGCACAAGTCCAAGCTTCATTTTGATTTGAAGCCACTTCAAATCTGGCAAGGTCCGAATTACATGAGAGTATTTAATGATGGTGGTGAGACAAGTATGGATATACCAGCATTTTGCCAGGAATAGACTAACGACTTCCTGTGAGAATTTAGTTGGAGAACTGGGAGGTAAATTTCTTCTCTTTTCACACTAGCTTCATTTCACTAACCTACGAAGTTTTTGACAGATTTTCTACAAGTTATTCTACAAGTCATAAAGTGGTTCAAGATTGCGCAGATTCCTGTCTACTCATTGACAGCACTGGGTAATGAACCGCATGAAAAACACGTGAGGGCAGTTGCTAAAAATTCAACACAGGAAAACCTGTACAGACAAGTTCTACCACACAAAAAGTGCTCACGTGTACTAGGAGTATGGAGGCGAAGTAAACCAACTTCTCCGGTTGATTCTCCCGAGTAAGATCCCAGGATCCCGAGGTTGGATTACACAAATGGTATCGGGAATACAGGATCCGATCCTGCTTAACGCTTTATAACTCCTGTCGAAATGGCAGTGTTATATCATGATTGAAAAAAACTTATAATCCATGCTAGCTCGGCCTTCTGAACGTCAACTTGAAATGGTCTTATGGTATTACCGAACTGTCCTGCTAATAGGAACTAATAAAAAAGACCATTGGATCTTTCAGCAGGTATCAGTCCCGGATCCTGCGGGAGTTAGATAATGGGCTCCATGATTGATTTGTGCTTATATTTATCTGACCCACTTATAGAAGAAGAAACTAGGTCTTTCTCGTTTTGGCACTCGTAAAGCAATGAAACATACGGTAGGTTGGAGCTGCGTAATATTGATTTGATGGATAGAAATTAGAATACTCCATGAAAAGCTCTGGATGACATCCCACGACATACTAATATTCTATTTCCACAGATCTAAACACCCATTGCCTTGATGAAGACGGTCCGTTATTTCCTGGGCCATCTGGCATTACTGGGTTGATTGCTCTAGTAATCACCTGTAGTATCAGAAGCAGAGGTGATGAGAATAATAACCATTTTCTCATCAAGAACGAATGATCAGCTGTCACCGTAGAATGCATATACCATCTCTTCATCAATGATGCCTGGCAGCTGCTGTGATGTTGACCAGGGCTTTTTATACGGTAGGGTTTTAGGCTTGACGTTCCCAACCACCATTTTCAACCCTGCAATATGGCAACTCTGGAAGCCTCATCTAATATTCCCAGCGATATTGCAATAAGGTACATTGCCTACAATTCTAGGCCCTTCACTTTACTGATAGTACTCCTCGTTCAGGGCTGGTTCACCTGTAAGTCACTTGAACCATGTTCTAGTTTCACATGACGTATAGATTTGATCACACCAGTTAATCGGTATCAACCTCAACTCATTGTTCTATGGCGCATTGGTTGTCCAGTACTGTGAACAGTTTTTCGTGACATATACATTCTGGTGATACTCACAATTACCCAGATATGTATTGCATTCGTTATAAAACTGATAAAACATGGATCAAAGTACTTGGTATTTATCTCTTTGTTGTCTAATACTATGAGTTAGTCATACGAACCTATCACAAGTGCACTTTTTATTTGCTTTGGAGTCAGCGCAAACTGCCATGTCACTTGCAGATGCGTTTTACTGGTTTGGGTCTGGATTCGGAGATTTCACAAAGCTTAATACGGTCCACCTTTCTAATATCGACTCACCGCTCATGAGTGCTATCATTGCGATTACGTCCCATGGAGTATATAGCTGGAGGATATGGTGTGTAACTCGTAGCTACAAGACCTGCACGGTTATCATACTGGTGGGTTTTGGTTTCATCTATAATAAGCTATTATCAGACTCATTATTTTTCAGGCGTCATTTGTCCAGCTAGCAGGTGGGATGGGTGCTTCAATAATAGTGAGTGGTGCATGATAAAGCTGGTCTTCGCCAGAGTATCTTCACATGGCATCGGCCAGGGTGCACGGACTGGACTCTTTTCGGATTGGAACTGGAAAAACAAACTCTTCGCAATAGTGCGTTTTCCTTCAAATTCAAAGCCAAAAACTGTAACTGTTCACTGCAGCTTTGGGGCACGGGAAGCGCTACTGCCGATGTGTTGATCGCACTGATACTGACATTCCGGGTAAGTAATGTTTTTCTATCCTTATGTCGCTAGTTTTTGATACAAGAAATATATTAAAGCTTCTGAAGAAAAAGGATGAATCTCCATATCGCCTTGTGGAAAATAGCATTATAGTGCAGATCGTTAGATTATGCGTTGAAACAAATTCAGTAACTGGTATGTCTTGTTATAACATGGAAGTAATTGAACTTACCAATGGTCATAATAGCTTTTGTTTCTCTCCTCGAAGTCATTTTTATTGTGACTCCCGGGCTCGCGCCCCCTGTATGTCTACATTATTTATCTGTTATGAATTTTTTTTTTTGACATTTTGGAACTTTAGAATAAGAACTTTTTCTTGTGTCCGTGAGTACTCGGCTGTCATTCTAGCAATACTTATTAAAGCGACCGTGAAAGTGGCTATATCCTTGGGAAACTGTAATTCAACCTCAATATTTGGAAGCTGGCATAAATTAATATCTTTGGATAGTTATAGTAATTCGTTCATGACGTTGTTGAACAACCGGGATTTTGTCGATCACAGGAACACATTTACTCGGAATACGACTGCTAGTGTACGATGGCCTTCAGCCCCAATCATGGTGGATACCGTTGTGTCCAGTGATGGGGACAGTCATAAGGTTCGGGGTGAGGAAGTTTAGAGAGAAGATAAAGAGCGAACAAAGAAACTCATGTATTTATTTATGAGAACTGTATAAAACTATGGAAATGTATATGTTTTTTCATATAGTATTTCGGCAGTAATCCTAGGTCGTGGGAGCAAAGAGGAAGATGAAACAAAGGGGAGGTAACTACACCAGTCAAAGACGTCCACCACTGATTCGGGTTCACCGAGAGCCTTGCCACTGTGTGGCTTTCATGCCTGCATTTCTATCCTTTTCCACCATCCAATAGCCACCTACAAACACCTACGACGAGCTTACATCAATCGTCTTTTGCGCTGTACAATCATTGAATCAGTTCCGAATGGCCAACTTCTTGCTCGATACATTATTGAGTCTGATAGAGGCCTGGCAATGAGGATCCTTAACATCCAGTTTCTGGGACACAGATCTCACGTTATACAGATATGGTCCAAAGGTTGAAAACTACCTGAAAGTTTACTTGAAAACGCCAACATCAGCAAAAGTGTGCTGTCTTTCGCATGGCTTTGGTGTCTTTGTAAAGACGACAAAGACTCCCAAGTCCACCAAAAGTAACCTAAAGACTAAAGATGTTTAAGACAATTTGTCTTTGGAAAGCTAGGTCCGTTTTCTTTAAAAGACATACTCAAAGACAACAAAGACGAATCAAACTAATAGTATTTGTCCATATTCATAGTAGATAATATGTACTACGATAATTTATATGCTACTTTAATCAGCAGCCTGAGCCTCGACGGAATCAGATGTATCACTCCCGAACTCTGGATCAAAGAGTTCATCACTATCCGACTTGAAATCATGTTCTGATTCATCTCGTAAAATTCTCGCCGATTTCGAGGTAGATAATTCTGTTTCGAGGTCAATGATGAGTCCCAGTGAAAACTGGCTCTGCTGATCTGAGTAGACGTGGAAAATCTGGTCTCCGCCGAATTCAGCGGCGGATTATAGACATTAATCCGAGTTTTCTGTAGAAAATTCACAAACCACCTTTATTTAAGTTTGTAATGTTATGAACGTGTGTATATACATATATGTACATGTATGTGTGTGTGCGTACATGCGCACCGCTCTGTAATCCAGTCAACTTGCAGACTGCATACTTGAATTAATTCGCTGTGCACAAGCTATCATTCAGACAGATATCGATCCTGTTGATGATGATTTTGGATTTGCAATGCACACCCGAGATGTCTTTAATCGCCGTTTCCATGCTATCAACACAGACATTCACTCCCTGGCTCTTTACCTACATACATCCTGCCGCAAACTTGGGATATCTCAGGCTGCAAAGGGTCGCTCATTCGATTTTATGGTTAAAACTGCACTTGGAATTGCTAAACAGTTTAGATGGGATGCAAATAAAGCTCGATTACTCACCGAAAATCTTCGAGAGTATCACCAATCCAAAGGCCCTTTTATTGGTGGTCAGAGGAATGGACTCGAGTGGTGGGAAAACCTCCAAGTTACCACCGCCAAATATCCTCTGAAATCACTCGCAATTGTCCTGTTTTCAATTGTTCCACATGCAGGGGAAGTGGAGAGACTGTTTTCTGCTCTTGGTAGCACACAGACAGTCCGGCAATGTAATCTTTCGGTAACGACATTTGAAACACTTGCAAAGTTACGGTCAAACTATAGTTACCACCTATACCAATGCAATCGCACAGTCGGAAAGTCAGTCCATCGACACCATGACCATATGCACACACGCAACGAGTCTGGAATAAATCAAAATCTTATCAATGATCTTGACAAGAGCTTTACATGGACACCACATCTTTCCCTATCAGCCGATGGCGAACAACCAAAGGATATTGAAATGGCAGGACCAGAAGATGTGACTCTGGATGAATTAGACAAGGCATTTGATGATTTAGACAAACGGCTTAATGAGGAGCAGGCTTTACTGTTGAAATAACAAGCGCGCGCAAGTCCAAACGCGCACCCAAATTCATCGGACATAACGCACCTTCATCTTATTATACCATTCCTTTTATTAACACCTGCGTCAATAATCATACCATTCCTTTTTCATGTCCTCCTTTGATCACTTAAAAGTAGATTCGTTTGTTTTCTCTTTTTACGCTACCTCGAAAAGGTATAGCCTATCTGCTCTTTAAATATTTAAACATCTTGATATTTTCCGAACACCTCAGTCGTTTGACCACGCAAACACTGAGGTGAGAACGTTCTTTACTTTCCTTACAATTTATACTAATAGTAAAGTAGCTAGCGTGTTTACTATTAAGGTAAATAATATTATAGTCGTTTGACCACGCAAACACTGAGCTAGCGTGTTTACTATTAAGTTTCTTGTACGAAACTCTACATTTACTTGCCAAAAAATACAACGGAATGGTGGCAAATTTTGCTGATGCCTCAGATGTTAATGGGGCTGAGGTCCTTGAAGGGTGGATCTATGATTTCGAAGAGTTAGAAAGGATTAATAAAGGCTACTTACTAGCAAGTGCTGTTGAGGAGTTGGATATTATAGGTTTGGACGATAGCGCAGCTTGGGACGTCGATGCGATGATGTTATCGCAAGTACGGTATAGTTCAGTACTTGTACCGTAGAATTCAAATAAAACGCTCTTGCGGTTCTGCCACGGTTCTGTCGGGGTGGCAATTGCCGTTCTGCCGGCAGACCGGCAGAAAAATCCTCAAAACAGTTCTGCCACCCACACTACTGGTAGTTCGATCATACCGCTTGTTCAAATAACTGGCCTGCTACTAGTTCAATCATGGCTGCTAGTTTGATCACCCATTATATCTCAGTCCGCACCGCACAGACTCCTAAGATACTTTCGAGATCAGTTTTCAGACTCAATTCCCGCGTTGCTGAAATCTTACTTTTTCTCTGGTTGTCACGATTTGACAGGCTGCTATGTTGGAGACTGAACGTCTCCTACCATCTTTGAACTAACCAGCCTGAACGAACTATCAGTCAATGGTATGTAGTACAACATTATGATTCAACGAACGAATATCTAATGTGTTGTTGAATTGGTCTATATATATATTCCTTATTGGACTTGAAATTCACAGGTAACAACCCATGTTGTCCAACCTCCATGGTTTATCCTCGGTGAGGTTAAGGATTTTAGGAGAGTTTGTGTGTACGAGGGCAAAGGTGACAATGATAGCACAGAGCTCCGAGATAAATATTAAATGTTAGTTTTTGGGTATTCAGCGTGCATTATAGAGAAGCACAGCCCCGAGCTCCCCAGAGATGGGTAGTGGGTAGCAGTTTCGATCAGTTGAGACAGCATCGTCGAACCTAGGAATAGAAGCATAGAAGAGTTATAAAGGTAAGCAATGTCACAGTACAGCAATACACTCTTCCTCCAAATCTCACCCGCAGTATCGATAGCCAAAACATGACGGTCTCATTTGAAGTTTCAGCAACGTAAGTTCTAAATTGCACTGCTTCTTAGTTTCGTTATCAACGTTGCGCCTCCGCTAGGCTTGGCCCACTGCTCATTGGTGCTATCTTGAACGCAATTTTATATGGTGTACGTGTGAAAACTCTATTAAATACAAATGCTCCTGGATGATCTCATGTTAATTCTGTTCAGATTTTGGTTGTTCAGGTTTGTCATCATGCCATGTCTACGTTATACAGACTCCAATCCGACATTAGTGTTTTGTTTATTATCAATTATACAAGAGGTAAACCATCTTTACCTTCAGATGACTTTTTACCTACTTTCCATAGCGATGCGACTTGGATTCGATACTTTGTAAGATAATATTCAATGCGTCCACAATTATTAGAGTTGCTAACCTCGTCCAGGTTCTGTATATATTTGTTATGGAGAGCTTCAATACGGTCTTTGACATAGGGATGGTTTTTGAGCCTCTGATTCTAAACTTTGGTGAGAATATAGTATCATCTCTAATATAGATATCGGCTAACCTATTGACTAGGTGATCCAAAAGCACATACCAGGACGCCCACTAGTAAGCAGAATCCTTCCGCCAAATGTCCAGAGCAAAATTAAGAATCTCAATATTTTCCAGTGATCATACCAGGTAAGTCCTATATATCTGATTTTGCCAGTTGCTCATAAAGGTTTTTTAGATGCTATCGTCATTGTAGATATCAAAATTTCCTTCCCCGATGAGTTGCTGTCTAATACCGATATCCCAGGTGATGCTTTCCTCTCCGGTGCAGTTTTTCATTGCTTGGCGGATTAAGATCATCAGTGGATCTTGGATCATGCCAATCATTATCGGATTTTTTGCAACTTGCTCCTTCAGTACGTCAATACGTTTGGAGCTCTGACATGCATTCTAACACTTCACAATCAGTTGGCGGTTTGGCGGTCTTTATTTTAGCACCTAGCATCCGTGCACGGGCCACATTACCAAGTTGGGAACCTGCACTCATCACTTGGTTGGTTTCCTCGGCTACAGTGGATGTACTCATTACTTTATCCTTGTCATGGTCTTTGGTACGCTAGCCTTCCTTATGTTCTTCCCAAAACGAGACCTTAACATCATATAACCATATCAAGTACAAACGGAAGACGGGGGTGAAGTCTACCGACGATCTAATAACAAGAATCATTCTATGTATGGTTACTGACTTATGACTTACTACCTAACATTGACGCCTTTCTACGTCTTGCCTATCAGTGACCGTACAGACTGGCTTCGTTACCACCGTTTTTGCTCTCTCAGCTGTCATCATTTTCCTGGTCCTTCCGGTAAGCTACCAATGTTACCCTCGATACATGCGCTTCCGATTAATTTCTGATGCTTTGCCTTCTAGGCAACAAATATGTCAGGAATATCGAAATATTTTTCCGCTTCAATCCTGACTTAATAATTATAGAAACTTTGTTTTCGACTTGGCTCTCTCTAAGCTTTGCACAAATTCACTTCTATGCACGTAAGTCTTCATGGCCTCGATCGTCATTCGGGTTGTCATTGAATAATGTTAAACCCTCAGGCTAAACGCTCGCACAGGATGGAACAAGCTCACGGGCACAGCCAACACCGAAAATACCATGTTCTCTTTGGACAATTGACAACCCGAAGTTCCCGTCCCCCAACCCCAACTCCTTAGTAGATGAAAATATGTACATTTTGTGTGACCAAAATATATCTACCCCCACTACAACTGAATACAGTCTAGTGAAATGTGTTGTATTTTTGGGAGATTCTCAAAACTTCAAGGAAGATATGAAACATGGCCTCATTTTCATTGAACACTATTCGCCATACTGTGGCCACTGCTGCAAGTTGCACCCACTTGGGAGCATATCGAATATGGATGATACTGCGACCGCAGTGCCTGGATGGACTTGAAGATGCGTCCCACAAAGGGATAGCTAAGTCGATGATTTTCTAGATAACTTAGTAAAAACCCGCAAAGTTGTGGGGTGTAGGTTGTTTATATAGCTCTATATTTTGTAATCGCATCAACCAACTATCCCAGGACATGACAGCAATCGGTAGTAATTGGACACACCTCACACTGCTGTCGAAAAAGGCGATATCACAGGGAAGCCATTGGAATCTCAAACTATACCAATTTTCCACTTCCCTTAGAGTTTGATAAAGCGTTCTAGAGTCTGTATTGCTATCTAGCTGTGGGATTGGGAGTACCATCCCTTGTCCACATCGCTCGATGAGTCAGTCACTCGGGCTGATCTGTCCCTTTGGCAAGATATGACTGCTCCCATAGACCAATGGAAAAAGTGACGAGTGAACAAGGTCAAGAACCATGTCATTTGATCCTGGATGCCAATCTTGTAGATGGGTGGGGACATCTTCGAGAGGTGCAACAGCAGCAATCAGTTCCTTGCGTAGACTATCCGGGATTATTATTGAGTCGGGTTTTACGACGTCTGGATTGAGTACTTCGACGTATCCGTTTTCTTTGAAATGCTTAGCCTTGTAGTGTAGTTCTTCGAACCAGAAGTCTACCATTTTCTCTGTCAGGTCTACTCCTTTTGTTCAAGGTGCCCCTACTTCCATTTGGACAAATATTCTCGTCAAAGATCTTCTTGTTCCAGCCAACCCTGTCAGTCAACCAGTTAATGAGATGCATCATATTCAATTCTAGAAAGGTGTACATCGGAAGACTGGGTGTTGTGAGTTAACACGTCAAGAAATTATGGCATATGTGTACGAGACTGCACCAATTTCACCTGCATCGGAAGCGTCTACTAGTGGATGTCCATATTGTCCTTGACACATTTGGACATATAATATCCAGGAAGCTTGAATTGTTTCTGTCGAGTCATGTTAAGGGAAAGCTGTCGACTCAGTTGGGTCTCCAAATACATCAGATACGGAGACAGTGCTGGACAGTTATGTATGGCTACCTTCTTATAATATAAATCCCCAGAAATAGTCGTATAAATTCCGACATTTTAACCCAGTAAGTACATAGGGTGCGCTTCAACGCTCAGGAGTTCTCCCGGCAAAAGTGTCAATATCGACCTCGTTCATGAATTAATGACGAACCAACGCCAAAGTTCATTTTATATGCGGTGGCGGGACATTTTGGATGGTGATGCAAATCAACCGCGGGAAAGATGGAACTGCCACCGGTCGCACGTCTAACCAGTCACTATGTATTATGTTCAATCTAGACTTTACAGCACGCAGGTGTGAATTTTGTGTTCATAAGAACGACTTTTTCCTCCGCCCCGACAACCTTCTTTCTGATTTTCAACACATCAGACCATCCTGTAAGTACGAATGTAGAACGTACGTGGTGAATCATCTCAGCAAAAATCGACGTAACTTTCTTGAACACACATCAGGATACTTTTAGTGTTCTTTTCTGAAGTTCGCCGTAAGCCTCAGTATAATCTAGCTTCCAGGGAGCAATAGTACTCGTTCGAGATAGGATTTTGGATTCAACGCAATGAATCAATCTACCTTATGCATTATGCATTAAGTTTGAGTGAACTGTTGGGTATTTCTCACCTTGCAGTATATCCACTTTCATACCTTTGTGTCCATGCTACCACAGTGGTTCAAACTCTCTTCTCTTCTCGTAACTGTGGGGCTAACATCAATTGCTGATTGGTCAATGATAGCCAGAAAAATAAAACTACTAACCGAAGACTCTCGCCCACCATCTCAAGACAACATTCGGAGTGAATATCTTGGCTTGTAGCCTGTATTAAACGACAAACTGATGATTTCACACTCCGGATTACCACTCATCCCAGAGATGTTCGTTCTCAACATTCTTTCAGGGTGTACTTCTTCCCTCCCTGAACAACCCTCATTTCTTATGGTGGGGTTCTGAATCATACATGTATAAAGGTCGATATTTACTCAAATCGTTATAACAAAATCAGCACCTAGAATATCTCAACAGTCACATCTAATCACGTTTTAATCACTAAATATGCCTTCCATTAACACAAACTTCCATCTCGCCCCAGTTGGCAAAGAACTCATCCTATTTGATGGCCTCAACCCAGCAAAACTTCTCCCAAATTCAAAAATGTTCTCGTCATCGGAGGTGGCGTCAGAGTACTGACGGTAATTACTAACGACAATATATGTAATTCTGGGTACCACTGACAATCTGTTAGACTGCCTGGAGTTTACTCGACGCTGATTACGGAGCCACAGTAGTGTCCGAGAAATGGGCAGCACTGCCCGAGCGTATCACCTGCCAAATTCCTGGTGCCCTGTACGCATTCCTTTTTACATTCCCTAGTCATATATTTCATATTCATAACTATCTGACCCCTTTCTGAAGGTGATGTGAGGTGATTTTTTTGTGGCTGACTTCAACGATGCAAGTTTCCTTCTGTCCTACCAGGCCAGTCTCAAGCACACCTTACAAAAGTCAAGATGCAGCCGAAATCACATCCCTACCTCTCATTTATTCTCCACCCTCTACTCAAATTCCTAAACATGGCTGAACCTGCCTCCGGTATAGAATTCTTCCCCGACGAATTTGGTGATACTGTGGATTCATACATAATGCGCTTACAAAAATACGAGACTCGACAAGACATGATAGCTGCGCAAGTCACAGCTATCAGTCTTGTGAAAGCTGCAGGGACCGCCTCACAACGTGAATACCTAGTGATCAGTGCCAAGGATGTCCGTGGTCATGCTGGATACATTGTGTTCGAAAGATTTGGAGGTGGTCTCATGCATCATGATGACAATTCCAGCCAGTCCCTATCTCAGCATCGTCGAACACGCTCATTATATTCAAGCTCCTTACCATCTCCGAGTTTGAAGGATCAACACGCTCGCGACAAGGTCACAACACAGCAAACTTTACTACGGCATCTTAAAGATAGAGTTATATCAGAAATAACCTTCTCTTCAAATCAAGAATCCGAACACAAACTCCACCTTTCCCACATTGCCTATTTGGCAAAGGTAACTCGTGAAAATAAGAAAGTTTATCGTTTGCTATCCAGTAATTGCTACTGGTTTGCGAACTTTCTACTCAAACTGGTAGAGCTCGAGTTCGATATTTAGCATATTCCTATCTTAATGCACCTCCAGATGGCAGCCGCAGTTGCTCAGTTTCAAGAAGCAGTGCGCATTTTTCTCCTATTAGCACATTCCTATCTTAATGCACCTTCAGATAGCAGTCATTGAGGCTCAGGTTCAAGAGCTTGAAGAAGCAAGAGAACAAATTGAGAAATTGCGAAAGGAGCGGGCCCGGACATGACAACTCATTAGACACTTCCTTAACATGATTAGTTTACTATCTTCTACTCGATGTACCTTATATCCCCTATCATCATAGACTTCATATTAAATCACCTTCCTTAAGGTCAAATACTCTCTGGATCAGGATCATATTCCACCATATCATATCTAAACCGGGTGACGTTACTATAGTAATCTCTGGATAGATTTAAAGATTCGTCCCACGAAGGGATAGTTAAATCGATGATTTTCTCGATGACTCGGTAAAAGCGCACAAATTTTGTTGGATGCAAGTTATTATATTCTGTAATGGTGACAGTCAAAACTATCCGGAACAATACGATTGGTAGGAATCGGACACACCTCACATCGCTATCGGAAAAGGCAATATCACAGGGAAGCCATAGGAATTTCAAACTATATCGATTTCCGACTTTCCTTCGATAGTGATATAACTTTTCAGACTTTACACGTAACTGCGGGGTCGGAAGCACCACTCCTTGTCCACATCATTCGATGCGGTCACTTAGATTGGTCTGTCCCTTTGGCAAGATACGACCGCTCTCCAATGGAAAAAGCGATGGATGAACAAGGTCAAGGACCATGTCATTTGATCTTGGATGTCAATCTTGTAGATGGGTGGGGACGTCTTCGAGAGGTGCAGCAGCAGCGATGAGTTCCTCGCGCAGACTAGTATCCGGAATTATTGAGTCCGATTTTACAACATTCGCATCGAAAGCTATGACGTATCCATTTTGTTCGAAAAATTTAGCCTTGTAGCGTAGTTCTTCGGAGCAGAATTCTACCATTTTCTCTGTCATGTCTACTCCCCTTTGTTCCTAGTACCTCGGCCTTCCATTTTGAGCAAATACTCTCGTCAAAGACCTTCCTGTTCCAGTCAACCTTGTCAGTTAACTGGTTCATGAGATGCATCATAGTCAATTCTCGCAATATGTAGAGCGGAAGACTGGATATTGTGAGTTAACGCTTCAAGGAAACCTAGTGTATGCGTATATTAGTCCACCATATTCACCTGCAAGAAAAGCATCTACGGGATGTGCAACATCCAGGAAGCCTGGTTCTTTTTTGTCGAGTCATGTAAGGGGAACAACTATCGACTTAGTACCTTTTGCTTACCGTCTTTGTATAAACTAACCCCATGAGTACGTTTAGGGCGTCCTCCTATCATAAATACTGTCCATGAAATAATGACGAACTGTAACGCTGCGCATGTAGTACATATTCAATGGTACTTGTGATTTTGTGGCGCTTTAAAATTCCCCGCTGCCTTATAGGTGGAGGTTCTTACGTTTGTTAGGTTTGTTGCCAAGACACGATATCACTGTGTTTATGTAACGTCACCATAAAAAAATTCGTGCACACACTGAACTTTCGTTTCCAAGCCACGTCATTATAGGCTCAACCTATTGTTCTGATACAGTGCACCATTGATTCAATTGATATCACCTATATTTTTTATTTTAATAGCTTGGTACCAAGAACACCAACTCCAAGTTCCTGATCCAATACCTTCAAATCATATGGATGAACCTGAATGACTCAAGTTCGAAGCCCGAATTGCACAATTTCAATGAACCCCAATTAAACCAACATATTGTTTTTTTCCGAAAAGTTTCGTGTTTATTTTTCTATCATCATATCCTATGACCATACAAGTTGACCAGAAAAAAACTCGACAGGGTTTAGAAACATACATACTGAGTTAGTAGATATCCCACTACTCCTCTCAGCTCTGAGATCATTACAAAGTAGGTCAAAATTAATCATAAAGTCCTATTTTCAAGTTTAGAAAAATTCTTGATAATTCTTACCCGCGACACACTATCTTATAATAAAGGGCCAACCTTTGGAATGAATCATTCACGGAACATATCCCGCAATTACCTCCTTTAATTTTATTACCCCAGGCATCTTCCAGAGTCGCGCAATCGCCGTATGTTGGATGTGCTAAGTTTTAATTTCCCGTCCTATAGCCCCAGTGCGTTCATACCTTTTATACTTTCTACTTCGTTTGTACTTATGTTGTTTTATATAAGCTTCTTATCCGTGCTATCAATCTATCGCACATCTCATCGATAGATGATAATCTTTCATTTCTTGGGGGAGGTTATCGTGAACGGAGGTTTCGACTTTTAGATGTGTATTGGGTTGTGTAATGCTGACAAGCTTTACATAAAGGAACTGCAATTAAAAGGCTTTGATTGATACATACAGAACTCCGTAAATGCAATTGAACTCCACTCGTGAGCATGGCAGTATTCATCGCATGACCCAATTCAGAGTACACTCATGACTATTGATTCTTACCAGTATCGCTTGGAAGTATACAGATACTTATGCTCTTATCTGCATACACTCACCGAAGGCCTATCACAAGTTCTTCTCGCGCTTATTCCCAAAACGAAAACGTAGAATTTTTTTTAGGGTCCAAACCTAGCAGTTGGTACGAGGTATACAATATGTACAATTACATTGCAATCGCGTATATTCCGGGGTGACACTTGGATCCTCGACGATCATAGTGGGGCTTTAAGCGTAACGCTCATGGGGAAAACTTGTTTCTTCTGAGCTTTTTTTCTCCTTCCTCTCTTGTGTTCTCTCCCCGAGTAAAAAGTAAAAAAAGGAAAATTCTTGTATGTTGCCAACCTACCGGGGAACAAAGGAGTACACCCGAGAAGAAGCGAACGAAGGACGAAAAACACGGAGGGAAAGGAAATGTGATATGTAGCAAGCAATGTTCGACTTGCCGATTCTCGGATAGATTGATTTTCGTTACAACGTGCCCGACAAATCTGTTTTTTTGTCCGATTTCGTATGAGGGGGCATATAGGGGGAGGGGGTGATCATTAAAAGAAGAAGCAAAACCCACGGTCCTTGTGTCGGTGATACGTTTTACGTGAGTAATTTCTTTATTAATACAGTGACCTTAAGGCTATTCGATGTTCCTTCTCATCAACACGTATACAGAATAACATGTTCTTTCATATCGGAGTAGTGCGGACTCCACATTTGTTCATTATCAAAGAGTCGGGAAACTGCACTGGTCTTTTTCTTTGACCCGATACGACCGTGATTCAATTGGAGGTACCTGAGTAGTATAATATGTTGCAGAGCCGCGATTAGTTCCAGGCCAAACGACTTCCACGAAAAAAAAAATCTGTTTGTCAAGAGTATACACTCCAACCCTGTGGTGCTATAACGAAAAGCAATCTCCACAGCTTCCTACTCGAGTACATAATGACCCACAGTCCACAGTTATCATTACGAAATTTCAAGAGTCTGGAACATCCTGCGATCCCACAATTCACCTTATCAATAGTACAACACGCACACGACCGCAACAACTTTTCGAAATAGCTCGAGAGGATGACATGAGAAGGTGAAAAGTTATCGGTATCGGTACTAGTTATCTCCTTTTTCGTTACCTTCGTCTACGCCACACAAGAAAGAAAAAAGTTTACAGGCGGGGAAAGCTCCTAAACGCCGAGTTTTGGGGTTTATATTTCTTCCTGTTTTCACTTTGTAATTGACCAAAGAAGAGAGAAAGAAAGGAACAGGAAAAAAAAAATAATAACAATCCGTTTTCGTTCCGTTCATAGTTTCGTTTACATAAAAATGAAGGGGAACCTATATTTATCCGTTTGAAAAGAAGAGGAAGGAAGAGGGGAGGGGGTGATAATGGGTTAGTTGAACCCCGTGCTTTTTCCATCTTTCCTTTTCTTTCTTATCCTATCAATCCATCTTATCGATAACGTCAAAGTGCGAGAAGGCGAGGCTCGACAAGATTTGTTCCCCTACCCTGTACAGGTACGTGTTCATATGTAAAGGACATATGTCTATATGTCCACCCGTGTATTAAAAAATGCGGGGGTGGCGGTGATGAATATGGGACTCGATAGTACAACAAAACCTCGAGATTTGATTGCGAGGGAGTGACTTGATTACTTTAACACTTGCAAGCGAAGCTTGAAGTTTGAATTGGTTGTATCTGACACGAGTAATACGTGCTGTTAGGCTATTAAATTAGTTACGCAGGCATTCAGGCCTCAGGGGGCATTGCCATCAAGCAAGTCTCGACCGTACGTATACTCATACATGCATTCGAAGACAGCTTATCACTCACAATTATAGGTGCACTTTTCAATCGCACACACTATCATGCATCAGGTTTCCCGCGTGTTGATTCAACTGAGTACATACGTATACATACGAACGGAGAAAACTATCACAATTTGCGCGCATTTAGTACTAGGACTTTACCAGGGGGTTGGGTTGTGACAAGAAATAAAATTCAATAAAAGAAAAGAAAAACTCAAAAAGCTAATCTGTTACCCCCGCATACCTCATGCCTCATGTACAGTGTGCGCTGCAGTTGTTGCAAGCTATTGGCCTAGAATCTATAACTGCTTTGAAATTGCACGGCCTGTGATTTGTAGCTAGTAGATCAAGCCTAAAAATTGTTTCATAGATCGCCACGTATTGCACATAGCACTACATGTCTATCGCCCTTTGTAACTGGACAAAAGGAATATGTACGATACACAAATGGGAATAACTTATAATGAAGAAGAAAGAAGAGAAGAGATATAGGCCTAGACCAAGTAACAGGTTTACCAAACAAGACAACGAGATTAGCAAGGACATCCTCATGGTAAAAGGTAGGTGAAAGCAGCAAGGCAAGCCTCGTTTCCCAAGCGTGTGGTGACGTCAATTTTGTACAGATCAACACACATGGGTAAAAAGATCCGAATCTCAGCAATCTCAGGCCCGGTCCTTTGTGGCAGTGTTTAAGCTCACGCATAACAGTTTCTTATCGATGGGACCTTATCGATGAACAAGTCTATAAAGACTCTCCTTTTACACACGGTTATGGCATATCATCCAGATTTCGTCAGGCGAAGCTGTTATATTTGGAAGCTCTCATTTGAAAGAAAAGAAGAAAACAAAAGCTTACTTATTATATCTGTCATCGTTGTTTTTTTTTTGAGAATTTTAATTATAACATTTCATATGATATCCTTTTGTCTATCCAACCACGCTGTGTGGGGAAATGACAAGTTGGCTGTTCTCTCATGTTATGTAGAGACTGTGTGTCTTACGTTTGGCTGCTAATATCACAGAAGTGGAAGCTTAATGATGTACTATTAGCGTTAGTTTCAATGTTCATGGGTGCTGGCTTGCTTATGCGTGGGGTGGGTGTTTGCGTGGACCTTACCTCCGGATCTTCATTCCAAGAGTTCTCATGTTTTTTGATAAGTGAAGATTGTGATAGACAATCCCATTTGTTCATATGAGACAACAGACCTAACATGTACCCTTACTATTTGCCCGCCGGTGGCGTTCACCCATAGTGAAGTTATATAGATGTGTATCTCATATTACATCTTCATACAGATTAGTTTCATGTGACTCTTCACGGAATAGTCCTGGAGTTTGACGTGGTGCCCGTAGAAAGTGCCAGTGCGTTTTGGGACTTAATAGTCCCCAAGTAAGAGTAAGCAATACAAAATCGAACGCTGGTTAAATGAAACAATCTAGCGGATATTGCGCCATAATTTTACAACTCCATCTCCCTTGGAGCGTAAAGAATTAATGGATTCATAATCTGAGTAGAGTGGGGTTCTGGAACCCGAACGCAATTATTGTATCTCTGAAAATCGAAATCATCGACCCTGGGTTATATTACAGAACAGAAGTCGACTTACCATTCCTAGTTTTCTGTATTTTTGGAATAAATAAATAAAACTCAACTTGGAGCGGAGTTGCATGGGTTTCCAATGAACCGTTAGCCAGCGTCTGTGATTGTGATTTGAAGAAAATGTATTGTTTCTGGGGTCTGCAACAGTTTCGCTGTCATTAGGTTTCTTTCTCTGACATCTGATATCGAGTTGGACAGAACGCAATCGAGGGGTTTCCCGTGCGATGAACTTTATTGCCTGGTTTAACTTGTAATTGCTACCTGTACTGGGTAAAGTTCGGGGTTTTACACAGATCGTGCTGTATTGTCGTGCCATTTAGTCGGATTTGTGGGGGTCGATCACAACGTCGCTAGTGGGGTATTGATTAGTGGAACCGAAGGAAATTGCTGGTATTACTTACGCGGCGCGACAGCAAAACGCCGCGTTCAAGGGATCAGTAATATAGGAGACTCCGTTGTGCACTAGAGCAAGTATTAAACCGTCTCGAACAGCATTTTCTATTCGCTCATTGTGTAAGGCAAGTAGAGTCTGTAATAGAAAACAACGTACATGCATTCTGACAATGACAGGATGTTGATTTGATGTGTCTGTTCTCGTTCTGTTGGAAAGGGGTCAAGGACCCCGAGGTGTCCTGTAAAGAAGAAAAGACTTATCAGTGGCGTTGAGCAGCGGGCGGTTAAAAATGTGATCGAGTGTGATGACGCCTTTCACAGCCTTGGTGATAGCCGATGTTAGGAGTCATACTGTACAAGACCTTATAAAGACAAGATCTTGGACCGGTATCAGCGAAAAGCGCAGGTGCGAACCTGAGTGAGGTTTTGCCTCGAGGTGATGTCGCGTGACAGACTACGGAAGTATTGGGGACAAGACTGCCGAAAGCGCGCATTAAAGGCACATGAATAAGGATGGGTAGGGTTGTGGGCATTTCTTTTCTGTTAGTTTGGAAGATGCGAAGTTCTGTGCGGAAGCCGGTTGGTTATAGATGGGAGGGGAGGGAGTTTAGGAAAGATCTGGAGAATGCAATAGAGGGAGACCAACAATAGAATGTAACAACACGAGGATGTGTGGTATCAGAGAGTCTGATGTACGTGTAGTTAAAAGAAATACGAGATTGGAGGCTAATTGAGTCGGTAGAAGAAGACCTAGAACACATTAATGTCCGCAGATATCAAAGATGGAAGCTGGGCAGGGACAACGGCAGAGCCTCGTGCTGTGCAGAGTATGACTGTACGAGCAACAAAGAGATTTGAGAGTTGACTGAGTACGGAAGAAGATCGGCATTGATTCTGTGATTAATGTCACACATATAGGATAACCTCAAAAACTATAGAAATAATTAACTAGCGGTGGTAATATTGAAGATGAACGGTGAATATAGAGAGAAAGGTGTGGTCATGGGTGGTATCCAGGTAGAATGAATGTCAGGAAGTGTGGAGACTCAAGAACTGTAATCAGAGAAGCAACGTGCTTCAGTGTGACATCCTTCAAAACATTTATTTCAATCGCCTCTCTTGTCGCTAACTTTTATATCCTTCTCCTCCTCCTCCTCCCTCCTCCTCCGCTCTCCCACCGCCCTACATGCCCTCTATCCTCAATCTCAAGTTCAAAGTACCTTCTTCTCCTCCTTCTCTCTTCTCTTCTCTTTGTGCTCATCGTCCTCATCTTTTCTCAGGGAAACAAGTCTTTCGTCGCCTTTAGTAACCTCAATGATACTGAATCTCTAACGAAAACATGGAAGGTTTGTATTTCACCCTTATCTCCGTTATGTTTCGTTCATACATCTTCTAGGTCTGCACAAAGGTCGCTAGCTACCTCGAGCAAGGCCAAAGACTCGAGAACTTGAGCTGGAGGTTATGGCACCTCCAAAACCTCATGGTCGATACAGACAATGCAAAATCCAAACGTGAATTCAAGAAGCTCTCCAAGTGCATGGGTGACAAACTCGACAAGGAGAAGGGACGGTGCGTCATCTTCCCTACCCCAATGTTTTCACTCGTAAAAAAAAGCCCTTGACCCTAATTTCGGATATTTGTCGCTTAGGAGTATTGAGGAACTTGAGGCTCCAGATTTTAAACGCAATCCCTCCACAGAAATGATACGCCAACGCGCAGCTGAAAAAGAGCGCAACCGAGAGGCAAGCCAGAACGCCAGGCCTGGTACCATCAAGCGCATGCAATTTACCTTTAGCGTTGACCATCCCGCTCCTGCTTCGAACAACCAACAGGTTAAGAAGCCAGACACAAAACCCTCTTTGGATCTAGGCAAACGAACCCGTGCGTCTGCAAGATTGCAGGGCGAAAGCGCAGACATGGTCATCGTTAGGGATAGCGCGAATGACAAGGATCCCCCAGCCAAAAAAGAGGACGGTCACTCTGCACATTTCCAGAACCAATCCCTTCGCTTCCCACCTCTTTTCTCCAGTGATTTTGGTCCATCTGCCTTGCTGTATCCTTCTCCCAGCCTTACGACCTCCATGAATTATGGTGAAGCACTCACCCCATCCAATATTAATGACGTCTTTAGCATAGTCCGACCAACTATCGAACTTCCCCTTGATGAACTCCTTCACAATGTAGACACGGCCGACGCCGACAGCCCCGAGACCCACGAATACGACCCCATGTCTCAACAAGACATACTCATGAAGTCTGTAACAACCATGCTCGAGAGTGACAGAAGGGCGCGCCACGCCATGCAAATGAATGACGACACTAGCGGTAATGACAGCGATGATGAAGACAGCGATGCTGACCCTGAACCAGTCCGGGTTCCACCAGTTTCACAGACTGTCAAAGAGGTGCTCCCTGAGACAGTCGCCCCTTCCAAGGTCAACCCACTCTTTGCAAACCGTTCTAGCACACCCACTGGCCGCCCATCCCTGACATTGCGCACTCAATCTGGTACTTCTTCCCGTTCTGCAGGACCTGGAGCCACTGCTACAAGCGTCAACCCTGCTGTGCTGCGCAACAGCAACAGCAACAATGGACACAACAACAACGGTAACTCGGCCCCTGGTGGCGTCAAAGCTGAATGTTCAAATTGTGGCGCTACCCATACTCCTCTCTGGAGGCGAGGTCTGAATGATGAACTCAACTGCAATGCTTGTGGACTATACTGTAAACTGGTACGCTATAGTATTACCTAAATTATCTTGATACTCATTCTCTATAGCACAAACGACCTCGCCCAAAGAGTATGCGCAACACCCATGGTGAAGGTCGTGCCCAGGTTGCTCCGCGACAAGAGACTGTCGATGTTATGGGTTGGTGTTCTTACATCTCTGAAAGTTCCCATTCTTATTCTGAGAAGCCGTGTCAGCTCAATGCTACAACTGTCACACTACTGCGACCCCTCTTTGGAGGAAGGACGACGAAGGAAAAACTGTTTGTAACGCGTAGGTATTATTCCTAAATGGGAAAGGTGAATAATAACATTGGATATTATCTAGCTGTGGATTGTATTACAAGCTGCATGGATCTGCTCGCCCTATCTCAATGAAGTCGGATGTGATTCGCAAGCGGTCCAGACATGAAGTCCGACGGGGTGGCCAAGGTGTTGAGGATACTCCATCAGCTAGCCCCGGCGTCAGCCGTCGTCCGTCCCCCGTTCGTGAACCTTCCCCTACCCTCGCTCCTGACTCCACAACCCAAATCACTTATGATTACAACGAGGACATGGAATACCGTTCTTCGCAATCTGAATTGATGGGCGCTCTCGGCCAAGATTCGGGTCAGACACAGCTTTTCCAGAATGCATTCCAGGCGCAATATCCCGGGCCGTACCATCCGGATTACCTTGTTCAACTATACAGCATGCCTTCAGACCCCTTGCCGTTCTCCTCGGTTGATTCTCCTGAGACGGATGCCGAAATGAGCCCTCGTACCACCAAGCGACGCCGCATGAGCACGGATTCGGCATCTGAACCTCCTTCCTCTGCAGTGTCTTACAGCTCGTATAATGATGGATACTCCTCTGCTTCTTCGGCCACGTCAATGTCTCAACGTTCATCAATGGAATTTCCTTTCAGTAACTATCCGAATGTGAGCAGGTACGGTGGGAACTCTAACAACAGGAATGGCAACATAGGAAGCGGGAGTGCCGGTAGCAACGGAAATAACAACAACTGCAGTGCGAGTAATGGCGGCCCGGCTTTACGAGGTTCGGGCAACACCTTTTGGCACCCACCGATGATGCCCCAAGTCGATACTAGTAGTGACTCTCCTCACCTATTCCACCCGCCCATGCTTCCCCCTTCTAATGACGAGTCTCCGATGGACTATTTGCATCCGCCCATGGTAATTCAAGATGATGAAAGCTTATTTTCTGCATATTTGCATCCTCCTATGGCTATCCCCGAAGACCCTTCTTCCGGTCATGGAGGAGGGATGCAGAACTCTATGTATTCTAACGAGTATGCCGGACACGATTCGTATGATTCTGCTATGCGGGCATACTAATCGTCCTCGGTCGCTTGTGGTGAGGTTGTTGCTGTTTTAGTATGGGCCCTCTTTGTTCAGGAGAATGTGGATCGGTGTGGCGATTGAGTTTTTCAGTATCCCCATAGGTTTCCAGGTCGGACGACAGAGCATGCGACTCGCGATCGACGATTTGTCCGGCATAGTCGTCTCCCGTCCTACACCCTCACCAGCTCTCTTCGTCGCATGTGATTTTAACGGCCTCCACATTTTCCAGGAATCATGGGGATGCATTCACCTAGCCTACTAAACGAATCACGCTACATACCTCCTCACGGCGCTTCTTGCAGTTATTTTTTGTCCACACGATCCTATCCTCTCCGGTCTTGCTCACTTTGCATTTGCTCTAAATGTTTCCTTTTGTGGCTCTCTTAAAATTGTTCAAAGTTTTCTCTCCGAGGAATTTCATAGATGCCGTTTTTTCATCTCCAAAAAATGACTACACGCCAAATTTGTGGTTTGCTTTTTGACCTGCTGGCATTTAATTTTTTTTTTCATCTCCATCCGACACCATCCGCACCTCCACCGAACGTAAACTGCACTCCGCTTCATGCACCACACCCTAAACCCCATCCAGGATTGGCTCAACCCCTCCTTTCAAGTTTTTTTTAGGCCGCTGCGTTCTGTGTTCCTCCGGCCCGCTTGTGCATCGCAACACACTTCACTTGTGTTCTTTTTTTAACTTTTACCCCATTTACACAGCTCTCCACATCTTTTTTTTTCCCTGTCAGTGGCTTACACATCTTGCACGCTCTCACGACACTCAAATCATTTTCATTGTCAATCACATTTTTTCTTCCATTTCTCATTGTCGAAGCACTAACATTCAACTGCTTGGTTCTCGCTCATCTACATCCCTTTTTTTTCCACCCCTCTCTGTTTCACTCACTCTAGTCTCCTTGTTTTTTTTTTCTCACACATTCCGTGGCTCCTCTTACAACATCGTCGAAAACCCATTTTTCCCTGGTTATTATTTATCATCCATACGTGCTTGTCACGTACATGACATGATTCATGACGGTTTCCCTGTTACTCTCCTGTCTTTGCCACCCTGTTACCTCACTCTCCCTCTCCATCGTTATCACGAATTATTACAACCGCGAAGGGCTTGCGCGATTCCAAGTCCCATAAAGAAATAAATTTTTATTTTTTTTTCATTGGTCAATTGTAATAACAATTTCCTTTATTTGTATAAATACAAGTATGCACAGCAAAGTGCCACCCTCGCTCCCTCGCTCACTCCATTTGTCCCTCCACTTCCCCTCCCACCTGCCCTCTTTATTATCACTTTTTTTCCTTTTCCCATCAAACTGCAAAATATTTTTTTTGTTCGATTAAACGCATATATACATAAAGCAATTGATAAATGACTACTGTATATAACGTAGAAGAATTTTTTCCGTCCTTGTGTTGTTTTTATTTTGTAAAAAGAGGACAAATGAGTAATGTATTATTATATCATTATTTCGAATTGCGTTCCATGTGGACCCGAGTGTTTTTTTTTGTGATAATAGTGAAGGTTGGGTTACTAAAATGGGGAAATGATATGGAAGCAATTAATGAAGCGTGGGTGGATGGTACGTATATTAATCCCCCGACCCCAACGCGTTGATTTTTTTTTCTGTATATTCAATTTCAGTTTTTTTTTGGGTGTGGTGATACGACTTATTCGCGGGTTAATCACGGAAGGTGTCAGTGTGGAGAATGTTTTTTGGTTCGTTTTCTTCTCGTTTTTTGCCTTTGTCCGTTCTTCACCAGTCATTATTAGTAAGTAAGAGGTGCTCCTGATGTATTGCATGGTATACGCGGCCACGAGTTGATACGCAATTTTTTTTTTGGAAGTTCAAATTGGTAATTTGCTGTTAATGGGAGACTGCTTCTATGTGTGCAAGTGGATGAAAGGTGGTGCGGGCGAATAAAGTTCCGGCCATTTTGTTTGATAGATAAATTAGCGCTTGTATCTTCAGTGAAAGGACATACTGTCCTCTTGGGGACTATGTAAGTAGGTCGCGTAATTTTCTATCCTTCCGGTATACGGCCTCGGGATATCCATCGTCACACTGCCGAAATTCCAGTTGGATTACGCGATGACATTGTATACAATAAATCGAGTTTTCCACCAAATGAGAATATTCGGATTATTCACGGACTCCATTTTGCTCCTAGAAATAAAATTCGACCGTTAATAGTTTCAGCATTGTACATAGCAACTAAGCAACTTGCAATATTAACGATGCACGTTGCTAACTTTGATCCGAGTTTACAAGTGTACCCATAGGGATTCCCAAAGGCGAGGTTTATCCCTTCATCGAAACCGAAACCTTACGAATAATTCCTTCAGAAATGTGGCCACTAGTCGAGTTCTGATCCGGAGGTCCGAGGTGTGTACATAGTATTCTTTTTCTTGATTTTCTAATCGAAGCTTGTGCAAATGTGTGTATGTGTATTTAGCCACCAACTCGAATAGTTGATTAACTTTAGGATGAAACCCCTAATACTTCGCAAACACACCTTCCTCAATGCAGATCCTCCACTGATTGTTCTTCCAATGGGGACCCTGCTAAACGCTGGCATTTGAAGAGTTCTCTTCTGCATCGTGGGTAGATGTATGTACCAATATTGTTCCGGGTGCAAAGCCAAGCGACGTTTCCGGCTCGATCTTCGAGTTTGTCAGTTGTCAGTTGTTCGAATTGTTGAACTGTAAAAGACTTACGACCACGCTCCCGCCGTCTTTGCCCTGACCCCGGGACTGCGGTTTTCGCGAACTCTCCCACATCACCCCTCTTCTATGGCATCTCGTTTCGAGATCATCTGCCGATAGTATATGAACTTTAGTGACGCCACTCAATCCCAATTCGATCACAAGGAAAAGAAGTGGATCCAAACAACATGAGGTACGAAGATAACAATAAATAGGGCCCCCCGCATGTTAAAGAAGCAGCGAATCGTTGATGTGGTTACTATTAAGGAATATGGTTCTTCCTATTCTGATATGAACGTCTAGTCCAAGCTTTCACTTATGTTTCTTGAATATATAACGGCTAGATAGTTCCGAGTACCCCAAGGAGTTGGGGACAAAGGGTTCAAAGTCCCAGGAGAAGTTTTTGGAAAGGTTTCTAACCAGACTTGATTGCTGGAATTCTAGAAATGAAATATATAACATAAGTGCCAAGGTAGGTATTTAAAGCGGTTGATAGCGTTAAACCTAAATCACAATCTCACGAGCGACTCGAAGAACCAGGTAACATCGCATCGGAATTGGGAGTGGCTTAATACGATACGAGGTGTCAGTAACTTGTTCTTGAAGGTAGAGAAATCCTGTTTGGCCTTGTTGAAATCAAGAGATACCGGGATTTAGCGATGCAATTCTCAGCCACTTCGAGACTTGGTTGGTTGCTTATAAGAGCTCCCATGAGTTCCAACACTATGGTCTATCCCATGCGAGTGGGAAACCTCTCTTCATTTCCGGTGGTTCTAATGTTATAGAAACCAACAGCTTCCAACCACACACAGCCAGCGCATTTTGAAAGGCTTTTAGTGCATTTACAGTATCTGTAAGTGTGATTTCATTTCGGGAGAACCCCGGTTTACGACTTGATTGGTCAAATGGTCGTTTTGAAGTTTGTTCCAGGGTAGCTGTTATCATCGGATCTTGTGTTGTGGCTCCTGTTATCAGTGGCTAGCTGCAGCCAGGAATTTACAAAACTATCGCAATACAAGACATTATGCCTACATGAAGAAACAATCTGTTCTTTGAAAATAATTAAACAGTTGCACCTGCCTGACCACCACCGACCAACTGGCTAATGAATCACTTGGTGAACCTATCGGCTACCCACCCGACTATTGCCGGAGTCAACTCGGACAATCTTCTTTCTTTTACCAAGAAGTCGTAATACGGGTCGTTGTGGATGCCATCTTGCTGTATGATAAGAGTTGCTTTGTTGTGATGTTTGCAGAAATTGCGTGCAAAGTCCTTAATGTCATCCCGCAATAATTCTGCTTCTCCCCCGGTGATGAGAGCATAGTCTACAATTTTGTCAACACCTTTGAACCATGTTTCCTGGTACTTTCTTGGCTTCCAAGTAATTCTTCGCCGAGTCTGGAGCACCAGCCAAAACTTCCTGTCCCAAGCATAGTCATGGTAGGCCTATCAATAATATCGCTTCCCCCATTTTCATAAAAAGATTTAGACTCTCCCGTCAGTGTTACCCAAGGGGACATCATGTATGCACCACCAAAGCGACCCCGGTTCAATTGTACAGGTTTCACGCCCTCCAATGGGCGCAGAATATGCGCAAGGACTTGTATGATAAGATTACCTCCCGCAGAGTCACCAACCATCACCAAGTTCTCAGGTCGCACCCCAGCTGCAATGAGATGGTTCACTGCTTGGACTGCTTGACGAAGCTGCGTGGGAAAATCTTTTGTTGGAACCAAAGCTAATTTTATCCACCACTGGAATGAGCCGACAATGAAAAGTCCAGAAGGGTCTAGTACGCACAATACTCCAAAGCTGCGAATCCCACATCCAATCCTTTTTTACTCCTCAGTTCGTCCGTCACATATTTCCAGAACGGTAGTGCAATATCAGGGATAGGAAGCAGGAATCCTCCGCCTGTAATGCACATAGTTCAAATTTCCGCCATTGGATAGTACTCAGACGCAGCACTCACCGTGGAAATACAAGATGACTTTGTCCGTGCGTTTCTTCGTGACCCAAAATAACCTCGAATCTTCGCCAATTGCTTCCGTTATTGGTTCTATGTGATTTTGTTTCGCCCATGTTATATAGACATTCTCAGATGAGCCCGTCATATACTGGAGCTGCCTAATGTTCAACATGGATGCCATATACCGGAACGCCCCATCTCCCATAACCCTTCTCCAAGTCTTTCTCCTGGAATACTTGTGGAGGGGCGAGGTGATCAATTTATAGATGGCGGCAAGTGCTAGTACGACGCCAAAGAGAATCAGACATTGTACACTCAACCATTGAGATACAATTGCACACGTATTGGTAACAGGCGAATCACCATGAACACCTTCTCAACTAATGAAACATTCCCATATGAGGTGTCTCGCACTTTGCCAGGCATTGTTCAGGGTCTCTTGTGAGGACGATGAAGGGAATAAGGAAGGGAATAAGGAGACGATAGAGAGGGACTATGAACCCTACATGTCAACCTATATTTATTATATAGTCTTGCGGTGCTTGAAAGGTCACCTTCTGATTAACTAAGACTTTGTTGGACAGATGGCAACCATGAAACATCAATTCGAAGCTGTGATTGCGCTAATTCCATTTACTTCATTGCACCAGACTTGATGATAAATCAAAGCTGCTCCGCTCGTGAGTATTGTGAAGTGGTTTCTTCGAGAAACATAAAATATCATGTTGTTTTTATACAGTCCGGTGTTTTGTGTGGGACAACATGCAGCTTTTACACGAGGTGAAATTTCGAATCTAGCATCAGATAGTTAGTACCAACCGACGATTTTAAGTAACGAGAACATTTATGATATAAGCTAGACAAAGTTCTCATCCATTATAGAACCACGCTAACGGAATCCGCATCATCTTCCCGTTATCTCGTGACCCTTGGTGGGAAAAAGACTTTGATGTATCCATGGTGGCAGAATCATTTTGCGTTGTGCTATTGTCAAACCCAGGGGGGTGTCGTAAGCAACAAAGTTCACTGTGTCGTTGGAATTTCCTGAGTTGAAACTACCTCTGTATTCTGACAAGTGGAATCCAACTTACTAGGTAATGATTGGGCGCCAATATTGCTGTCCGGTATTCTTTTCTGGGAAGTTGCTGATTACAATGCCGTGTGCCTTTGCTCCCTGTCGGTGCGCAGGTACCCGATCCCCATTTGAGAACGTCATTCCTTATCCGATACGCAGAACCTGCTCAAGAGAGATCATGTCCAATTCAGGGATATCCTTACAAGCTCGCCGCACAATGCCAAATCTAGTTGTAACACAGCCAGTAAGTGTCATGAAGCCTAGTTATGCGCCACCACACTATGGCATTCCATGGTAAAGAAATAAACAAGTGGCATAATGTATTAGGTATAATATACATGTATGTATTCCATGGAGGTGATCACTCTAGTGCATCTTTGATCTTGACTATATTAGAGATTCTAAATTGTGCGCAAAATATTTTGTTTGGTGCTTCCATTCTCTTCTGGTGTGGAACGGCGGCTGAACTTGGTCCTTCCAAGCTTCTACACTATTGCTTGTCCAAGGCTTGAAGTTGTACGTATTCATAATAATCCCCCCGCTTGGCCAACAGCTGGTCAGGAGTGCCAGATTCACTGATACACCCGTCTTTGACAAAATAGCTGTAAAAATCATAACAGTTAAATAATGTCATTATCGACACACTTCACAACACGTACATGCGATCCGCGTTCTGTATTGTCGATAATCTGTGAGCAATCGCGATTGTCGTTCTGCCCTTTGCAACTTGATCCAGAGCTTCCTGTACAACTCTCTCAGAATTCGAGTCCAAAGCAGAAGTCGCCTAAATGATGACAATACATATCAGCACATATTTTGAAAAAGTAATGACAGGGGAGTGCACGAATTACCTCGTCTAAAAGAAGAACTTTCGGTTTGCGTAATAAGGCACGCGCGATTGAAATGCGTTCTTTAGACAAAAGCAATCTCAACCACAAGATTTCAAAACGAATTTATTTGTTTACACCCACGTTTCTGGCCACCGGATAGTTGTGATCCTTTCCCACCAACTTCAGTCTCAAAACCACTAAGAAAATAAAAATGTTCAAGTTCTTTGTATAGTAGAGAGAGGAGAACCGCTTACTCGGGCAATGACTGGATGTATTCTAATATGTTAGCCTTTCTACAAGCATCCTCTAACTCTTCCTGTGTGACCTCGGAAGTAGGTTTGATGGCACCAAGTAGTATATTGAAACGAATTGTTCCAGCGTAGAGTGTCGGCTCTTGTGAAACCAAAGCAATCTGCTTACGATATTCTCGAACGTTCAGCTCAGATATGAGCACACCATCCAGCTAGAAAAGTCAGAACTTTGAAACTGACCTGAGCAGGACGCTTACATATATCTTTCCAGCTGTAGGATCATAAAACCTTTCTATCAATTGCATACTATAGGCACGGGTCAACGAAGACTCGCGTTGAGGGCATATTATCACGTACACAGTGCTTTTCCATGACCCACTCGCACCTACCAGAGCAATGTATGTGCCGGGTTCGACCTCGAGTGAAAGGCCGGATAGCACATGAACAGCTGGGCGGGTTGGATATCTGAAATGAACAGTCTCAAAGCGTATGTGTCCTTCACATTTCTCGGGATTGATGCTATTGCCTGTGGTTGACTGGGTGTCGATTTCGGGAACGGTGTCAAACAACCTAATTATTTCAGAAGCAGCTCCTTTCGCGGAGGAGATGTCAGGCACAAGTGAAAATGCATTTCCAGCCTGGATAGCTCCGAAGGTCGTGCTCTACAAAAGCATCTCAGAAACATAGTATGATAGAAACTATGTCACATACCATGACCACAACAAAGAACTCGAAAAGCGTTACTTCTTGCCTCGAAACCAGTGTCGAACCATACCAGAAGACAAGTGCAATGACGAAAAATGACATCGATTGTGACAGAGCGTACAAACCATTGCTCCAAAATGCATGCTTGTCAGAATTGCGGAGAGGGAGGTCCAAACTCTTGCTGTACATTTGCAAGCAGTCCTCCTCTCTTGTTAAAGCCGCAACAGTACGAATAGAGCTAGCAGCTTCACAAGCCAAGTGTGCAGATTCCTCGTGTGCCTTCTTGTTTGCCTTGTCTTTTAGCACGATGACTCGCTGTAATGCATAGTTATATTCATGACCGGACATCAGTAATATTCAAGACTTACAAGACGAATATAACCTGCTGAAGCAAGTAGAGGAGTACATGCTTTTTTATGAAAATGGAATGATTATCAAAAGTACACATTAGAGAAAATCGTTCATACCTGTAGTAATAAGTGCAACTTTCCAAATGAAAGCTAGACCAATTATGGAGCCTGTCATGACGGTGGAAACACATTGGATAATCCTAGACTGTAGTGTTGGTCCAAAATCAAAAAAAAAAAATTGAAATGATCTTACGCTCCGAGGGTGCTACCAGCAATACCATTAACCTTCTGTGGATTCTCACTCAGGCTTGCCGTCAAAGTTCCAGTCTGGTTTGAATTTGAGAAAACGACGGAATCGATGGTCAAAATAGCACAAACATTATTTTCATCCTTGTCAAAGAACTCAACTGCGAAATCATTGAATTCACAACTTAAGTATAAGCGTTGGTCTAATCACTCACCATCTTGCCGAAGAAGTAGCTTTCAAGATTAAGCAGCGTAACCTACGTGTTAAGGTAGCTGCAGCACGTGAAAAGCAGTAATTCTGGAATCCGATGAATATGGCAGAGAGAATAGCAATAATAAAGAACCTGTCCGAACTTATCTCAATAGACGTTCCGTAGAACATTGTGAATAACACACCATAGAGCAGTTCGATCACTAAGGCGGCGTCGCTCCGCGTTATCTGTTTCAGAAAACGCTGATACCCCATTAGCGAAAACGATGCCGAAAGCAGGGTAGACCATTCCAGTAGCTGAAGGACGTGATAATATCACAATCTACTCATATCCACAAATTATTTACTCACCTATAGCACAAATGGAGCCCACCAAGTAGTTCTTCCATTGATCAAGTACCAATTCACTGAATCGTAGAAATATTGTCAGTAAATTGTAATCTGTTTGTTTCCCTTCGGCAGATTCTTTGTATTTAAGTTCATCGATGGTATAACTCCTGCGATATTCGTTGTCCTTTCGAACTGGACTTTTCTCCATGTCTTCAGGCTCGCTATCGGCCAAATCAGCCAAACCGCGAACTTCTTGTCCTTCGCGAAGTTTTTGCGACTGAAACCAATTGTGCATAAGCCCCATCAGCCGATATTAGTTCATTATGGTCTCCTTGCTCAAGTACAAGTCCATCCCCCATGACATATATGACATCAGCATCCTTGATGGTAGATAGACGATGCGCAATTGTGATGGTGGTTCTACCTGGGGGTCGGTTGGAAGGACTGGTTGACGCGGAGGATCACATCACATACCTGCAGCAGCTTTGTCCAGGGCATCTTGTACAATACCTTCAGACTGAGTATCTAAAACACTTATGGCTTCATCCAAAAGAAGTATTCGGGGATCAGAGACGATTGCACGAGCAATAGCAACACGTTGCTTTTGTCCACCAGATAGTAGGAACCCGCGCTCGCCGACCATAGTATTGTAACCTTGCGGAAGTTTGCTTATAAACCCATGCGCATTCGCTTTCACGCAGGCTTCCTTAATCAGAGCAGATTGCTCTTCTTCCGATGCGTGCTCATACTTGCTACCAATAAGGCCATGCGCAACATTTCCTCTGATTGTGGTAGCGAATAACGTGGGTTCTTGTGATACAAGCCCGATCTGCGAGCGTAACCATTTCAAGTTCAAATCCTTCAGGTTAATTCCCACTAGAGCCGTAGTTTTGCCAGCTTGAAAAGTCAATGTCAAGCCTTTCACAACTTGAACACCAGGACGAGCCGGATATGTAAACTTGACGTTGTAAAGCGAGATTTCACCCCCCACAATTTTGGGCTTTAAACCAATTGGGTCTGCTGAATCAATTACAGGGATGCGCTTAATTGTTGCGAAAATTTTTGCCGCCGCTCCTAAGCCAAGGGTAATGGCTATCCAGAGTATTAGTATGGGCTAATGACAGAATGTAACCAAATACCTTGAATTTCGGGGGCTACCATAGTCAAGGAGAAAGACCCAATCAAGATAGAGAGAATAACACTGACCACAGCCCCGGAATCAGCTGTAGGACAGAACTGTTAAAATGGGGCAAACAAAAAGAGATGCGGAAATCTACAAACCGTGATGACTGTTGATAAGAGTTGCTCCGAAAGAGAACGCTATTGAGTGTTCAATAAGCCAATCTAAATGGATTGTAGAATAACTTGGTCCCATACCAAGAGCATATGCTCCGTACAGAACAATGAAAAAAACGCCCAAGGCTGATCCATTAAATGAAGCAGACTTGAAATCATATTTGAGAGCCCCGGCCATGGAGTCATCATACAACTGTGCTAAGCTGGTTTCTGTCCCGAAAGCCTTGGCTGTCCGAACAGTTGAGATCACTTCCTCTGCCAAATTTCCTCCCTCAACTACGTGTTGGGTAGAATGCCTGGATTCAACTCAAAATTGAAGCATACATGGCGCAAACGATCATTTGCTTACTGCGCAAATTTCGTCAAAAATACACTCATCAGCCCACCAGTGACACAAATGCATGGAAGAATCGAAGTCAAAGCTAGGGCAAGACGCCAAGACCTTACATAGGCAATGATCAGGCCAGTGAAGAATGCAGACACATAATTGATGACTAGAGGGATTTGCTCTGATATGCCTTGCTGGACCAAATCTGCAAACTAACGTTCAGTGGTTTTGATGGAAGTACATCAAATAAAGTATACTTACGGGCACTGGTTTGTATGCGTGTAATGACTTCTCCTGCGCCGACTTTGTCAAAGTATTGAATATCCTGGCGTAAAGTTGCTTGCAGGTAACGTTCCCTTATCCTTTTGGCATTGGCTTCTCCCGTGTGAACCCATGTATACATGTAAACAAACGTGCAGAGAAACGTGCCAATCCCTGAAAAGATGCTTCACATCCAATGCAACAACCCATTATATTATATTCACATACCGATATAGACAAGTCCGGTGGTATCTTTTGCAGCTAGACTCCTGAAACTTGTAGCAGCCTGCTCTACCCCATGTTGTGCATCATCGCTGGAGGTCAATTTAGAAAAGGTCACAAAGGACTGGATAAGATTCCCGAAAAGTAGAGCCATAAAGCGGCTGCGTAAAATTTCAATACCAGCATTCCACTAGAGAAACATAGATGGAATCACCTGAGTAGCCCCAGCAGCTATAGCAGCAGCCAACCCGATAAAATCCAAAAAAAGTTCGAGTCTCGTAGAATATCTGTTATAAACCATAAGTTAAGTTCAATATGACGACAAACTGCCGAGACGAACTGGAACAATTGAAAGAATGAAATGGGTAGTACTTCTTCGTCGGTCTTCATCTCAGAAACGTGTTCTATGGCTTGATGATTGTCTTCAGGCTCATTTTCGACTGGCTTTCGGGAAAAGAGTTCCCATTTCCTCTTGGGTTCCTTCTGGTCCACAACAGATTGTGTAGAATTATCTGACATAGAGCAAACAGGAAGGACAAAAAGAGTGTCTCTCGTTTGGCCTGTATGAACTTCGTAGACAGACTGAAGAGAAGTACAAACATCGAAATCAGGTTCTAGTTAAATACCAAAGTACAAGACTAGCACAGAAATAGAATAATTAGTTGGTAAAAGATGATCAGAAAACAGGGAGACGACATACCATCCGTAGTCACCTCATAATAACCCAACAAACAACCTCGTTTTACTTCGCAAGCCTGCTTTGAAAATATATTCAAGACTTACGCGTAACATGTGTATCAATAACACCGTCAATGCTAAGGTGAAAATATTGTTGACGCGTTTATCACGTGTTGTCTTTAATCGAAATCCTCGACCAGTAATTCGCCGGCATAATAAAACGTTCGCCACCTGCAATGCGAGGACATAGAGAAACCCCCATCGAAGAGTTCATCTATGCCTTGGCTACAACTAAGGCTATTGTGATATTTGCAATATACCTAAACCCATCTGATGACCAGTCACACCTGTATAATTCAATTCGGTTCTTACACAATCTTGGTCCCCATTCTAAGACTTGCTTACTCACGTCCGAGGCCTCCTACTAGCAAACCCAGTTTTCAGCACATAGGCATGAGCCGCCCTACAAGGACATTACATAGTACATAACACGGCAGGTAATCGTTGACACCCACCACACTGGTATGTGCAAGATAAAAAGCTCTCGTCACGCCTGGAGGGCAACGCATGTGGATCAAACATAGGTTATTTAATTGATCAGCCCTGTTTCTATATATACCGACCCCAAAATTCATGATCACAATCGTGTCCGCAGCCAGACAAATTACGCACCGAAACTTACGGAAACAAGAGTCCCAAAATACGAAAACCATATACCCTTGCATATGGCCTAAGGTACTGTAGAACTGTTACACGACCCTTTGTGACCTACCTGTGGTCGGCTTGACCTAATACTTACACATATACAACTCCTTGCAGCAGGGGTGGTACAGACGAACAATCTAATAACCGACTTTTGCGGCCTCAGATTGAAAAACTCCATAGTTCTCATTTTCCAAAAAATTGTGCTACAAGGCGTTAATATGCTACTGGAGGAAAATCACGGACTAACTGTTCTATCTTGATCATCCAAAGCAAATTCTACGCACAAATTGAATACCGGATTTCCCCCATGGATGTTTTTCATAACTTCCATTTTTTAACCCCGGAAAGGAGACTACCTCGAATGAAACTTGTCAGTATCCATGTTAAGTACATCATAGTGACGTACTATGTGTATCTGCGGCTTGCATATATGAAGGGCGAATACAATCGCTTCAAAAAGTCTAAAAGTGAGCCAACACCACATGTCCGTAGCATCTTGCTTCTATGAATAACGCAACCGGGGAGAGCTGATCACCGTTTATTAAATGATCAGACTCACGGAAGTAAATTTTTTTTTTTGCACAGCCGAACTAATTCACCGCGTCGCAGCTATGTCTATGCAACGGTAGCAATGTTTTTGTATCTGCATTGAGATGCCGTCATGAACCGTCTTAACTGAACCGGCCAACAACGTACAACTTCTATGAAATCAGGCCGGTAACATAAAAGATCTGCGGCAAACTTTGTGTTATTGCAAACGAACGGCGGAGAACTAGAAATGATCGATGCTCTGCGGTCATAACAATAGAGCAAAGAACCATCTGATCATCACAATATTATTAGAGTCCTTCGAGACCATGTTGTGCCCCACAGCCCCAGTAAAAATAATCACGGGTCAGACGGCAGGGCTCTACGGTAACAGCTTCTAACACTCACTTGGCATAATTAATTGTACAATGATCAAGGATCAACAAACCGATTTTGATCATCGCATCGATATTAATATGGTTCGCGGGAAGACAATAATGATCAAAACCATCATCTTCGCATGGAATACGGTCGAAAATCAACAATCAACTTCCCTTTAATGATGGTTGTATAACGCAAGGCTATATTGATGGGCTTGAGAAAGTAACGTGCTCAATCCCTCCCGTCGAAGTATTTTCAGTGACGGAGTTTACCGGGCTTTAGCTTTAGGCACAGGGATGATGTAGATGGATCAGAGAATGACAATAAAAGACACGTTGTAATTAATCCCTTCGATAATCAGTTCATTATCAAGGGGTTGATTGTTCCGTTGCTCAACTCTGTTGTCATAATGTCGTTGAACGGATCATCCGTTTGGCTGTACTACACTTGATTAAATTTCGTGATCTCATCTCGCAAACACTAAACACCACCAATGCTGATGAGGACTGGCTAGTGAGAATACCAGCACCTTGATACTATAGCTCTAGAGCACTGGTGAGCTCAGTGTGAGTTCAGCAAATGCTCGCTGGTGATCGGGAACCGCTGCGATGATAGGATACCAGAATAACCTGGTTCTTCAAAGGTCCTACATGGTATGAAGAACATGAAAAACATTAAGTTTGCACCGGCCGGGTCTCTGAAAAATGCCATATTCTGAGGTTGCTCATCAACATTTCAACAGCGATGAGATGATCGACTGCAAGCACTGCTTGCCTGAGTGAACTGGAAATTTCTAGGCCTGAAGGGCTTCGGTCAGCTTATTCCCAAGCTGACATATCAACCCACGATACGCCAACATGGCAAATCCAATTCCCTTCGCCTGTCTGTTTAATTATATACATATCTAGAATGTGAAGACGTTATCTCCCACAGCAAATTTGGGTGCTCCCCGTCTTAGCCCGGGTTAGTAAGTTCACGGCGGTAAACTTAGAAAGCATCTGCAAATGGGACAAGAACATAACATAATGTGAAATCGACTAAAACCTGCTTCCAACCCTTCGGTCTACCTTGTTCTGCGATTTGAACGGGATTGTATACGAAGGGACAGCATGGACAATTCATTCGACAAGTTTCGCCATCAAATCAAGCTTCTCCAAGAATGTGACCTGGCCATCACTTGAAAAAGTTGAACTAGCTGTCCGAACCTCTCGCGTGCTCAGGCTCAAAACAATCTAGGAAATTGACTCGGATAGTTATGAAGCCGACGTGTAATATGGGGTATAGTGCGGCCGTAATAGTTGAAGCTTTGAACCTATTGATTTAGTAGATCTAAGTTTGTTTATCTCAGCTCAAGAGAGCTTATGGAATAAGTACATTCCATATTGGTTCAAAAGTTATACTACATACGTAGCGTATGTAGGTGTAATATTGGTACCGATGAACCGAACCCCATCAAGCGGCGGCAAGTTGATATCAGAATAAGCGAAATGTTCTTTCAATGAAAGGATGTCGTGATTCTTGTAAGCGTACAGTGTATCAGTAACGTACTTGCGAAACAGAAGTCAAGTATTAAAAAATGTATGTTCGATGCCATCGGTATCACAAGGCCATCACGATCACAAGTACTGCTTTCGGTTATTTAACAAAGGTCCGTGCGATAGTAATCGACATTGCCATGGTACATACACGGAATCAAACATCAAACAGCTTGATCAGCAAAGACTACCATTGAAACAAATGTTGGAGTAAACTTTTTTTTGAAGAGGTTTAGCATGAGATTCTGATATATTAGAAACGGAACCACCCCCACTGCACCGCTTTCTGCGATCCTCTCAAGGCTTTGCATTACCAACATCAGTGGCTGAGCAGGTCTTGACAATAAGGTTGGCAGAGCATCATGCAAGACATAGTCATTACAAAGAAGGATATCTACAAATCTTTCCATTCTCCTTAGGAAACCCGAACAAGGCAAGCAAGAAGTGTCTCTTGATCTCATAAGATGCCACATCGAGCCAAAACAAAACATAGCATCTTACACATCCAGGTCCAGTACCAGAGAGGTCGATGCTCCGAGGTGCGATTCTATCGTTGAACTTGAGGTGTGATTCATAGTACAAATAACTCCGTTCGGCTGTACTGGGGCGTATCACGTTAAAGTGGTGAGTTCGGATTTGCTCTACTGTATCAAACTTCGAAATATCTTCTTAACATAAAGCACCACCAGTATCATTGATGGGATGTCCGGTCTACAAAAATATATCCATGGCTTGGTTGCTCTGAGCCCTACATAGCACTTGATTTCTCTCTCCGATCTCTGAGTGCTTTCTGGGCAGCAACGATGCCTTGTGAAGAACAAGAAACAGAGGAGACGGCGGAGCATACTGAAGAGAGACGACTAGGAGGTTCAGGACGTTCTGTTTGTTGTGTAGAGACTTTCCGTTTTGCCGTTCGATTTCCTGGAGCTGATGATGCAGCTTGGGGCTTGTCTCCTTTGTCAGAGACAGAGAGTCCAGATGCAGTAGAATAGATGCTGCTGGCGCGTGACAGGATTCCCGATCCAACACTTAGGGATATGCCCTTTCCAGTTTGTGATACTTGCCTGAACAGATTGTCCGGTCGGAGAAGGGCTTGTTGCGGTTTCTTACGTATGATAAGAGGAGTTTGTGATTCATGAGTTGGGATTCGGGTAATGTCACCTTGCTTACTACCAACGGATAGTGCGCTGGTGCTATCTGCTAGGGACAATAGAGAGTTCATTGGAAGTTCGGGTGCAGCAGTATTGTCATCCAATTTGTATTCAGATCCAGGTGGACGAATGTGTACGATTCCAGCTCCATCCCTAACTTCCTCTAGGGTCCAAAGGGAAGGTGAATCCGATACAGTAGTATTTTGTCTGCGAGGAGACAACCTGTCAACTTGCATATCCGCAGTATCTTCCCAAACACCACCCCGAACCGATTTGCGAGTCGTACCCCGCTTGGTAGGGATTGGTGTCAAGATATCCTCCTTCTCTTCGGCACCACCAAGAGCAGTCAGATTGGACGCCACCGCATTAAAAGCATTTATCAAGTTCAATTTCAACGATGAGGACCATCCTTCAGTATTCGTGGCAATTCCGTCCTCTGCTTTCTCCAAGTCCATCGTATTTTCACCCGACACGGGAGTTGGAGTTGGAGACAGCCCCTCCTGACTACCTTCGGTATCCTTTCGAGCTATGGTTTTCAGCCTTGAATTAATGGCTGACGAATCTCCTGAAGCTCTCCAGGGTACGTTTAATCCATCTCCTCTGAGACTGAGAAATCTGGGTTGATCCAGTGCTTCTCTGGGAGTACCGTAGACATCGTTCAGATTTAGTTGCAGTCCTGAAGTGGGACTCTCGAGCGAGAAGGGACTCGGCAAAGGATCATCATATGATGGGGTGACTGAATTGTTCTGGAACGGGTTCCCAGAACCAGCATGTACTGAAGAAGGGTGGAATTGACCATAATTTCTCCCAATTTCGCCAGTATAATAGTCATGAATAGGTGCTGGGGTCGGGCGAGAGGGATCATTGTAGCTATCAGACCGTTTTGGTTCACCCACATCGCGGTCTCCAGTAGGTTGCCATGCTTGAGAGTTGGCAAAGTCTTCGCGGCTGCCTCCTAGGTGCATTACTCCTATTGCCGCATTATTGTTGGAACGACTGCCCGTCTCTCGATTCTCATCACCTATATTCTGGTTAGCCCATGGAACTATAGTTTCATCTTTGCGACGTCGAGCATGGGAGCGGATGCGAATCCACCATGCGACAAACGCAGCCAGTATAGCAATGAAGGCAATTGCCCCTAGAACGATTCCAACATAAAATGGTGGGCTGTGTGCCAAGTAAGTTTGGGGTGCCGGCACAGAGGATTCCGAAGCAGTCGCCGTCGCAGGGTCAGAGTATGACGATGGGGTACTAGCAGGTAGCGACGTGATCGTACTAGAGGTGTCAATAGAGATTTGACTAGAACTCGAGGAGTTGGAGATTGAATCTGTCGGAACAGCAACGAATGCGGAAGAAACTGGATCAGAAACTATAGATGAAGTAGGGAATAACACAGTAAGGTTGATCGCTGTGGCATAATACGTGGGGACGCTGAAAAAGAAGGGAGTCGGCTGGACTGTGTCGGAAGACTGACTTGATGCCTGATACGTGCTTGAGGTTGTTGCTAAAAACGTATCTGATGATTGTGGCTGACTCGGTGGTGATAACGATACATCCTCGGAATCAAGTGAAGATTGGATTGGTGCAATTCCGGGTGCAACAGGAATTGGACTCTCAGCTCCGTCAGCTACAACTTGACCATCAGGGACATAATTCGGAATCGAACATCGCAGCTTGTGGGGCGAGATTTGGTCCATGATTACCAGAACTCATGGGTGGGTGAAATAGTATGTTAGAAAGACAGCTTCCAGAGCGTAAAAAGCGAGAAAAGTATTCTCGACCTGCGAGTTCAGAAGAGAAGTAGAAAGTGAAAAGTGAAACTGAATGCGGGAAGAATGGCGGGCAGTTTCACTTTTAGTTAGTGCAACTCATAATTGCAACATTGCCTGGGAGAACACCCAGTCTGTAAGCCACAGATCGGTCTAGAACCAAATTTTTCATTTTTCATGTTAACGTTAACTGGTATTCCAGCCATGACCTGCTCCCAAATACGCGAGCTTTATCATCCTGAAAATGAGTTATTATAAGTAAGATAGAATTCGAGAAAAATAAAATTTTACACTTACTAGATTGATGAATCGGGGAAGTGAAGACAGAAATCGATGCCATTTACCCGGAATCCGCTCTACGGACTATAATTTCGTAATTGTGAAAAGCCCGTGCACTATGAATCTGCTGTAAAGAGCGGTGAGCTACGCCGTTGGAAATTGAAAAGGACAAACCCCACAGCTCCACGTGATAAGGTGCATTTTTTTAATTTCAGCTGATGAATCAATCACCCCTATTTACTTACCGTAAATTGGACATAAATGTGACATGCGTGAAATAGTGTCTCTACTGCTTAACGGGATTGGGCTCACTTGGGCGGGCGTCCTCGGCTCTTTTTTAATGCCTGGTCAGTCACTGCTCGTAATTGTGGGCGCTGAATCAATGATCTGTTATCAGTATATCCACTTATCTTACATTTCCGTTGGTCACAAAATGTTTTAGATACCATAACGTCGAAGTTAAGGTACAACATCACGGTGATATTGCGGTTTTAAGTCAATTTTCACACGATAGCCGATCGCACAAATTTGACCACCGTCTATGGATATACCACGGCGAGAACATGGGTACGTTGCCGTATATATGTAACTTAAATGCGGACAGTTGCCTCGGATAACGTGCTAGTTATACACACTATGTAACTTTATGGGATAAAAACCCTAAAGTAAAATCCAACAACTGAGTCGCCGCTGTTTGTTGACGTTCCACATACACTAGTATCTGCATGGGTATGTAAACTAGTACATCTGAAGTTTCACAGATTGACGAACATCAAACGAACATGCTCCCTTCGGGAGTGCAGATTAGATGTCAGTATATGTATGCGTATGTTTGACTGTGGAACTGGATATACACTGAACCAAATAGCTCACATGTTACTCGAAGTAATCAGGTTGCTCAACGTTACTAACTCCATGGGAGATATACCGCAAAGCTATCAAATTAAATGCTGCTTAAATAACATATACACATGTGGCAGCAGGTGATATAGCCAAAAGATTTGAGTTGTCTGTGAAGCCCATATTTTGTTATGACCCAAATTAGCAATTAACAATTCTCTTTCCGTCACAACTTGCAAGCTGTCGTGACTTCAACATTCCGACATTTCAACATCTGTAAAATAGTAGCGCACCAGTTTGCCGAGCGACTGATTAAGATGTCTCATGACATCCTGGTTCAAAAAGTCTGTACGCAGATGAACTTGTGGAGATAGGTAGCCATTAAACCCCTGTCGAAGTTGGAGTTTATGCAACTAAAAGCCCGAAATGAGACCTTTAAGCAAAAAAAAAACACCACCCCACGCCCTCAAAATAGAATATCAAGGCGCTGAAAAACAAGCCGTCGCTAACTTCCAGATTATGGATTTGCATCCGCATGTGTCCCGGTTGATATCTTGTAACTCGACAGCTGTGATCTCGGGCTAAGAGGTATGTCGGCGAAATATTGTGGTGACACCACCTCAGACCCAACCGACGACTTCGATATCATTACTCATATGTTACTGCTCATACTCCGAGGTGGACACACAAGAGCAAGCTTTTATGTCGGCAGTACATTTCGAGGATTCACGACTGCTCGTGGATCTTTAATCTGAAAGACACACCCAATTCTGTACTGAACAGGGTGCGTTAGCCATGAATTACCAACAGCTTTCATCGTGGCTAGTCGGCAAGTCTTATGCGGCCGTAATCAGCTAACTCCGGGTCAAAAAAGTGTATGCCGCACTTGCAGGACAAAGGGGGAGTGGGATAGAGAGATAAGACACGGAACTACTGACACATTGGAAGATACTGCCCAGAGGTGGCAGGAATAAGATGACCTCCTACACTCCACCTGGGCTCATATGTTCTTGCAGAAAGGTTGTTAAAAATGGACAGTTTATAGAGCAAGCATGGTGGTGTAAGTACTTTTGCGTGATATTTCCCCGGTAGTGAGCTGATATATCATTCCCGCTAATCCATACTTGAAATAAGGTCCTTGACTTTGAGAAACACTTACGACATGACTAAAGGCAGAGCAAAGTGTGAGCGCTCCGAGCATCATCCCAGATCACGTTTAGTAGGGCATTTGTCAAGAGATAAGAAAATGGAGGGGAGTATGGCATAGTAAATAGGAAACAAGGACTGTAGATACCGTCGCTTCATGTATTGAGGAAGAACGGGAAAAGGAGACCTCCGTGGCCAAATTGAATTGAATTGATCAGGTTGGGGCTGTGAAAAATTGAACATTGTATTCTTCCGATTAGATAATATTATATGTTTATTCACATCTATCAATATCCTGTTTGACTTGTTTCGAACTGGTAAAGTTTTCTGATACGTATCTGTCCAAGTTGGCTTGCCGTTTTGTTGGAATCAACATCTGGCCTGACTCATGTCCTTCTGGGCGAGCTGTTCGTCATGACTGGAGACCGGGCTTCTAAATCGAGTCAAGGTGTGCATAACACTCGCTTTCAGATCTACAGCGTTCCTGTCACTGCCTGCCTCCATTCCGTTTCGTCTTGTTATACTAATTTGGTCCCCTACTAATCAGCAACAAATCCATGAGATCTGCTATCAGTCAGCTCCTCTTGGTTACCAAATAGCCTCGTCAGAAAGTATTAAAGGTGTGCAGTCATCCGTAATAACACCTATCACATCTCCCTCACCCTCCCGACATGTACAGAACCCACCTGACCATCCTCGAAGAAGGTCTGTCCCGTCATGGATCCGCCCCTCTCTTCATAGTACCAATACCAAACGCCGTCACTAGCAAGGTCGACGAGTGGCGTTCAATATCGTATAAACAATTCTTTCGCGATGTCGACGCTTATGCCCGTCATTGGACGCATATCCTACGACGCGATGGCGTCCTACCCGGGTCGCTTGTAGGCCTATGGTACGTCTCTGTTCATTTCAAAGCCAGTTCCTTGTTTCACCCCTCCATTACACAGGCTCAGTGGTTTTACGTATGTCGATGCATTGCACATATACAGTATATCACGGGCGGGATATATTCCCCAGCTTTTCAGTATTCGGCTTCCGAACCCCGTTGTCGTATACGAACTCCTCAATCGAGCAGGCGCGGGAGCACTCATATACGACAAGTCATTTAGTGACGTTGTCAACGATTGTCCAGTACCTTGCCATCTTGCGCTCGATACAGAAAATGTATCCTCCGTTGATGAGGTATTACCGGTGATATCGACAGCAAACGCCGACGACATTGCTTTCGTCTTCCATACGAGCGGTTCGACTTCAGGAAGCCCAAAGCTCGTACCCTGTAGTTATCGTTGGATCAACTCCGTAATTGAAAAGTCGGAATACATTTGCAGACCTCATAACCCAAATAGACAGGACGTCACTGTATTCATGTGAGTTGATCCTGCAGCTTCTCTTATTTTTTTTCTGTGAACCTAACTATTCAAATGAATTCTAGTGGAAGCATGTGTCACATTGCCCAGTCTTTCAGTAAGCTATTACCAATGTCAGTACCGCCTGTTACTAAATATCACTGTCTCCTTAGTGTTCATTGGCGCGCTCCAACATGGTTCCTGTTTCATTCAGCCCACAACGTTGTCCTTCTCTTCAGAAGAGTTGATTGACATGATTACTCTGGGCGGTCTCAACCGTCTTAATCAGTTCGCGACATTCCTCGGTAATCATCTCAAGCAATCTCGGCAAAATCCTAAGCTCTTGTCATTATTGTCGAACCTCGACGATGTTCTGTATACCGGCATCCCCTTGCCGCGAGAAGAAGAAAAATGGGCATACTCCAATGGGATCAAGATACGGGTATGTGTTAGATTGTACTGTTTGAAGAAGACAATAATTAACCCTTGCATCAGAACCTTTTTGGTAGTACGGAGGTTGGCGCAATGCTTCTATCCGGCGGGTATCAGCGTAACCCAGCGTTGCTTTGCCCCTTGGAAGGTGTTTCATATCGTTTTATCCCAACAGGGTCTGAGGAGAGCCAATCAGTCCACCAAAGCACAACGCGACTGTTTGAACTCGTCATCACGCATACTTCCCCTGATTGCCCTGATCCATCACTCAGGCATACAGACGGTGACTTTCACACAGGTGACCTTTTCCAAGAGGTCACACCTGGGTACTTTCTCTTCCGCGGACGCGACGACGACTGGATCAAGTCCGAAAATAGTTTGCGTTGCGACACTAAAGCAATCGAAGATAACGTGCGTGCGATGTGCGGAAACCTGATTGCGGAGTGCGTGGTAGTGGGAACGGGACGTCCCTCACCTGTCATGTTTGTCGAGCCGGCTGCTGACGTCGACCATAACAAATTGAGGAAAGAAATTATCCGGAAGACGAGACAGTTTCATCAAAGACGTTATCTACATGAGCGCATCACTTCCATGGAAATGATTATTGTGGTTCCACGGCAAACCCTCCCTAGGACAGCCACCAAAGGCAACATCCGCAGGAAAGCTGTAGAGGAGGCTTTCAAACCAGAGTTGGATAGAATTTTCTCCAAGTGCCGTTAGAGGCTAACCCTTCCTTTCCGGGACATTTACGCATTTGCTGGGCAGGGTTTATGGATTATTCGTTGTGTTGTATTTATTGCTTTTTGTTTTATACTATACCTACAGTATACCATACCTTCGTTACAGTTTTATTTTAATTTTTACAGTACGTAGCAGGTAGTCATATGAGTACGCCCTCTCGGTACATAATATTTATATTGTATTGATTATGATTTTATTATCAGTACTGCAAAGGCTTTTATTTTCGGAAAGGCTGCGTTGATAAGAACATCTGACAGACAAGTCAAATGAAAAGAGTCTGTCCGTGATCCATTGATCTATATCATATGGGTATGACAGCTACTGACTCGAATATCATTTCGGAGGATTCCAATGACTGATCACAGTAATAAGTTCCTTCCAGTTTCAACAGCATTGCGCAGCCCCCATGTCATAGTGGGCCGAACAGCAAACACCTTGACTACTCAACATAAGGAATCAATATATATGCGAAACTAATTTTTTGATCCATCATCATTGATGATAAACTGATTCTTCTTGCATCTGTTGATACGTATCACGGCCATCAGGTGAGCAAAGTTGTGAGAAAATGATCCAAATACATACCCACGGCTCATCACTCCCGAGTTCATATTTCCTCGGCGGCCGTTTGTAACAGGATAGGCGGTCAGCAACCTCATAATCTTCCAGAGGGAAACACCACCCCAAGTTCGTAATTGGTGATCTACGCGGAGTAATCAGGGACTTGAAGGTTCATATTGAAATAAAAACAACAACCCACATTCAGGATGGGATTGAAGCTTGAACCTGACAGGGTACCCCAGGCTGAAGGTGTGAAGTTGTGAGAACCAACATACATCCACCCGACTGCTGTTGTCGTGGTAACAACTTGTATCTCATCGTCCTCAGAATCATTTTCGGCGGCGGCAGATCTTATTCTGCTGCTGCTACTCAACCGGGAACGATCTTTTAAAGTGGCAATGATCATCTGTTTCAACAATTAGATGCAACTGATTATTCAGCCAACAAAATTTTTACCTTTGAATGCATGAGTACCGGGCCAGCTTTACTGTTCGAGTCATAAAAATGTCCACGCGGGAAATTTTTACCTGACCACTGTCTTCGCCGGCAGAATATTGTGCCGCCTCCCTAAGACGTATCACTGAATACGTGATTGTAAGAATATGACGGGAGTAGTACCTCCTCTCCCCGTGCACTTTGTTGCACAGTCTTCTTTGTCGGGAAAACAATTTTTACTGGCGGGTATGGAAGCTTTTCTCGCTGCTTTCTTGGGTTATCGAGCCAATCTTCAGCCGATTCCCCGCTTGCGGAATAGTAGAATTCATTTAGCCATTGTGTTGTATATAAACCCAAACTAGAGCCCTTGGTAACTTTATAAGAGCGAACGGACATCAAAAAGTACTGAATGGAATAATAGCTTACCTGACATTCCAATTGTAATTCTTTCCCAGTTCCTACACGCAATCCTAGTTTTCGAACGGCCATCATGAGTCTTGGATGTCCGATCCTGAAAGTAAACTATCAATAAGCTCATACGCTCATACTCTTAATGAAGGACAGTGAAGTGTACTTAACAACAGATGGCCATCCTTCATGCTTTCCTGCGATCGATGCCACTAGTTGTACTTTGACTTTAGACCAGTCCCAGCGAATACGGAGGTCTTCTATTGACTTCAAAGGAAGGTCTGCATGCTGTACATAATTGGAAGTGTGCCATTGAACGAAATAATTAGTATATTCACGTTGTCTTTGCTCATCGCTATGAGTGCTGGACGGACGTTCAATGAATTGAGTACATGTTGGAATAGCGCTGGAAAATCGTCTGCCTTTGGGGTTGTTCGGCACGGGGGAGGTGCGCCAGGGTATATCTTGAAGCCAAACTGTCTATTTTTGCTTCCCGTAAGATAAACATTTGTGGATACAAAACTTCCCGTACATTTTCCATAATTGACCAGTCGTACGCAATCAAATTGGCCGTAGAAATTATGACCCGCAAACGACCATTTTTATAAAATAGCTAGGATTGATGGATAAGTTTCGGGATGTCAAAACTGATTCTTGAAACTTACAAGCATGAACTACTATCCAGAATTGTATGAGTTTTATTAATTTGACTGATTGTCAAACTGACCTTCATATGTTGGCAGCCGTGTCCGGCACGTAAGTACGGTGTTGTCCTGATCCAATTTGGGAGTATATTTTTCAGACTGGCTCTTCCTGATTCATCAGGTTGTGCTACTAATATAACAGGGACCGAGCGGTCAAAGAACTCATATATCCAGGAGGTGTCCAGGGAATATGAAGAAATGATGGCAAATCCCAATTCAGACTTCTATATAGATGGTTAGTCCTTGCTATGTACATCGATCATAAAGTTCGACTGACCTGACCAAGTATCTCAGACAGACGAAATGTAGGACGACCATCTTTGCGAGGTTCTCCGAACTGTGTAGCTGTTTGACGACATTCACCGTTCCAAAATAGCTGGTCACCATTCAAAACCTGTACTCGAGATGAACTCGCGGTTGAGCTACGGTCATGTGGAGAATCAGCACGGGCGGCAGAATTGGAAGAAAGCTGTTGCCTCTTCATTCGGTGGGCCATGATTCGTCGTCATCATCCAGCATCAGAGACCTCAGGGTCTAGCTGGGGACGAAGTCGTTTTTGTCGTTCACGCCTTTCCTTTTCGAGTTGAGCACGTTCAGATAGGAATGCTGAAACTATGGAAGACTTTGATTGTTGCTGGGACTGTTGTTGTTGAAGTAGCTCAGATGTTGTCTGACGAGAAGTATCTGCTTTTGATTTCCCCACTGCTTCCCTACGGCTGAGCCCGAGACGCGACTTCCTGCTTCTGGTCATCGTCCGAATCGCTGACAAGGTCTATAACTTCCTGTCGCGAGTGATTGGTTTCTTGGAGACTTAGTTCGATAGCTCTGAGATACTATCAGTAAATCATTAGATTGATGAATGCAGTCGCTGAGCACCTTGCCAGTTCGATATCTTCAGTTTGATCCATCAGAATTGAGAAACGGAATGAAGAAACTGCTGTAAGGCACTCAAGAACCTGATTGTTGCAGCACGTGATAGACAGTCATAGAACATCTAATTATAGTGCGTCTGCTACTGCCAGCGTAGCCGAACAATCCATTGCACTGACATTACATACATGTTGCACAATTCTATGACTCCACATCTCTGCGTTCTCTGCGATGTGACTTGAAGTTTCCTGTATTTTAATTTTGGACCCTTGGAAGCAGTTGATCCGTTGTGTACAACATTTGATCGCAAAGTTTTCTATACGTTCCTGAAGGAAAGCTATGAATAAAATCATAACCCAAGCTCATCAAGTCATCCCGTGTTCCGCTTATACATTATACATTATGTAGTCTAGTCGTGTACTACTTTCTCTTAAAATAACATACTGTACTCAGATTTTCAGTCATTTTCACAATCATTGCTGTGCGAAATCTCGACATCTGTAAACCAAACATCGCCAGCTATGCTATGTAGAGAGCATGGCCTTATGAGCTTATTCAATATTTAATACTGTACTGTAGTTCAATGCCAAAATGCGTCGGAGCAGTCGGACTCAATTTTAATCATGGTCACATGACCTGCACCTCCCAGAAATTTTTTTTTTCCTTGTTCCTCATCAAGAATCCCAAAATCACAAAGGACAGCCGATGCCTCAGTACTACACCTTTGCACCCCATGCACCATGTGTCCATTGAGCTAGATCAATCACCCACAGGTTGATGTTCCCGTGATGAAACGCCGAAGACCAGTAAACACCGATGACGAATTAAGAACGTCTTGACACAAGTTTCAATGCGTGTTGTAATGGTGTGTCTACAATTAACCTTACATTGTCAATCAATTTTGTGGATATGATTTATGGAGCTGATGCACTCGTTTGGGTTACATCGATTGGAGCGATGGCCTCCACGGCAGCTTTCTGATGTTATTTTATGGGGAGATCCGTCCACCTAGATTTTTGTTCTTATTCTTTATATATTGAGGTCGCATTAATTCTGATCATTTTAAGTATACAGGTTTTGTCTGGCCTCTCGACTTGTATCTGATCCGATCTGATTCATGACCTGGTTTGGATGGTACGTGTCTCTTTAGTTTTTGTACGGAGAATATTGGCTCCTTGCTCCCGAGATGAGATATACTCTTTTATTTTCAGTTATCCCTGTCTTAACTGTTAACAGTTATGTCGATATGATGAAAATCTGATTATTAATTTTTCTATCGCCCATTCATACAAATTGGAGACAAACTAACATTACTTAATAGATTTAACATAACCCTCATTCATGTGAACACGTATACATTATGAACTGTGAGTTTTGATTCCATCTTGCACCTGTGATGAGACCATATAATTGTTCAGTTATCCCTGTCTTAATATTTCTGTCGAGACTATGACAATCTGAGAATGACTTTGTGTAATGACCTTATAATAACCGTATTGATTGATTACTTTAGGTGCACATGGACTACTTCTTGTTGTAGCCCGGAGGTGTTTGTTGGACCTGCCTGTTCTTATTCAATGAATGCTCAATATACAAATCTTCTCTAGCAAAGTTTGTGTAATTAGTGAATATGTACATTTACCATCGATGGGCTAAAAAAGACGCCTGCCCTCAATATCATCACGTGGAAGAGATTATCATGATGGCGACTGAGTCAAAATTTCTGGACAAGTACTCTTTCTCCTCCAACCCTCATCTCATCCTATAAACCCGCAAAAATGCCTGCCTCCGGTACTCTTTGGACTGTTGACCACCAAATTAAGGGCAAAATCGTATGTTCTGCTCTACTTAGCCGCAATGATGCAGCATTTATTGATTTAACCCATGCATAGATTAGGTGTATCATCGCTCTTGGTGGGCTCGACATTGAGCGAGCAGTCTACGAACACCAAGTCGACAACAAAAAACCTGAGTTCCTAAGCAAGTTTCCTCATGGAAAAATTCCAGCATTCGAAAGCAAAGATGGTTTCAAACTTTTCGAAGGCCTCCCGATTGCTCGTTATCGTAAGTTAAAAATCTGTTATCTAATCGATCAGAGCAGGGTTTTTTCAACGATCTCCGCCAAGCTTCTCTGTTTCTATTCTAAGTTATCCAACGATGATCAATACCAACTAAATTATTTCTCTTTTTAGTTGCATCGACTGTCCCCAATGGTGGTCTTCTTGGCAGTTCTCCAGAGGATGCTGCTCTTGTAGACCAATGGATTCATGTGGTTGAGACAGAGCTTGATAGCTTCACCGACAGCATCAGGCTTCTTTGCCTTGGAGTTATACCATACAATAAACCCGTACGTGCATTTTAACTTTCCCTTGCGATACTTTTGTAATGTCAAGTTTTAGACCCACCAAAATCTTCTTGACCGCCAACAGCGAACTTTGGACCTTTTGGAAAAACACCTTGTAGCAAATACATTCTTTGTCGGCGAGCGTATTACACTAGCCGATATTGTTATTGCAGGTCTAATTCAACGGTCTGTTGCTATTACCATCGACGCCCCAGTGCGTGCAAAGTACCCCAACGTTATCCGTCACCTCGAAACTATCGTCAACCAAGAACAGCTAAAGGATATCTACGGACCAACTAATTATGCTGAAAAGGGTATCCAGTTCACTCCCCCCGCAAAGGACAAGAAGGAAACAAAACCAGCACCTGCACCAAAAGCAGAGAAACAGCCGAAAGCGAAAGAGCAAGATGATGAAGAGGAGGATGATCTTGTTCCTGCCGAACCAAAAGCCAAGAACCCACTTGATGATCTACCAAAATCAACATTCAATCTTGAAGATTGGAAGCGGGCATACTCCAACAAAGATACCCGCGGTCCAGATGGAGCCCTTGAGTGGTTCTACCAAAAGTATGTGGCAATCATTTGATTGTTCATTTGACGTAGTATCAATATGTTTTCTTTCTTTTCACTTATAGCTTTGACAAGGATGGGTTCTCTGTTTGGCGTGTGGATTTCAAATACAATGAGGAGCTTACGCTGACATTCATGTCCTCTAACCAAATCGGAGGTTTCTTTAACCGTCTGGAAGCATCCCGCAAGTATCTCTTCGGATCTGTTGGTGTTCTCGGAGAGTCCAACAACTCGGTTATCTCCGGCACGCTCATCCTTCGTGGGCAAGACGTGAAAGCTGTAGTTGATGCTGCCCCTGATTGGGAGTCATACGCATACCGTCAGCTTGACTTGACTAATGAACAAGATAAAGCCTTCTTTGAAGCTGCTCTTGCTTGGGATCTTGAAATTGATGGGAAGAAGTGGGTTGACGGAAAGAATGTGAGTTCTTGCTAAATATATGTTTCCATTGTTGTAATTAATTATTCGTTTCAGTTCAAGTAGATACCGCTTATATTGGGGAAAGCTTGTTTTTCGATTTAGAAGTCTTCTCATTTATGTATAATCGCAACCTTAGGTGTACTGAACATCTCATGTTTTACTTGCATCGTTCCTGTGAAAAAACAAACCACTGAGTATCAAACATTAAAGGATCGATACACGCTCTATCAACATCATGTGAATTTACATGTCCCCTGTACCATTCATCCTATCCGCTCCCCATCGGACAAACACAGAGATGGCAGCTGATATTAGGAATGACCAATCGAATAATGAGCCAAACACCTCGTATTCAGGAATCGTCGAAAATAAGTTAGATGTAGCATAATCTTCTCCGGGTTTTACAGGAGGCGGCGGAAATGATGATCTTAATTGAACGACAGTGGAAAGCAAGTATATGCCCTAGAATCAATTGTATGAATATTCATCATGACAGTTATAACAGCAAGGGAGGGTTGATACGGGAAAAAAGAAGAAATAAAGATGATCTAGATTTAAAATATGCTTACCATCAGCTGTGCAAGGAAAAGAAGCATCAGAGAAGCTCCAAGATTGCGACTTGTAACACGTAGGGCCTATAGAAAACGCATACGCGAATAACAGATCAATTGATACGTTGTTTTTTTTTTTCGGTTCAGGGGGTATTATTATTAGGTGAACAGACTTACGCGTGTCACCCCACGTAGTAGAAGTCTGATGCTACTAAGTATGATCAATCCAACTAAGACAAGACTTAGATGGTGAGAAAATGATATGATATCCTCGCGATCGAATTGGCCAGGTGACACGTGTGCGACAATCTGTGCGAGGAGGGTCGAGATGAAATCAGGGTATTCGGTAGGAGTTGATGGTGATGATCTTTTGTAGCGGTGGAATACGATGTTGAAGATTGACTTGGGGAGAAAGAAATTAGCCTAAATGAAGGACCGAAATAGAAGTGAATTTGGTTTGTGGGAGAAGACTCACTGTGAGTATTCGTATGATACAATATATTGAGAACAAACGGCCGAATACGTTGAGCAGTCTACCTCGAAATGTATTAGAATAATTGGCCACTTCAAGTCTTTCTCGTAACGACTCCAAATTTCGTGTCATTTGGTATTCTAATGCTTCGAGACCTTGTAGTTCTTGTAGAACTAGAATAAAGATGCCAAGTGAATCCTTAATCCTGAGTGATAACATCAAATCGAAAGGGAATACACACGGGTGTCACTTCCACGAAATGTTGATCCAACACGGGAGAACCATGACCCTTCGACCTGGGTCTATACAAAGAAATAGAATCATACATATAGCTGTATGATTTGTGTTTATACTCACTGGAGTAGCTGTTCGTCGTTCAACTTCTAACCTCCGGTCACGAAGATCATTTCGTATGCTGTTCAATGCATATTGAGAGGCATGTATGTCTCTTTCGGTTGGTACACCTCTGAACAGAATTGGATTGGTGACATGTAAGAATTGATTATAAATCTTATGTACCTCTTAGATGATAAGTACGGGATAAATCTCCACGAAGCTCTGATAGCACCAAATCCAGATAAGTAAGCCAAGTATAATTGTTCCAAGCACGATGAGGCGCGCCAGAACACTCGTTGTGATGTTATCAGAGTGCAACTCGGAAGGCGTTGGAACAAAGGAGAGGGCATAGAGATATAGTCCCACAGAGGTAAAACAGAAGATTATTCGGGGCCAAAGTAGCGATGTTCGGTTTGTCCTGTCTGTTTAATAATGCATTGTTCAACCCTTATCTTCTATGAAGAATAGAAATAAACCGAATACCGCGCACCTACAGAACCTACAGCAAGTAGGAGACTTACACACAATGGTACAATCACAAGGACGACTATCATCACGAAAAACAGAGACAATTTCCAGTTCAGGAGACGCGTTCTAAAAAATCAACTGAGACAACTTCTCCGAAAGGATTGATAGATAACGTACTCTGATGAAAATAAATCCAATCCTTGGAACATAAGCAAGAAAAACATGATACAACTCTCCGTAAAGGACCATGAAAATAACGCTCTCGACACAGCTGAATGGAGGAAAACAGTATCAACGCGAGTGTTGCTGGTCAACTGTTTCGTGGTGTTCGAAGGTAGCGAGTCTAATTCTATCCCGGAAGACTGCCTGCTATGAGCGGGACTCCCAGGTAAGGATTGCGCCGACCCCGTGGATATTGTTTTCAGGTCAGAATACAAGCTTTTCAAGACATATTTCCTGCATCCGAAGAACAACGAAAGCCTGTGTTTCATACAAACCATTAACAATATTCCTTCAACAACCTCGACAACATACCTGAGAAAAACTAAAAGAGCAGTTTCTGGGAGAACTTGACTTGACATGGTTGCATGTAATACTGAAACCAAAGGACGCTTCGATGGGATGCTTCACGTAATTTTTTCGTTCATTAAGGGTGACATTTGTTATGAGATTACAGACGCACAACAACGTTTTCGTACTTTCATGAGCGCTTGTCGCAATGCGGCGCTTTGTTTGGTCTCTCAGTTTAATTTTTTATGTAATCACCGGGCAATGTTATCTTCCGGTCCCGTCAATTTCTTAAATGTCGGATATCATCATATTAGAGCGATATCGTTGCACGTTCACATCGAAGGACATTCAGTGGGTACACTTCCTTATCACTTACTTCACATCATTGTTCGGAACGAACAGATCCGCACCTCGGCTCTATATTTATTCACTGCCCGTGAACACCACCCACCCTTGAAACAATCAACCATCCGCAAGAACAATGGCAACTGGTTCCAAACTATCCTCTGTTGAGAAAGACAGAAATCCCAATGTTCAATATCTGGGATCGGTTTGAAACGCTGCAAGGCCGGTTTGATCATATAATTGAGCAGTTCACCATCAGTTGAAATTTATCAAACTGGATGACCGCTGCGCTTTTCCTCGCCTGTCCTGGCATTAGGATAATTCGTACATTAAATAACTCTTGCCAAAAATAGGTTGGCAGTTAGAATAAGACACGGCTACAAGGTCAAAAGCGAGATATGAGGATATGATACGAGAGCGACATAATTTCGAGCCACAATACAAAGTGTCCAAAGAGGTAGAATATTTCCTAATTGGACTTAAGGAGGCGAAGAAACTCCAATTGGAGCTATATTCACGATCCAACAAGCTTGCGTTTTGCGTCAGCCATTCCATAGAGCGTGTCTCTGCCTCGGATTTTCCAACGATTGTATGGGATGATATTTATAATACTATGTATAAGCTCTGGATACTGGAACACTTCTCATTTCTTTATCCTATACCCAACAAAAGGATGCCAAACCTGCAATAAAGATTGGGATAAGTCTTCTACTTCCTTCGTTGTCGGCTTCATCAGAACAAAATCCCAGAACTGAGGGTCATTTAACCATTCCATAGAGGTTCTAGCAACAGGAGGGCAAGTTTAGACGAAAGGTTGAAGATAAGTAAAGACAAAATACAGAATTTCATAATTCATATCGATATCATTGAATAACCCCAGCGTTTCTCAGATAAATAGTCAGTTTGAGATCCGCTCCTTTTCATAATCTGGATCACAATGAAGGTGATAGTCTCTCGGTCCAAGTTGGGCTGAAGCAGTCATTGATAACCATGAAGACTAAAATCACGCTATCCATCATCGGTTGGTGTTCGTTTTCATGACATTACCCGGATTGTACCTATTACAGCCGGAGTTGAAGTTTGAGGTCTTTTATCATGCATTTTGTAGTCCTCGTTGGCTACCTTCGATGAGTTGATATTATGAATTCTGCAAATACTGTATCTTTTATAAGACCCAAAGGGTAGTAGGCAAGGACATGGACTCTCGTGACTCGAAGTTGGAGAGCAGGATTCCCTATGCTTATATGAAATTGCAAATGGATTCCATCAACTCAGAAGTATGCAAGTGAATCGAGCAAAAATTGAGCATACGGTACTGTCCGCTCCGCGCTGCCATGTCATATCGGTTCGGCGACGACGAAAGGCGCGACAGGATTCGGCTCTTGGTTGCCACACTCTTCAGACTCCCAGGCATTCCATTCCCATGTTCAAGCCAAGTTCAAGCACTATGTTCTATCTCTGGAGGGAGTTGAACAATTCTCCTGTAACTCGGGCACTATTCCTGCCTTTTCACGTCGAGCACGCTTAAGAAAAGGTTGGTCACTATGTGAGGCATGTCTGTATGTGTTATTCATTTTGTTGTCGCTGGCTGGTTGCATTCTGAAATGTTATGTAAATTTTCGGTTGATTCCGATACGCATGCCAAGAGCCTCCTTGCGCACAAGACTCATGAGCTCACTCATCTGCTATGGTTCTTACAGCGTACCACCTCAAGTGAACTGGTGATGTTCGAGATGGTAGTCGAATCCTATGAATATTTCCTCTTGCCGGTGATTATTCGTTCCATGTGGCTCGTGTGTTGGATACACTCACGCTGTCGGGCTATTTGGACAGTGACATCGGCAGCAGAATAGAATCAATGATATGTTAGATGACTCAACCACCATCTTTGTTAACGAAGGCCCACAAACATCGCCTTTTCGCCCTAAAATGCTGGCATACCCATAGTTTCGGGTCAAAAAAATTGCTTCTCATCTTAGCAAATCGCACGGTTGTACCCTGGCCCACAAATTTCCTGTGAAGCTTAAAGAGTGCGATGCATGAGGCTCACAAGGTCGGATCTGTCAATTCTTGCTTTACTGCATTCACGGCACATCCATAATGCACAATTAGGGCAGTTCATGGACACTTGTCTGTCATTCTATTTCCGTTCTGTTAAATTAGCATTCGCTTGCAGACCACCTGATACCATCTGCAAGCAAACTATGGGATTGGGAGTTATGATCGACATATCTCTACTCACGATAGTCGCACCACCACAAATTCTAATTGCGTTGTAAATCTATGTATGTGATAAGCTAATTTGACTTATGCTTCTGTGTCCGGATATAACACGTTTTGGAGACGCATGCTTTCGAGACCCGTTGCTAGCCTGGTTATAAAATGTGGTAACATTGAATTGGATCGATGAAAATGCTTCTTCGCTTGATTCCCCTCTTGCTGCTGGCCGTTTACTCAGCTGCGGTGTCCGACCCGCAGGTTGATGAGTTTCTGCGGCAAGAAAAAGCAGTGAGGCCTATAACTCTCGCTCAGCGCGCAGCTTCAGGGATCAAACCTCGTCATCTTCGTCCATTCGACGAGCGTGATTCCATCACTCCACCTGATGTTGGTCAAGTAGGAAGCTGGAGTGGTCAACCAGAACCTCAGCGAGGTGCAACTGGATCCACGTTTGGCTCAGCAGATACCAATCCAGTTCTCGATGCACAGAATCCGGATAATGTTTCTCCTCCAACTACTGATGCTGGAGTTGTGCCTAATCTGAAATGGAGTTTCTCTCTTTCACATTCTCGGCTATTGAAGGTGCGGGTCCCACTATAACTGACCTGAGAAATGCCCGATTGAGAGCAATAAACAGGGAGGTTGGGTCAGGGAACAAGCAATTACTGATCTCCCAACATGTTGGTTGAGCACCACTGTTATTCAATGCTATTTGACTAAGAACTCTTTGTAGCTAAAGATATCGCAGGCGCAGAACTGCGACTTGAGCCAAATGCATATCGTGAACTGTGAGCCAACATTCTGCTTTTGTACTCACCAGTAACGTATTCCTGTAGTCATTGGCATCGTGTCGCAGAATGGGGTTATATTCTCAACGGTACCGGTCGTATCAGCGCTATTGATGAACAAGGGCGAAGCTTCATTTCCGACATTCAAGGACCTCATGATGGACAAGATCCGGACATCTACTAGTACGTTTTCCTGTCACGATATGTATGATTCAACATTCTGATCGCTTGACGTGCAAGCTTCCCTCCAGGTGTACCACACTCAATTCAGGCGCTCGGTACGGGTCTGGAAATCTTGCTTCTCTTTACGGATGGTGATTTTGATCGGCTGGGGACTACATTCATGCTTTCGGACTGGCTGGCACACACACCTCTTGAGATTGTATCCCAGAACTTTGGTCTAAATATTTCAGAACTCGGAGGTATTCCACAGAAGGACCCTTACCTCATCCCAGCTACAGTCCCTCCTCCTCCACTAGGCCAAGGTGGAAATTCAGCGCCCACTTCGCCAGAAGGCACAGTCCCAAATCCCTATGTTTTCCACTTATCGAAGCAGCCAAAGACTGTGGCAAAAGGCGGAGGAGGCTGGATAAAGATACAAGACTCTGTTACAAATTTCCCTGTAAGCTTTTCACCTAACTAGCTGTGATTGGCACGGAGGACTGATGATGTTTGATTAGGTTTCTAAAGAACTTGCAAGTGCATTGGTATTCGTTGAACCAAATGGTCTGAGAGAATTACACTGGCACACAAAAGATGGTTCGTCATATAACCAATCACTGAACTTGGTTGCTGAGTTAATTCTAGAATGGCTATATATTATTCATGGTAATGCGAGAGCGACAGCGTTTGCGGGATCAAGTACAGCGAGAACATTCGACTTCCAAGTTGGAGACACTGCAGTTTTCCCAGTATCTTATGGTCACTATGTATGTGGGCAGCGCAATAACACTCGGGACTTGGGGTTCTAACTCGTGATTCGCATAGATCAAAAATCTCTCACCAACTGAACCACTCATATACATCGAAGTCTTCAAATCTGATCGATTTGTAGACTTTAGTGCAACGCAATGGTATATAACAAAGTTCTCTGACGCTTTTATTTTCATTTCTAACCGATGTTTGATCTGATAGGCTTGCACTGACTCCTCCACAAGTAGTTGCTGATCTTCTTAACATATCTGTTGCAACTGTACAGGGTTTGAAGCGGGATAAACAAATCATTGTTGCCTGAAGTCGTTGGAAATTATATAATATATATATAGTACATGACTAAAATAAAAATGTGGTTTATGTGCGGCTATCATTACGTAAGAGAACCCTGAGAACAGAATTCCCACGATAACCACAGTGGGTCGGAAGAGGCAACCATTGCTATTTACTCATCGTGTATTCCGTCAGCGACGACTCCCACATTTTTACAATGAGTTGTCAACATGGCCACTCTCAGTCGTCCTCTTACCCAGAAATTAACTACGGTTCTGGAGAAAAATGGATCAAGAATCTAACAAAAGACAGACTGAACAATTTTAATGGCGGCCATTACTCGGATGTTAACTTGGCATCTGTCTTGTTCACTCATCGGATTGATAATGCAGAGCATGTCAAGCTCAAAGTGTGAGCTTCAGATTTTTTTTTCTGTCGTGGTATAGATGTATATCTTAATACTTTACTTTGCCTTGCTTGTCTATTAGATGGAGTGCTCCGGGGATGACGAAACCCACTTTCGAAGAAGCGATGAAACATAAGTTCAGGTCGGCAAAGAAAGGAGATTCTTTTGGACCATCATGTGAGAACTTTTCAATTAACTTGCTTATGTTTAACTGATCCGTGGACCATAGGGGTAAGCATTGGCTCAATTCTATAATCTCTCCTGTTCCGGCTGTGTCACAGGGATCTCTTATGATACCCGCGGATAGAACAGAAGAGCATGTTATCTGAAGTTAACTGCTTTCCTTTTCACAGACAAACCATTGGTGGAAAGTAACAGTTACTATTCCATCATATTGGCAGCAATATGACCGTGTGCAGTGTGCGAGTCTTACATTTATCTGGTGTTACCATACTAATATCAAGTTTTAGTTGAATTTGATCCGGGATGTGAAGCTATGATATTCAGCACAGACGGTGTACCACTGCAAGGTTTCCTTTACCTACCTCTCTTCCACCTTCAGTGTTCTTAAATGAGTGTAGGAATAACGGGTGGTTACGGCGGAGATAGACGTGTCGAATACATAATCCCAGCAGAAGCACGAGCACAGGGTGTTCATGAATTCATCATCGAATCAAGCTGCAACGGCATGTTCGGTGTCCCCTGGAACGGAGATACTATCCAACCACCTGATGTACGTTAAATCATTCCCACTTAACATTAAACAATGCTGAGTCGACTTATTGAAGATGAATCGGTATTTCACCCTTGCATCGGCAGATTTAGTCGTCCCTAACATGGATGCTTGGGGTTTGCTTTGGGATTTCCAATGTTTGCGAGAATTGGTGGATACCTTACCCGGAAATACAGCGTAAGTTCTGCACACGTAATTGACTTGAATTTTTTTTCACCCTGTGTAGGTTACAAAACAAGGCATTATCCACTGCCAATGAAATAATGAATATTTTCAACAGGGGAGATCCAGCTGCGGTTCGGAAGGGTAGAAAGTTGGCAGAAGATGTATTTGGAAAAGATTGGGAATCGAAGAAGCAAGATATCTACAAGGAAGGAAATGGAAAGGTCAATGTATGGGGCATAGGTAAACTTGAGCTGAAACTTTTAATGCTAGGACTTAACCTTGCATACCTTTTTTCTAGGACAGTGCGTGAATCGTCATTCCACTTTTCAGTTCTACTAACAAGAAAATCAACACAGCTGCCATATCGACACAGCATGGCTTTGGCCCTATAGAGTGACACAACAAAAAGTTGCCAGATCTTGGGCAACACAAGTGGACCTCATGGATCGGTACCCCGAGCATAGGTTCACATGTAGTTCTGCGCAACAATATAAGTGGTTGGAAGAGGTTGGTTCGTTCTTCCCATTAATGTATACCCACTAAAGCTCTCTTTCAACGTAGTTGTACCCCCCACTTTTTGAGCGCGTGAAGGACAAGATTCTTGATGGAAGATTCCAACCGGTAGGAGGATCCTGGGTCGAGAATGATTCGAACATGCCTTCTGGCGAGGCTCTCGTTCGTCAATTCTTATTTGGACAGAATTACTTCGAATCTAGGTTCGGTAAACGTTGTGATACGGCATGGCTTCCGGATTCGTTCGGTTTGACTGGGGCTTTACCACAATTAATTAGAGGGTCTGGTAAGTGTTTTATTCAATGTCAAACTCTACTTGTGTGATTGTTTGTTAATACCTCGTCCAGGAATGGCCTATTTCTTTACACAAAAACTATCATGGTGAGATCCGTATCTTTGTTTTGTGTTCATTGACTAACTTGATTTGTGATTTGCAGGAATAATATGTATGATTTCGGATTTCTTCCATCGATTTTTTGCTCACCCATATTGTATCAGCAACCGTTTCCCCCACAGTACTTTCAACTGGGTGGGAATAGATGGCACACAGGTTTTGTGCCATATGACTCCGGGTATGTAACCTCGCTTTTAATTTATGAAGCAAGGCTTAATTATAGACTACTATAGTTGATACATACACGGCTCAGGCTACAGTTGGTGACGTCGACAAAGCACTGACGAATCACAAAAATCTTGAATCAAACGACACTGCTTTGCTAGTGTTTGGTAATGGCGACGGTGGTGGAGGACCATTAGCGAAGATGTTGGAAAATGTGAGTATATGTTACCTTGGACTTCGTATGATTTAATTTAGGAAACTCCTAGCTTCGTCGTATCCGTGCAGTCACGAATGAACACAGAGAATTACCACCTGTCAGTATGGGTCACTCTGTGGATGAGTTCTTTGAGGATGTTCAAAAGAAAAGTAATGACGGAAAAACCCTGCCTAATTGGTGTGTCTCATGAAGAATATTTATGATGTTTGCTCACATTGGTATGTATAATCAGGCATGGGGAACTTTACCTTGAGGTGAGTGTTGAGATAATTAGTCCAATTAGTCTTATTTACAACATTGCGTAGTTCCACCGAGGAACATATACGTCCCATGGTTCTATCAAGAAGGGAAACAGACATTCCGAAATCCTTCTCCGTGACGTTGAGGTCAGTCACTATTTACTGACAACCTCGATTCTTTTATTCAATCACGTTTAGCAAATAGCAACTTTGGCGTCTCTTTACAAATTGAAAAATAACGAGTATGTGTATCCTAAAGGAAGCATAGACACAATGTGGGAGAAAGTTTTGTTGAATCAATGTAAGGCAGTACTACATCTCTATAACGAAGTATTCTCACACATATTTTCATTAGTCCATGATGGTATGTTTTGTAGATTCTATAATACAGTACTTTAGCTAATGCCCGTCAAAGTTCTTCCTGGATCTGCGATGTAAGTGTATAACTAATTATTGGTACCTTCAGTCATTGAGATTCACAATATCAGTGGCATGGTATACGAAGACGCGGAGCAGTTATATTCTGAAGTCAAAACAGACGGAGAGGCTTTACTCGAAGAAGCTTTCGGCATTCTTTTCCCCAAATCCATACCACTCAATCCAAGAACTAAAGTCAAAGCCCTTAGTGGTTCGTGTAAATTGATTGCATACAACACAACTCCTTTCCCGCGTTGGGATATTGTTAGAATCCCTCTTACCAGTGCTGGTGCTGGTTTACGTTCGCAGATTCTTCAAGCTTCTGAAGATGGGAAAGAGGGTTATGCTATCATGCATTGTACTGCAGGAGGTCCGGGTGCTCTCCGTGACCCGTCTAATGCGCTTCATTCTCAACTCATGCCTGCATCTGGTCTGTAACTCTTCCTTTTTTGTTTCTTCGTTTCGTTGAGATTGACATATATCCTCTTTTGTAGTATACACAAACGGATCTGACCACTTTGTCTTACGAAATGCTAGTGTGCAGTTGACTATCTCACAAGGCCGGATCACTAGTTTGTTAGATGTCAAGCTGAAGTATGTTGTCATATTTTTGTGTTCAAAATCGGGAGCTTATCTTGTCTGCAGTCGCGAACTAATCCCTGCGGGTTCGGATGGTGGACTGATGATTTTCCAAGATCAACCTAATTATTGGGATGCATGGGACGTGGAAATACATCATTTGGAAACTGCCAAACCATTGCAATTCACAAATGTATCTGTGGTTGCTCAAGGTCCTTTGCGTGCTGCCGTCAGAGCTGAGGTTAAATATGGCCAGAGTTCAATCAGTGTTCTTGTAAGCTTTCTAATTCATAATAAAGGATGTTTAATTCTGACGAGAATTTTAGATTTCGCTCTCTGCAACTCCAGGTTTTTCCTAATCATTGTTTTCACATTCCACGCAATCTCTGACGGAGCCTAAATTTCAGCGACTGTCAAGGAGAACTCGCGCTCGTTGTTTGACTTTGAGGCGGTAGTCGACTGGCATCAACGACATGAATTCTTGAAATGTACGGTATCATTTCAACAGATCGGTTTCTTATTATTAACATTTGGATGTTAGTCGAATTACCCCTTGATATCCACAACGACAATGCAACATACGAAACACAATTCGGACACGTTCAAAGACCAACTCATAAGAATACTACTTGGGATATGGCTAAGGTATGAATCATGACAACCTATCCTATGCTTGATCATACGACCTCTTTTACTCCAGTTCGAAGTTTGCGGCCACAAGGTACAGCAAATATCTTTGCCACTATCATGAGGGAATTTAAGTTAATTCTTTCCAATAGTATGCTGATCTTAGCGAATTTGGTTATGGAGTAGCCATACTGTCGGAGTCGAAGTATGGCTTTTCTTGTCAAGGAGGTGTCCTCCGCATATCCCTTCTTCGTTCTGCCACAGCACCAGACGCTGAACAAGATCAAGGTGTGCATTTTGAAATGTATAATACGACTTTCATGTGTTCAATTGTCGATTCTTCAAAACTTGTAGGCGAGCACCATTTCTCGTGGGCTATCTTGCCACATGAGGGTCACTTCTTGGAGTCCGACGTACCTATAGCTGGGTACCTGTACAACTCACCTCTGCGAGGTAGGTACTCGACGATAAATAAAACTCTAAACTGAATCCAATTTCTACAGTCCGCTGCTTGCCCACCGGCGCTGAAGATCTTGTGTCTGTCCTCTCTGCACCAATTGTTGTAGAAGGGGCACGCAATGTCTTTTTGGAAACCATAAAACGTGGAGAACATGACTCATTTGACTGCGCAGCAAATTTCGACAACGACTCTGAAACGCCGCCAAGCGTGATCTTACGGTTGTACGAGGCGTTTGGTGGGCACGCACGCGCATCGTTGAGGATTTCTAGGCATATACCCGTTGTCAAAGCCATCGTCACAAACCTTTTGGAAGATGAAGATAAAAGTTTGGACATTGCCCGCATCAGCGATAACAGTGATTTGTCAGGCAGTTCAATAATCAAACTTGACTTCAGGGGTTTTGAAGTTAAGACTGTTAAACTCGTACTCGGTACGCTGCCACCGCCCCCTACCCAAAAAGAGTTAGTGTTTCATTGAGTTCTTTGCTGACGTTGCTTGTAGCTCACGGACCACGTTTTATGTATCAGCAGGAAGAAACGAGGCAGTTGGGTGAAAATTGACCAAGACCAATTGTTCTCGTTTTGATTTTTGTATTATCAAGTTACCCTAGGAAAATTGAATAAATCTTGTTGTTCTACTAATTCTGATTCGGAAGAATCTCTGGTTATAAACGAACACTATCCTTTTCATGCGAAGATATAATAATTAATCTGACATAGTATAGATAATAGGGGGGTATATATGTCATTTCTCATTCTTCTTCCCAAACCCTTGTATGGCTCTCACCTCCATCGGCATAGTCTGGAGCTGATCGCACTTTCGTTGCATTCTTCATTTTGTGTGAGAGAGGTTCATCATCATCTGAACCTTCCAGCAACTCATTATCTTCATCATAATCATCTTCAAGAAACTCTCTCGCTGGTGGTCCATCATCTGTACTCAAACGTATCTGACCTTCATTCGACGCCATAGATTTTAAGCTATTCATGATATGGGAGATGATAAACATTGTAGTTGAGTGAGAAAATCTTAGGACGAGCGTTCTGAGGGTACCCACGGGAATGAAACAACCCTTCGGAATGCTTCAGCTCTCCTCCACAGCAAAAATAAGCCGCACAGAGTACAAGTTGTCAATAGTAATGTCAAGGGTATGTTGTTTCCAATTGGTGGTGGTTTAGAACCTGGCTGTGGTTCTGCAGGTATCCATATAATCACGATTAGTTAGCAATGCGCAACCACCAGAACAAGCTTGGATAAACCTCCAGGAATGGGCGCCATTATAATTATTTGTGGCGCTGCGCTTTTTGGCTTTAGCTTAAGGATTTATCCGGCAAAAAGTTCTTCAAGTTGTGTGTTATAGAAACGATGTATGTAGACTGTTCTGTGCAATCCAGTTGCTAAATGTCTTTGTCCGTTTGATTGATTGCAATGGGTTTGGTGTTGATGAAGGTGTGTGTGAGGAGAGCTGACGTTGACGCAGGTGATATACAAGTCTATGTACTTGTGTTGTGATCGCAGTCCGCAATCTTGGCAATACTCGCGTACATTGATGCCGTTATAGCTATTTAGTGCGGGACCGCATTCTACAGTATAATAACTTGGCAACTCGATCCAATGCATCAGTTGGGCTGCTGCGAACTCCCGCAACGACTTTAGAAGGTCCTCGGTCGGTCGCTTCGCTCCCATGTTTTCTGGACATCATTCATATCCACTGCTCTTTGTCGATATGGAATTGGGACATAGATTCCTGGCGCAATGCGAGGCTCCCAAGCACATGTTGAATGGTGCTCCTTGCCCTTGGCTAGTCGAGAGTAGTATACATATCAAGCTTTTCAAGGCTGAATACCGCACGTCGCTAATGTCAACGAGGATATCAAACATTTCCTCCGTACATCCATAGCAACTGTCAACCGATACTAGTTATGAAATTTATTATATATACCTCATTGAAGGTCTTACTGAAAGCGCCGCTGGACTGTTCATTTGTTCCGGCAATGTTATCAGGCCCTTATAGCGGAATTGAGATTATACATATTTTACGTATGTGCATGTAACCGCAAGAGCTTTGAATTGTCAGGTACAGATCAGCGAGTCATTCAGTTTTCTTTCAATAAGCCCAAATCCTCAGCAATTATTTCCGCAGTTTTCTCCCCAATTGCTACAGCAGTGTTATATGTATTTGCGCCAACATTTCCAGGACAAATGCTACAATCTGATGTCGTATTAGATGAGTCGTGATCCACACCTGATTCCCAAATGGATCAGGCGCTTACCAGCGATTTTGAGGTTCTGGACACCATAAACGTTCAATCTTTTATCAATCACGCCGCCTTGTTCACGCCTTTTCATTGCGCAAGTGCCCATCTATAACATGAAGGTTAGAAATCGAACCATCTGTGGATAAAAGCACTGACAGAATGGAATGTTGTCTCAACTATAAGGGTTCACTCTCAGTAAACTTGTTTGTGGATGGTGCATTCTAGGGGAGAACAGACCTGTTTGTCTGATGTACTCATCAATAGCTTGATCATCTTCTTTAGAGTAAACAATATCGGGCGCAGATATGTCGATAGGTCCATGAGCAACTCCTGCGCGAGCTTGACTACCTTCGTCGAATTTTGGATGTTCTTGATAGAATTCTCCTCGATAGAACTTTAGGCGTCGAGCGATTTCCCTTGTCTTCTTGTATGCCCACCTCAATATATCCACGTCGCAGACGCTGGCACAAAAATTGTTGAAATGTTTAATACGATTAAGAAACAACACACTCATCGAGAAATCCTGGTTCAAAGTCTAGTGGTCCATGTGGGTCAAGCCCCGACGATATATGGGTGCGTCCAACGGACGATGGATATCCCTGGTATATGATACATTACACTTTGATTGAAAGAAATAAACAATAACAGAACACACAGATATATGAACCATAGTGAAATACTTTCGCCGAGTTGCTTCGGGATGATACCCACCGTAACTACCAAATACAATCATCAGATTAACTCAATTTTAATATTAGTTGTTTCAAGCCCCACGCAGCGAAAACACCCATCATCATAGCAGGTTTATCAGGTGCATTGGAAAAGTGGGTTTTCCATCTTTGCTCGAAGTCAGGTCCCAACGCTTTGGCTTCCTCGTCATTTGGACGTATTTTAATTCCAGCATCGAATGCACTGCCAGGAGTTCAATGCATTGGAGTAACAAAAAAGTGAATTTACTCGCTTGTGTGAAAGCAAGCCCTGGCCATCATTAAGCCACTGAGAAACATATGCTATATGATTGGATTGAATCTCATTTTTCGATGGGGCACAGATTATTTAATCATATTACTCACGTTCAATTTCATCTTTGGTTCCACGAAATAGGGTATCTAAAGTATCAGCATCATCACTCGCAAGATAGGGAGCAAACAAGTGATTATGATCTGCAGTAATGTTTTGTTGAAAAGAAAGAGATTAAAGGTATTTGATATTGATAATCACCCATATAATGTTCACCGACACCAGGAAGGTCAACCAACTGGGTGATGTTGTTCTTGTCCAGAACTTCTTTCCTCCCAATCCCAGACCGCTCTAGGATGGCTGGCGACCCAAATGCCCCGGCCGAAAGTACAACGAGACGAGAAGCTTTTACCCTCAACGGCTCTTGGTTGGTATTACCACGCCTGTTAAGGTCGTCTACGTATTCAACTCCAACCGCACGGTTATCCCTATTTCAAATGAGCAGGGCGAAGTAAAAATTACACAGTGGGATATCTTCTCACTCGAAAATAACACGTGTGACGCGTTTGTGATCCAAAACTGTAAGATTTGAGTTCCCCATGATGTTGTAGATATAATGGTGGGCTGTGTCAGAACGTATTCCCGTATCCCCGTCGATAAACCTGATACAGCAAGAGTTTAGCTCAGATTATGTCGGATAAAAATTTGATTATGGCTGTACCTTGGCCACCTCTGTGTTTCATCATCATATCAGAAAATTGATGGTAACAACCAAGACTCGAAGCTTACGCCATATTCATTACAAGAAAAGAAAGCATGTATGTCATCTGTGCTCCTTCGGCTTTTGTCATAAGCTGCAGTTACTTCGAGGAAGTTTTTGGCCAGGTTTATTTCACTTCTGGCAAACGATACCCTCAATGGTCCAGAAGTCCCATGAGTATCATTGTTCGCCTTTTCTTGATACGTTTCTGCCTACGTGAGATCTTATGTCAAGCTAAGAGCTAATGTAATTATGTGAATACAAGGGTATACCTTCTTTAACAACGGAATCAAATTTTTGGAGCCCCAACCATTGTTTCCATGCACAGTTTCCCATTCGTCATAGTCAGACGCAGCAGCTCGAGCATATGTGGTGACTAAGAGGTAATCCATCAGTAAGAAATATTAAATTATTTGAGAAGCACAAACGGACAATTAACACTTGATCCACCACCCACACACCGTCCGTTGAGGACCGTGAGTGAACGGCCAACAACGCTTTTACTAGGTTTTGCTATATGACGGCTGAATGTTTCCTTAGAAGTCCCCAAGTTTTTGAAGAAACGGGCTGGTTGAATACATTCGGGCAAGTCTCGGGTATGTGGACCAGCTTCTAATATCTATTTGGTGTAAGCTCAGAGGCTGCGAGACGAACAAATAGAATTGATGTATACGGACAAGAATTTTAAGGTTTGGATCTGCCCTCGCAAGGCGACCAGCCGTAACACATGACGTTGCGCCACCTAGAAATTTTCATTCAGAAGGCTACGAAATCCACACGAATATGTATAAAGAAATATCACCTCCAACAAATATTATATCGTAGTGGTCAATTGGTTGATCAGAAGTCACCGTCATGAGGAATTGAGATTGAGTTGGAATAATAGCAGGTGCTAATCTGTTATCAGCTTCAGGTGCTGAGTTCGGTACGAGAATGATTCAATCCGCTGGTGTCGCCATCAAGAGCAAAAGAAGTTTGTTCCCCGATGTAATGCCACCGCATCAGTACAATTGATGGGTTCACGAAATTTCATGTTTTCTCCACCGATAACGACTAAGAAACCAGACAAGATTGGGATACTTCGGCAGTCATTAGGCTCTGAAACTGGACTTACTCGTACAGGTCTAGGAACCAGTAAAAGCATTACTGAAAACCGGTAACTTGAATATTTGCGCGAAATACCATGAACGTACATAAATCAAAACAACCATCACTTGGTTGTCGTCCCAGTGTTTGTGTTCCCGAAGGGTGTCGTAGAAGTCCTGGTCATTCCTGCTGCGTCTTTCCATACATCTCAATACCAAACTGAAACTCCTGGGTGTGGGCTATCGTTACACTTCAAACCTCCTGGAGATTGATTTCCAAGTACATTGTGTTACATATGCGGAATGATGTCTGGTACGTTTTCTATCAGCATAGCTATTACCAACCACTCGCTCATATGTGTTGTATGAGAAAAGTGGTCTCCTTCTGTATACTCTGCGAGAATTGAATATGATGTATCTGATGAACCAGTTAACGGATAAGATTGACTGGAATAAAAAGGTTTCGATATTATCATTGATCTAATCACAATTAAAAATTGTAGATATCGAAGAAATCAGTAGCTCAAAGTGGAGGGCTGAAGCACTTGCAACGAAAGGTGTGGATATATCAGAAAAATGGTGGAATATTGCATTGCGGAGCTACGCTACGAAGCCAAATGTCGAACAAACAGGATATGTAACCGCTTTCAATGGAGAGGTGTATAAATCAGACTCTACCATCCCCAACGACTTGGGGGGAGGAACTGATGGCTGCCGTTTGCACCTTTGGAAAATGACCTGCCCATCTGAAAGATTGGCATCCAGGTTCGAATGGTTTGGTCCCGGACTTGGTCCACCCATCCCTTTTTTCGTTTGTATATGGTCGCAGCCGCATTCTCTTAGAACGAACTACTAGCCTGGATCATTGCATTAACTGGTGTGGAGAGTGTTGTGTAGCTAGTTTCTCCGAAATATAGAAGCAAAGACCGACAAGGAATGGCAGATCCCTTCACTAGGAAATTCCAATGGCTTCCTTGATCAGTGGTAGCCTTGATGGCGCCAGTGTAGAATACTTTGAACCTCTTAGGAGGACGGAGACAGAAGAACGGCTTCTCACCACGAAAGAAACAAAAGACAGTCTTCTAGATGAAGGCGGTTTACAAGCGTGGATAACTTTGTTTGGCGCGTGAGTTATTCGTAACGCCCGACTTCCACAACTGCTGACCAACGGATTCTGTGGTGCTCAAATTCCTGCTCCAGTTCGTCACTTTTGGGTACATATAAAAAATTCGGCAGGCCGCTCTTTCCTTTCGAGTTGCTAATTCTCCCTCATCGCTAGGTACACAAATACTTTTGGAGTGTTCTAAGACTTTTATATCCGAAGGTACTTGAATGACCTCACACCGAGTCAGATTGGGTCTAGTAGTGACAATCCGCTTTCTCTCTGAATTTGCCGATATAACATGTTGGGTAGATGGATTGGCGGTGTACAGTTTGGTCTCACTTTGATATTGAGCCTTATTACTGGAAGCCTTTTTGACAGAGGATATTTATACGTCACAATTTTTTTCACAGTTGCCGGTGTATTTGTTTACGAGCCATCTTGTATAGTCATTTCATTGTTGCTCTTGTTGGATTATTTCTACCCCCTTAAAGTAAGTCTTCTAGTTAAAACCCACTTATTACAATCGCTCAACCGGCTGATTTGGCCGGTGTTTCTGCTATCTCTGTCACATGAGAACTCTTATTATCAAGTTTTCCTCAAGTACGGTATTGGTTTTGGCATAGCAAGCGGTCTGGTGTATAAACCATGTAAGCAACTATTAATAAAGGCCCATATCATATATTCACACCCATCCAACATTAGGGATTACCACTCATTATTTTAGCAAGAGACGTGCTTTGGCAATGGGCATTGTATCGTCTGGGTCTGCATTAAGTAAGACTACTAAACTGCCTAAAACATTATTCATTATCAAATCCTCATTGATACAATCATCCACCCGATCATGCTCAATAAACTCGTCAATAAGCCAATTAGATTCCGTGCTGGCATACGGATTAGTGCAGGCATGAATACCACCCTATATTTGATCGCCGCAATGATTATGCGAACTCGCCTACCCCTTAAAAGGGGACCTGCTTCGACTAGCCTGTTACCCAAAAGTTTAGCGAATCACACCACTTTTGTAATTGCTATCATAGCGTGAGATCCCCACTATCGCAACTCTATTAAATTCCGTGGCTGATAGAAATATTCCCGAGAAATATGTTTTTGTTCCTGTCGCTCTTTTTCGTTCCGTTCAACATACAGCTCAAAACAATACTTGCTGGCGTGGACCAGAACTTTGCGTTTGATTCGGTACATTATTTTATGATCATGTCTCATTGCTCCTATAAGATTTCCACCTGGAACTCTGGTAGTTTGTGTGGACGCATTATTATAGGATTACTGACAACTACCATTGGACATCTGAATCTTTCGATTTTGTCTGTTATAATAGCTTGCACTCTTTGCATCTGTATGCTCCTGGTGAGAAATGTGGGCTCAACAGTTGCGATTGCTTTTCTTATATGGATTCCTTTCTGGCGGTGATTAGTATTTTCGCTGTCTTTGTTTTACTAAGAGTTATATACATAGCTAGTTCTGTATTACCAGCTGCGATGTGTGTGCGTATTCAATTACTCCGATACTTATATCCTACATACTATTTTCATGTGTCATAGCTCATATGGCACGCAAGGCCTCTGAGATTGGGATACGTATGGAATTGTTTCTTCCAGCTGGTGGTGCGTATAACTAATTCAATTGTTTACTTTCAAAAAGGCTTAACGGCTTGTTCCAATGATATTTGTCCGCCCACAGTGCGCCAAACAACGCTGGACCTATTTCCTGGTTAAAAATTGAATCTTCTTTCCTTAATAAGTCTTTCCCTTACCAAATAGAGCAGCAATGCCCGTATCATATGTGTGACTGTCTCAGTCTTCATGGGTGTACGTACAACAGTTTGTTTTCTGCTCATAGTTTTTAGGTCTGTGCAATGGTTGGTGCCCTGTTACTATTTGTTTCGCGGCAGTTCTTGGTGCGGGAGAAGCTAGGTCTTTCGTGTAAATGCCTTTGAAAAAATGTCGAACTGCATATCTTGTACTCGACTATATGTTGTTAGAGTGTTTTCTAGAGGAATGATTGATCTGTAATACAGAATGAAATAACCGGAAGAGTGTGACGTCCAATGGCTGCGAAGTATACTGGCGTATATCGAATTATCGAGAAGATCATCGGCCTTGTTATCCCTCTTTGGAATGCATCACTAAGTTCAGTGTTACCCAGAATCTTGTACTGGGATATAGTGTATTACCGCGACCCAGCTACCTGACAAAGACCGAGGGACAAGAGTCAGGCGAAAGCGAATATGATTATGAGGATAAGAGTGCCGAACGGATCAACAGCATCAGGAGGATCACCCATACTGAGCCAAATACATTCATTGAATGCCCTGTCTACAAATCTGAAAGACGAAAACAGGTCCATAAGTTACTATAAAGCTAACAAACTACAGGTGTACAGGATTAAGAATGAAAGTATAGAGCCGTATTTTAAAAGGAATATTTAAATATTTATAGTGTAAAAGAAGAAAGGAAGACATGAAAGGGAGACGACAGCATTTGCGTCAACAGAGAAGAACTGGGGAGTTTTTGTGTCTTGTCATCGCCAAACCGGGGATATTACGGCCTTGATAATTGATAATCAGATTTGTGTTATTTCTATCTTTGTAATTTGATATGATATTATAATACACATTCTCAAGACAACCAACTCCAAAACTGACTAAAGTCAAGAGCAGTTGTAGAATGAGTCAAATGCGGAAGCGGCACAACTGATCCGCCCAGACGATGTTTCAACCGGCGAATGTATCAACGGAACGAGAATGCGCGTGTCCGGACTACCCCTGAATCTGAGTTTGAATTTGAAAATCATTTTTAATTTCGCTACTACGTTCGGCAAGTAATCCTGTGTCAATTGATGACTCCGTTGATGCATCGTGAGGGAATGAACATATCTAAGATAAGAATATCAATAAGGCTCTCAAACTTCCAGTCATGGAGAGTCATATGTACTGTAATTATCTCTTGTTGTTTCCCGCAGTGCACACCCCGTTGAGTCGATGTAAGTAAACAATATTCATAGTTCTTGGTATTCGTAACTTATCAATTCATCCATCTGATATCATGGTCTGAGTCAGCCAAGGGGAACTAGACGATAAAAAGACCTCGAACTTCAACTTCAGTCGCAACCAGCACACTCCCACATCATGGCAGATAAGATCTTACAGTCTAAATTGCAGCTTCCTGGATGTGGACTGCCTCTGGATTACAAACCACCTAACGGCAAACAGTTTCCAAGTGCATTGTTTTATGAGGATATGAACGAGGGATGGACCCAGTATGTATTTTCTCTTACAGATTGAAGTGCCAGCTGACGCTTGGAGACAGACTTCCGCTATATTCTATACGAGAGCTGAATATGATGCATCTTATGAATCAGTTGACAGATAAAATCGATTGGCACAAAAAGGTATGTCAGTTCATTATCATGGATTTTGAAGTTTCTCATAATATGATTACTCGCAAGGTTTTCCAAGATGAAATTTGCTCAAAGTGGAAATCTGAGGCACTAGCAACGGAGGGCGTCGACATGACAGAGAAGATGTTGGACTGGTGCATAGCAGAACTACGATACAAAGCTAAAATTTTCGAAGAAACTGGATTCGTGACCGCATTCAATGGGGAAGTGTACAAATCTGACTCTGCCATTCCCAATAGCCTTAGGGAAGAGTTGATTGCTGGCGTTGCACCTTTAGAAGACGTACCCGACCACATGAAGGACTGGCACCCAGATTCGAATGATCTCGTCTTAGACTTGGTACATCCGTCACTATTTCCGCTGGTATATGGCAAGAGTCGGATTCTATTGGAGGGAACCACGAGCATTGACGACTGTATCGAGAAATGTGGAGATGGGGTAGTGATGCCAATTCCTCCTGAAATGAATAGCAATCAGACAAGAAATTATAACGGAAGGGATGTCGGCAAACCGTATAGTAGGAAGTTTCAATGGCTTCCCTGTGAGGTTGACATTTCTGGTGGACATACAAAGTATGTAAAGCTTTTCCCTTTCCAAATTCGCTGAAATGAGACCTATCATCTGTAGGATAACAAGTTATATCAACAACCTTCACCCTTCAAAACATGCCAATCTCTACCGAACTGTTGAGAAAATTATTGACCTGGCAATCCCGCTCTGGGATGCATCATTAACATCGATAAAACATCCTTTCCGACCTGAGCCTCGAATTGTATACGGCTGTGTGGAATATGATCCTGACCCAGAGAGTTGGCCGGACACAGAGGGTCCTCAGCAAGAAGAAGACGAAGGCGAAGACGACTTCATGGAACGACGCGAAGCATGGATCGAGAGCATTAGGGGAGTTGTGCAACCTGAGCCTGGAGAATTTAAGGAGCCAGAACGAGATGGTGATAAGGCAGTCAATTTAAAGAAAATGTATGCGGAAACTGGTCTGCAAGTTATCGTGAAACTGGCGAACATTCATTTAACACCAGAAAAGCCTGAATATGCAGGTGGTACATGGCACGTTGAGGGTCAAGCAGTGCGTTCCATCAAATTTCTGCTGACAAGCTTTTGATTTCTCTTAGAATGAACATATATGTGCCTCTGCACTCTATTACTACTCGTCCGAGAATGTCGCCGGTTCAAAGCTTGCATTCCGACAACATTCGAATGTTGACGCTGCTTCTGAAGTCGGCTACGAACAGGATCATCACGATTGGCTTGAGAGTGTATTTGGTTGTTCAAACGAGGAACCTGCAGTCCAGAGACTGGGGGCAGTCGGAACATCGCAAGGACGTCTAATCACCTTTCCTAACATATTACAACACCAAGTACAACCTTTCAAGTTGGCAGATCCCACGAAACCTGGACACCGGAAGATCCTCGCTCTTTTCCTTGTAGATCCAAATATAAAGATAATCAGCACAGCAAATATTCCTTGTCAACGAAGAGATTGGTGGCGCCAAGCAATCACTATGGGTGCTCAGCCACAGAAGAAAGTTTTGAACAACTTGCTGCCCTTGGAAATACAAGACAAAGTAATCGATGAAGTAGACGAATTCCCGATCAGCCTCGAAGAAGCGAAGGAGCTCCGATTGGAGCTTATGGAAGAAAGGAAACATTTCGTTGTCCAAACCCAAACAAACTTTAACAGCTTTGAGTTTTCGTTGTGTGAACATTAATGGGATTCGAATGAATGCTAGCATGGAAGTGATGCGGCTAGCAACAAGTGGCATTGTAGAAATAAAGGTTTAGACCGAAGTCGTGAATTGTGGAATATCTTCCTAGTTACTCTCGATCCCCAGTCCAGCTATTTTTGTTTGTGAACCAAAAAATTCGGTGCCCTCGACCCGGCGAGTACGTCAGCAAGAATGACAATGTGGTACACATGAGAAGGATGTATAGTTGATGAAAATTACTCGTGCTTGACAATGACTGAGAACGATAAGTATGGTCAATCAATTTTTCCCACATTTGTATATGTTCGGGTGCCGAATTGTGATATTAATCTGTATGTTGACGCGTCCTCTGATCGATGTGATTCTCTATCGCACCATCTATGGAAAGCCTGAAGCAAGATGAGACATCTTTCCTTGATCAGTACAGTACCGTTTCCGAGTCCTCTGGCCTCGGAATCTCGAATTTGGAATCGTTCAAGATTAAGCTCAAGGTTTGAGATGAATATTTTAACATCCAGAAGTTCCTTCTTGGCTTGGGTGAAGTTGGTAGGTAAGCTGATTATGAATTGCCGATGTACCCGTCAGGAACATTGTGTGTGTTCTAGCAATCGGCTTTAGTCTCCATGAACATTAGCTAGAACCCCGAGAATGAGAAGGAAAACACAGCTGCAGCTATATTATAGTATGAAGCTGAGAAAGTGAACTGTCACTAGGTCACTAACGGTAACCGGTAACGACTGGACTCATTGCCGCCCACAATTACGGCTGGGTATCGTTCGACCGTTTGCTGGCAAGGCAAAAACCACTAGAGCCATGTACGTACAATGACCAAGTTCTTTTTGACTCTGATTTTAGTTAGATACACTCAGTCCCATTTCGGACATATGCGCACCAAGAAGCACGCGGCAAGAGGGGCCGTTCCTATCATACTGAGATTCTTGACGCATCCACATGGACAACTAACACAACTTTGTCCAATTGACCAAAGTAGTAATTATAAGTGCGGGAAAGCTCGGTTCCTGAGTGCTTAGGTACCCATGTAAACCTTCTATTTGAATCAGAGCTGTCTAGGTATGAATTGCTTTAATTCCCCTCCTTTCCGAGTATGCTAACCAGTATAGCCTTGACACTAGTGGCCTTTGCTTTCGGTTTGGTCCTTTGGATCAATTCTCGCTCACGTCGACACGTTTCTCTCCCTCCTGGGCCGCCTGCAGATCCTCTTATCGGACATCTTCGCATCATTCCTCAAGATAACCTCGAAGGCACTCTTACCGAGTGGGCAAAAATTTACGGCAAGTTGTCTATCTAAACATCAATCAATTATCTCATAACTCCATCCGTTGGGTTGCAGGCGATGTCATCCATCTACATGTTCCACGTCGGTCTATAATAGCCCTCAGTAGTTACGAGGCCGCAGTGGATTTACTTGAAAGGCGAAGTTATAATTATAGTGATAGACCCTATTTTCTCATCTTCGAACTGTGGGTTTTTCTCTCTGGAATCTAGTACATGAACATTTAACCCAGCATACTTTATCTAGCATGGGGTTCGGTTCATCCTCTCTTGCTATCATTCGTTACGGAAAACATTTCCAAGCTCATAGGAAAATGTTCCAATACTTCTCGCGTGAGAACTGTGAGGCTTACCAGGAAAGGATCATACACGAGTCTCGGCGGCTTTTAACGCGCTTACTCCGGAGTCCCCAAGAACACGAAGCACACCTACACCAGTAAGATCTAGTTTCTTAACGCATTCATCCTACTATATCGTCTACAACCGATAGCTTCATCATTGCTATTGTCATAAAGCTCAGTTATGGGCATTCAATAGCCTTGGATACCGAAAGTGATCCATATGTCAAAATGGGGCAGGAGATTGTACGTGCGACAACCAGTATAGGTGCTCCAGGAAACACAGCAGTTGATTTTTTGCCAATATGTATGTGGTTTGGTCTGCAAGCCATATCCTGTATCTGAATGTTATATAAGTGCAATATTTCCCTTCTTGGTTCCCAGGGAACATACTACGCTAATTTGGCAAGGCAATATCGTCCGCTATTTGACACTCTGCGGGAATTTCCCTTGAAGGAGGTACAGAAGCAGATGGTAAACCCCTATTCTTTACCTCTTAGCAGTTGCATATTAATGGTCACAGGCCGAAGGGACTGCGGAGCCATCTTTCTTGTCGCATCTTCTTGAAACTCATGAGGAACTGCAGTATGGTGGAGAGATCACGAATTATGACATCCAAGGAGCCTGTACTATGGCATATGCGGCAGGCACTGACACGGTATTCCAGATTTATTCATCACCACGAGCAGTTTTACCAGCTTGACTGTCTATACAGACTGCGTCAACATTATCAACGTTTTTGCTATGCATGGTGTTGTACCCTGAATGTCAAGTCAAAACTCAAACGGAATTAGATGCAGTTGTGGGTCCTGGACGATTACCTACTTTCGAGGATCAATCGTCTCTTCCTTATCTGAATAACCTCATATTAGAATGTTACCGGTTCAACCCTGTTGCGCCACTAGGCATGCTCTAAATGTGCCTTGAAAGCATTGCTTCTTTGCTCATCAATGTTATTTAGGTGTTCCTCACGTTTCAATGGAAGATGACGTCTATCGAGGAATGTTCATTCCTAAGGGATCACTTGTCATATCAAATATCAGGTTATTTGACTTATTTTTTTGTTTTATGCCCTTACTCATTTTTTGGGGGAGAACAGGGGAATGTACATGAATGAGAACATATATGCAAATCCTGCAGAGTTCAACCCCGATCGCTATCTTCCTAAACCACTTGGTAGTGGTGAACCAGTCCCCAATGCTCATTTTGGATTTGGCCGCAGGTATGGGTTTTTGGTATCGTCTGAATACAATGATTCTTGATGAATATGTATTTCAGGATCTGTCCAGGTCGTTATCTCGCTGATATGAGCTTGTTCATGGCCTATGCATCGATATTATCTGCTTTCAGTATCAAAAAAGCCGTTGGACCGGATGGTAAAGAAATAACTCCTGAAGCCATGTTTACCGCAGGTATAACCAGGTGAGCTTTGATGATCACAACTTAAATTTAAACTCTAACTAACCTTCTAAACACTCTAGCCATCCTAAAGAATATAAATGTTCCATAGTCCCTCGGAACGCAAGCTCACAATCTTTGCTGGATGAAATATTCGAGTTTAAATCTTAATGTGTATGTTACAGCCGTCTTGTGTAAATGTATATTACGGGAATTGAACAGTTGTGTGCGAGGTGACATCAGGCGCTGTTTACTAATAGGCAATCCGGCAATCTACTGCAAGTATATTTATCTATATTGCCGACATTATCACCATATCCTCTATACGAACATGCAACACTGTAACCCATTCACCCATGATCTATGCACCTGAATCTTCAGAACTGATGTCCGGGATCGGATTAACGGGCTAGCAGCGGACCGCTAACGTCTTCCCCCATGGCACAGAAGCACCAAGCTGTTAATAGATACAAGTCAGCTGGTGCACCGATGGTTTGCTGTCTGTGATCTATAAATTGCGCTATGATTTTATTTCGAAAGGGTGACATACCAACATCCCCCGCTCATGGATTTTGCTCGTACTGCTATACGTCTAGGACTAGTTGCTGGACTCGTATTGGCCACTCCAGACTTCCCTGTTCTTATCAATACAACTTCCCCTATAACTCTTGCGGTGCAACCAGCTTGTGGTTCATTGAACTCGGGAAATTTTACCGAAATCAACGCTGGCATAAATATTGGTGCAACCAAGTATTTAGTTATTCCATGTTTCTTTTATTCTTTACTTATTAATCTCGGTTATTTTGTCAAGGACCATAGTCGCATTTGGGGATTCATGGACTTCAAACGGAGGTTAGTTATGATAATGATATAATCATTTTTGAAGTTCTTCCAAAAAAAAAATGAATTCTTCATCTCAAGCGAATGGGTCCGTTCCTGTACCACCACTCCTGTTTCCTCCATCCCCTTCAGCAGGAGCACGCAATACCGAGAATAGAAGGGCAAGCAATGGCTACATATGGGTGGAAGACCTTGCCAACACGCTTCTAGGAGCCAATTTACTCAATGTGAGTAGTCCTTCTGCCGTGTTCCACCTTCGTGACGCAATTCCCTTGTATATGGTTGATTGTTCAATTTTAGTACGCTTGGGGAGGAGCTATCATTGATAATTTTGCTTGGAACACGACCTCTCCGCTTAATAAGACGGTTCGTGAAGTTGTCAAATTTTCATCTGGGTGTATGAAGGATTTTCTCTAGGGAGTCAAAAGAACAGACTTTGTGGCAGAGGTGGCACTATTCAAATTACAAGGAAAGTTCCTTGATCCTTTGGTACCATCTCAAACTTTATATACTGTCGCATTTGGTATCAAGTAAGTCATTCTTTGAACTTTACGAAAGCAAACACAACTCATTTTTAACAAGCGATGAGGGTCAATTTGAGATAGGTTAATATTCAATTGTGGCATAAGATGTATCCAGAGGCTAAAAGATAACGTGTAGGCGGTGGTAATTGGACCCGCGCTTTCGAAACATATGTATGTTTTCGTTAATGACGATTCAATATGACTTCTGATCTAAAACCCAAGAGAGACAAGCTAGGTGAACTCCAAGCTGCAGGGGCGAAGAACGTTCTTATTCATGGGGTCAGTCATTCGATATCAACTCCTACTCCGTTTCTAATAGAAATAAAACTCCAAGATGTATCGCTCCCACACGAATGTCAACGTCCTCCAAAGTCAAGTATTCTCCTACCTCCAAGATTCCAAGGCGGTCAACGGGACAAACTTTGCTTTCGTAAATCTCGAAAGGTGAGAATTCGTATGCGTATAGTTTGCTTGTACCAAGTATTCTGTACCATCAGGTTGTTTACTGCAGTCGCAAACAATCCTGCGTCATTCGGGTATCAAGGCAATCCAACCTGTTTAGTGAGCACCTCATCGATCGTTGGTGGTTGTACAACACCAGATACAAGTGTTTTCTGGATCCGTAAGAATTTCTCTATTTCATTCCGAGAAAGGTTTTTTTTTGATGATTTGAGCTTTTTAGCGGGACACCCATCCCAAACAACGCATCGATTGATTAGCCAGTATACAATGGCAGTTTTGAATAACTGTATTGTTAAATAGTTGATATGTGTCATCCAAACTGGAAAAGTCGGCACTTGAAGTTAAGTACTTGCGTGCTGTTCAAACAACTGGAAAAAACATCACCCACGTAAACTGCTAGTCAAGTTTAAGCAGTGATTTTGATAAACACACCTATTTACAAAAATTGCTTCCTTCGTAAAGAGCTCAACTGAGACGAATCATTTATTGCACGAGTCGGGAATGCTGTTGCGGCTGTAGGGGTGCCGACCTGCGGAACTGAGATGTAGGTAGTTCATAAGATTGATTGCCCGGTTTGGCAGTTGAAAAGCCCCGTCAGCATGAGATTTTTGCGCTTTGTTTAAAAACTGTTGGATATAACAACTGCAAATTGTACTATGTCACATCTACAAACGAAGAGTCAGGATTAAGTGTAATGGTTCGGTAGAAGGGTCCGAAATATAGATGTGTTGGTATCCCGAATCAAAAGGCAAATGCAAAATAGTGCTAGGTCATGTTGTGGTGCAAACTAGTTGACCGACTTGGAATGTTACTTAGCTGATCATACGCCGGAGGATGGCTTGATTCGCTCTCGATCCTTGATAACTGTTCGTTTTGATTGGTTGCACGGGGATCTTCCACCTCTGCAGATTCTACCTCCGGAATTGGAGTCCTAGTACCGCTAGCCTCCTGCTGTCCTGTCTCAATGGGAACGACATATTCAATTGAGAGCGTATTGTTTTTATATGACCTTGGGTGTGGACGCGTTAGCCTGCTGTCCATCAAACGGTGTCAGAAGTGCTTCGGAGCCTAAAATATGACGATTGGTCTCAGGATCACGTTGAAAATAAATGGAAACCACATACGTCTAAAGAAAATAGTTTCTCTTCGAAGACCATCAGAACCGGAAGTTCTATTCCTTGCTCTCGTTTGTGAAAGAAACAATATAACAGTACCAAAATCGTGGCAGCGACTATTCCTAACGCCAATAGCAAGCCCGCATATAGCTGTTGCTGGGAGGTGAGAAATCCAAGACGCTGTAGGATGTGTATCTGTATGGGAAGTTGGTAAAGAAGATTGGGTTGGATTTGGAAGTCCAGCAAAAGTTTTCCGAGCTGATTCCGATTCGTCTGTGGTTGTAATTGTGATAAGTGGGGTGAATAATTGCGTAACTTCGGGGTGCAGAGTTGCGGATGACTTTGTTGGTGGCGGTTGTGTGCTTGTTGAGGGTGGGACCTTGTTTGAAGTAGTTGGGTGTGTGGTTGGGGGATCGATTGTAGTTGTAGTTATGGATGTAGTTGTGGTCGGGGGTGTTGTTGTGGTTAGGGATGTAGTTATGGTTGGGGATGTGGTTGTGGTTGGGGATGTGGTTGTGGTTGGGGATGTGGTTGTGGCTGGGAATCTAGTTGTAGTTGTAATTGGAGATGTTGGAGTCGGGAGTGGGGGTAATTGGGGTAATTCAGCTGTAATTAGAATTGGGGGCATAAAAATGTTTGAAAACACGGTGATGATTATGTGTGGGCTGGTCTTCATCAGTAAATCGTACTGTCTGCAGTTATAATTATGATTAATGAGAAATCGATTGCGTAACTTGATAGCGCAGGCCTGTTTCCGCTTGCAGCGTGTAAGGAGTTTTGAGTCAGAGATGCAGGTATTTGCTTGTTAAAGATGGAATTGCTGGGGGCTGGTTGGACAACAAAGTATCCCACGTATAACAATCAGAAAGAATAGAACTAGTCCCCTTCGAGTTGTGAGCAAGGGAGTGTAGTTCCCTCATGATAATTCATCTACTCCAACAAATGACTTAATTTTGATATATGAATCATTAACAAGCCGATTACGCCTCAACTCCCGCCATATGCCTACGGGATGTGTCCTCCCTTGCAGATCCCCTACTTGCGTATTGTTATGTTGCTCTGGACCGCTCTGAATACGGAGTCAATACACGGGTGAGTTCTGGCTGTGATGATCACTCTCACCGTAATAAGGTTCAAGAGTAAAAATGACATCGGTAAATTGTAGAAACGAATGGCGATACTTTGTGAGAGAAACAACTAGTATAACCCGCGGTCTGATCTAGCCACAATGTTGACGACGCGTCTGCACAACCTCAATCTATAACAGGCGCTGGACTCATCCTGAGTTATCACTAGCACTCTGTAACTGGGTTTAGTCAACTTATATGTGTGTATCACTGTACAAAACTTTTTGGTGCAAACAATCAGTTAAGAATAACCATATTTCTTTTCACTTACTCGCAGTAAATCAGATACCGAATATTACTTTATCGTTGATATGTTGCCCTGTTCTCGTTACGATGAAGTTCCAAATCATGTTTTTTCACTGGGCAATGTATCACCTGACCGTGAAACTTTTGTCTTTCCTATAAATTCTCCCAAATCAATAGTTTTTCTTTTCTTCGATTCTTCCACAATCAAAACGCCGATGACGATAAACTATATCCTGGGTTGCAAAGAGATGAGGGTGGAGGGAGGGAGGTGGGGATGGGTTTTTTAACCTATTCTCAACACCACCCATCCCCCGTTGACATCGCCCGTTCGGCACCCACTTTCCTTGTTAATAATTTGAAAGGGACGGGCTTGTTGGAAAAATCTGATGGCGTTTTGATCTCTTTTTAAATGTATATGCGCCTCTTCTATTCCCTTCTCTTACCCCCACTCACCCTCCGGTTTGTGTGAAAGAAGTCAGGAAGTGAAAGTAGAAATTGTCTGGTTTGTGGTAATGTTGTTTTCTTTTAGAATTTGATGGTTCTAAAGTGTCAGTGACTGATTAACAACATGACATTGGGCGTAGGGCGGTGCCTATAATAATATTGTTGTTGGATAGTTATGTAATTGTTGCTCCGTTATGGCAAATGTTTCTTTTCCTTTGTGATTGATAGATTGTCTTCTTGTCACAGTCAAGTTTCAGTTGAAAAGCCCCGACAGCATGAGATTTTTGCGCTTTGTTTGAAAACTATTGGAAATTACAACTACAAATGGTACTATGTCACATTACAAACGAAGAGTTAGGATTTAGAGTAGTTTTTTGGTAGAAGGGTCTAAAATATAGAGATGTTGGCATCTAAAATCACAAGGCAAATGTCAAATAGTGCTAGGTCATGTATGGACTTCGTTGTGGTGCAAACGAGTTAACCGACTTGGGATGTTACTTAGCTGATCATACGCCGGAGGATGGCTTGATCCACTCTCGACTCTTGATAATGGTTCGACTTGGTGGGTTGCAGGGGAGTCTTCAACTTCTGCAGGTTCTATCTCCGGAGTTGAAGTCCTAGTACCGTTAGCCCCCCGCTGTCTTGTCTCAATGCGAACAACATGTTCAATTGGGAGCACGGTATTGTTTTTATATGACCTGGGGTGTGGACGCGTTGCCCGCTGTCCGTCAAACGGTGTCAGTAGTGCTTCAGAGCCTAAAATGTGACGATTAGTCTAAGGATTACATTGAAAATAAATGGGGAACCACATACGTCTAACGAAAATACTTTCTTTTCGAAGACCATCATTTCTCGCTCTTCGTTTGTGATATAAACAATATGACAGCATCAAAATAGTAACAACGATTATTCCAACGCCAACAGCAACTCCTGCTATAGCTGCTGCTGATAAGCGAGAAACCCGAAGCGCTGTAGGATGTGTATCTGTAGGGGAAGCTGCTAAAGAAGATTGAGTTGAATTTGGAGGTCCTGTGGAAGGTTTCCAAGCTGATCCCCAATCGCCTGTTGTGAGAAATGGGGGAAAGGGGTGCCGTGTTATAGATGTCGTCGATGGTGTGTTCGTTGCGGATGCGATATCGTTTCAAGGGGTTGGTTGTGAGGTTGATGTAATTGGAACTGTAGAATTGGGTATGTCGGTCGACATTAGTAAATCGTAGTGTATGCGGTAATAGTTATGCTTGATGGAGAAATCGATTGTATAGCTTGATAATGCAGGCTTGTTTTCGCTTGCAGCGTAAGGACTTTTGGTTCAGAGATGCAGCTGTTTGCTTCTTAGAAAACATAATAAATGGCAAAGTAACTGGGATATATATAATGAAACAATCAAAAAAAAAGAATTGGTCTCCTTCGATTTGTGGGAAAGAGAGTGGAGTTCTCTCATGATAATTCATCTGTGTCAGAAAATGACTTGTGAATCATTCAGAAGCCGACTCGCCTTAACTCCCAGCACATGCTCAAGGGATGTGTCCTAGTTGTGTCCTCCCTTGCAGATCCCTCCGCCTGTGTTTTGTTATATTTTTCTGAGCCGCTCTGTTCAAATTCATTGCACAGGTACATCCTGGCTGTAATTACCATCTCACTATAATCAGTTTCAAGAGTAAAACGAATGGCGATATCTTGCGAGAGAAGCAACCAGTATAACCCGCGGTCGCTAAAGATCTGATTTAGTCAGGATGACGTGTCTACACAACCTCAATCCATAACAGGGGCTGATTTGAAAAAAAAGTGAGCTTAACTCAATTCTTGGCCAACTCATATGTGAAGTTTGAACTATACATAACTTCTGAGTACAAACAATTAGTTAAGAATAACCATATGTCTCGTTACTTACTCCTAGTTTCATACATCAAGCACCCTGCCCTGTTCTCGTTTCCATCAAGTTCCAAATTGTAAAGCTATGTTTTTCCCCCTTGAGGCTGTCCAGTGTCGACTCCTTAATTTGGGCCGACCTATCACCTGACCGTGGAACTTTTTTTGTTCCATATAAATTCCCAAAATCAAAATTTTTATTTTCTTCGATTCTTCCACAATCAAAACGCCGATGACGATAAACCATATCTTGGGTTGCAAAGAGATGAGGGTGGAGGGAGGGAGGTGGGAATGGGTTTTTTAACCTGTTCTCAACACCACCCATCCCCCGTTGACATCGCCCGTTCGGCACCCACTTTCCTTGTTAATAATTGGAAAGGGACGGGCTTGTTGAAAAATCTGATGGCGTTTTCCTCTTTTTTTCTTATGTATATGCGTCTATTCTCTTGCCTCTACCCTCCCCCCTGTGGTATGTGTGAAAGAAGCTAGGAAGTGAAAGTAGAGACTATCTGGTTTGTGGTAATGTCGTTTTTCTTTTAGAATTTGATGGTTGTGAAGTGCCAGTAAGTGATTAACAAATGCATGACATTGGGCGTTGGGCGGTGCCTATAATAATATAGTTGTTGGATGGTTATGTGATTGTTGCTTCGTTATAGGTTACTTACCTACAGTATGTCAAATACCAGTATCCTCTGTGATTGATAGATTGTCTTCTCCTCAGTCAAGTCTGCCAATACAATACAGGGGTCATGATTCAAAACTTGCACCGGTATATACTAGCGGATGGAACCCCCTATGTTTATATGCTTTGCCACGTCAAGTCAAACCTCACTTCTCGTTTCTTGTTTTCGATGCCTCCCCGGCCTTACGTCCTCTTGATCTCCAAACTAGTGGCCGAAAGGTTGAGGAAGATCACATACATTCAATCAATCAATGGAGTATATCAAATCAGATCAATTTTTTTTTTCACAACACCCGGCCTGACCCAACCCCCCCGCTCGTGCATAAAAGGTCATAAGAGTATCATATGGTACAAGTAATTAATTAGCATTACTTTGTAAAAAAAATGACAGACAGAATCGATATCGACTCGAGCTCTTCCCCTTGGACATATTCGCATTTCCCGTCAAACAGTTAAATTGAGTGAATGAGAAGCATTCCAAAATTTAAGGAATTCGAAACAAATCAAATTTAAGGGGTTATAGAATTCTGACTGTACGGCATTACATAATTAGGTAAACGATACATGATACATCTGATGATGATGAGCACTCAGCCAGACGTGCAATGTTCCTTTTAATGACACACCGCAACATACATATTCCAGATTGAAAAAGAGAAATTATTTGTTCATTCATAAGTATACGCAGTACCTATATGTATATGTATAAACCCGCCTTAAATGCAACAAGAAATTTGAAGAAACAAAAAACATTCTCTCGTAATGATACATATGCTGTAAGGAAAAAAATTGTAAAGAAAAAATATAAAAATAAAAAGAGTTCAGCAATTTTCTTTTTTAGAAAGAAACCAAAAAAAAAAAAGGAAAACGACCATAAATGGACATTCTCTGCTGTGCTATGTAAATGAATGATGAATGAAACAAGGGGAAGAAACAGAAACGGAAACAGGAGGAAAGAAAAGAAGAAAAGAAGTTCCCTACAGTTATGTAATGTATCTATATGTATAATAGAAAGTCCAAACGAAATCGAATTGTGTAATGTTCTTGCTGTGGTGGGTTGGTTGGTTGGGTGGGGTATGAATATATATAATATGTATATTTGTTGTGTCTGGTGCGTGACAAGGGTCGTGCGACATCGGGTGATGCTGCATGTATGCCAAGGAATATGGAGGGCAAAGGGGCGAAGAGAGTGGTGATGTGGAGCGAGGGGCGGAGAACGGGGGATGCTTTCGAATAACGCATATAAATACTGCTATGCATATTAGAATTAGAGTATTTGGGCGGGAGTGGTCAAATGCAATGCGGGTTGTGTTGGCAATGATGAGAAAGAAAAGCATCCTCCGAAAAAAATATAGAAGTGTCATTTTGAGATTTCGGGCAAAATGGGCAAGGAGGGGGGAGAAAAAAAAAAGAAAGCCATCCACGAAAATTATCCTTCCAATAGAACCGGAAAAAATCTCAAAAGTGAAAGTCTCCCCCGTTATCCATACTTATGAAACGATTGTCATTACCAGAAAAGAGTCCACAGAGCACCGAGCAAACAGCCAATCACCGCACCCAACACCCCCATGATCCGCGACAGATCTCCAGGACCACTACCCCATCTTCGAAAAGCAGCACTAATTAGTGCAGGGAAAGTCGTCGCAAATGCTAGAGTAGGATTGGGACCACCGCTGATTGTGACAGTGGGTGCCGAAGAATCAGGTGACAATGCGCTTTGGTCTGACTGACTTGAAGCAGCAAGGATTGTAAATCGTGGTGATGTCGCATACATAACTCCATGCGTCGAGTTCATAAAGATCAGAAAGTAGTCATTGCCTGGAGGCACATCCTGAATTTCGAGGTTCAGGGCATTCCCTTCTGCTGGGACTGATTTTACAGGGACAAGTCAGATAAGGAAATCGAAACCGGGTTAGAAGGGGATGGGAAGGGGGAACATAGTGTCGAATGGAAGGTGGAGACGAGAGAAAAAAGCTCACCATTTTTTGCGACCAACATTAGGCCATCCACACTCATCCTCGCCATTTCTACATCAAACCCATTAATACCGTCCAGGACACCTTTCGACCATGTGATACGATTTGTGGCACCATTCACCCATTGTGTATCTCGGTGTGGTTCTGTGATGACAAAGTATGCTGATTACAGAAACACAAAGGAAGAGGGGGAAATAGAAGGGTTGGGTGAGTAAATCGACGGCGAATGGTGGAGTGAGGTATTACTCACCTGAGGTGCGTGTGGCTAGGAAGCCGAGTACTATGCAAGCAGAGGTACACGTTGAGAATAGCGATGGAAAACGCATTTGAGGAAATGGTTTGTTTTGTTTAGAGATGATGAAGAAAAGCGGGTAGAGAGCGCTGAGAGGGAAGGTCCGAGGGTAAGTTGGTTGAGAGACTTTAGTGATTAACTAAAGACTGGGCGATTTGATGGGAACTAGAGGGAGAGAGAAGAGAGTGGAAATAAGGATTTGAACTAGAGGAGGAGAAGAGAGAGAGAGAGGAAGACAAAGGCGGTGACACTTGTTGGCGCTCTCCGTTGTAAACTCAAAACTGATTTTCAAGGGTTGCACAACACACTTGGTTACATCACGTGAAATATCTCCTATCTACATACGTTATCGCTTTCTCCTTCACACCACTCCTTCCTCGATTCCCTCTGCGGCCCGACTTTTCCACTCATCACACTGTCCATCCTCTCTCCATCCGTTCTCTTCTCCCCATTCCTCTCCGCTGCTCACTGTAAAAACAACAAAAACAATGAATCTTCCTCGGTTATTGCCGATCAAAATCACTGCGATCGCCTGAAATCGGCAAAGTGTTTGGACGGCGGCAGCTGTCCTTGCTTTCCGGCCCTGGTGGGTCGGGTCAAACTGAGGCGTCTGTGCCTTGGCAACAACATCAAAAAAGATACATATACTTATATACTCTGGCAATGTCATTCAAGGTAACGACGGAATTCGTGGGCGGCTCTCCTCGCCGTGTGTGATACTTTCTTTGTTTCTACGCAAATTTTAACCGTCTTTTTTCTTTTCTGTACCTCTGTTTCTTTCAATGCTTACTAGTTTCTGCTGACCAAATTCTCCATCATCTCCGGGCACGAATTAACTCCTCTCCTTAGTTAAGCATGGAATTACGCTGGAAATAACATATCTTGGCAGCAGGATGATGCAATGCTTGACATGGCATACATGCATGATACAGGTGAAACAATTGCCACACGTCTGCAAAGCCTTCTCTACTCTTCCTTGTACATGTCAGTTCGGCATCCCAGCAGTTTAAAATATCCCCATGGTCTTCCCGAAGGAACCGTTCCTTGTCCAAGTCAAGGTTAACTTGGCACAACCTTACTGGTTACATATAATCAACTACCAAACAGAAAAGTCGCCTATCACACACCCCCTTGTTCCGATACCTCCATACACTAAGATACTTGTACATTTTCAAGGAGTTATGATATATCGATGTTTCCGGAATCCTTTCAAGAAATCTGATAGGCGGGGCTTATCGTACCCCAAAAGGCAACAATGATTGTCGGATTGTCCGAAGTCGGGACGCTTGAATCGGGTATGTGTTGCTGGTTGAAATCCTCAAGAATAAAATTGAACCCATGTAGCTATGGATTTTGTGTATGCGAAAACACCGAGGAGACCTGCTTCAAGGCTTGCGTTAAATCAACTCCAAGAGGTTAAGTAATACAAATCGGACTGACTAGCTTAGCCTTTCTTGACGTCATTCAAATTGTGAATGCTAAGTATATCCTTACATCACGCTTCCAACGCGTGTCTTTGTATGCTTCTCGTCTAAAACGGTAATTATGGGCCATAGGCGTCATGATGCCGTTCCATTCCTCATGTCCATGCCCACGGCATCGGATGCCCACTACCCAACCCACCCAAAAGTCTCCGCATATAATAAAGGGGTAAATTGCCATTCCGAACATGTTTACATCGGTGATCAGACGGTGCACTAGAAAATTGCGAGAGAAAAAAACGGTCTGCTTATACCGCTTTTAGTTGATGGATAAAAACGTGGACTAGAGTCCGAGGTTATTGTTGTTTGCTTCCGAGTACAGTTAGACTTAATGCTAATGATTATCCACAAGTTTCAAGTTAAGCCCAACAAAGAGTTCTTATTATTCAACCTGTATCACATGTACAGTAGTGTGTATAAAATGCACACGAGCTGGATGATATAAATCATCACATTATTCTTGGTATTAGAGTAGGACGGAGCAAGTTGAACACGGGGTTGCCACCAGCGGGCCTAGCCTAGTTCCGGGTTGTGTTTTACGACCATCGAAGGTAAAGTACTTGAAATCAAGTTGGTATACCAACCAATCAAAAGGTATGGTTGTAAAGGAAGTAATCTTAGCTTGCGACACGAGGTAGGCGAGGGGCTCTATATGTGAGCGCATATAGCTGCTAAGGAGTTTGCCTTTAGTACAACTTTGTGTTCTGCTTCTCGACCAAAGCACATCAGTGCAAGACCTCTTCAAGTTGTAGTTTGCGGACCAGAAGGTTGTAAAAGAGCAGAATCGGGCGATGGTTGGATTGGAATTGTAGCCATAGACGGCGAGTAGAATCCTGCGAAGATATCTGATTTGTCCAAGAATGGGAAGAAAACAGGGGACCACCTATCCGGGGATAATCAGAATACCGAGACGAACACGTGTATTGTAAAGGGACGAGAGAAACTAGGAACTGGTCAAGAACTTGAGAGGTAAGTGTTCGAAGTCTCAGTCATAGCGGAGACAATGGGCCAGAACAAAAAAAAAATTCATCAGTATAAATAGTAGTACCCCCTTTCAATCCATGCCTTACCCCGAATAACACGCATAAAAAACATTGGATAACCCAGAGTACAGAAGTTTCATATCGTCAAAACCTTTAGTGAATCAGCAGGACGGGGTGCTAAAGGGAAAAGGGAATAGAGGGAATAGAAGCACAAGACAGCTGCACATGGTCTTTCTCGTGTGCGACTGCTCACGCGAGAAAGGTGATGTTCCTGGTATACGGATAAGTTCAAGGGTGCGCTTTGATTTTGGACCTTTTTTTGATGATTCTGATTTTACTCTGTTTTCAACTATTCCTTGGACCTTACGGCTGCTCGTTGAGGGTGATGGTCGTGGTGAGGCGAGAGATGGCTAGGTCGTATGATTCGATACCATCAGGCCCGGATTGTCCGAGTAAAAAACTTTTGGATGTAGCGAGTTCTGGGTTGTTAGAGGGTTCGAAAAATTTCCGGTATGGTTTCTTTATGTCAGTTTCGCAACTATAATTATGTATGTGCGCAGAATGGAGGTTGAAAGGACGTATCTGTATCTATTTAGGGTATAAGGTACTTGGCAGGGATGAAGGGATTTGAGAACCAACCAGAGTTGGGCATAATGATAAAGTAACAACATTGCACATTGTGCGAAGGAAAGGAGACAATAAGAGGCCCTAAAGATGTATAGGAACCACATGAAAGATAAGGGCTTTTTAAATTCGCATATTACATTCAAGCCGTCGAGGATATGAACAAATTAGATCGGTTCTAGAGTGGGTGGGGAAGTGCCTAGTTTTGAAGAAGGATGAAAGGTGGAACTGAATACTGAAGTCGGAGGATTTCACCAGCCTAAACCAGGATATCATATAACCACACAGAGGGCTGAGCAGTAGTGAGATGTCCCAGTAAAAGTTCTGGTAACCATACTGCACTTGAAAATTGATAGACTCATAGGTATGGTAACTTCTAGAAAGGGACTAGAACAGCTTCCGGTCATAGCTTATAGTTAGTCGGTGTATGCGGTTCGACAAAGTATTTTTGTAAGATGTCGTGTAAGAAGTCTAGGCTTTGGTGCTTGTTGAATTGGAGCCTGCGAGTGGGGCGGGGAATGTTGAGTTTGTGAGACTATCCCAGGACGAGTTTTTTAACGACGGAATATATAATGTGAGTATCAAGTTTTTTTATTACGCTCTTTTTTTCTCATCCACTAGCTAAGAGGCTTTCAGGAGCGTATACACGGCACTGCCAGAGCATTTTTGAGAAAGAATCAGGATCATGGATATTGAGCTTGGCAGAGAGATGATAGGATCAAACTGTTGGGAGAGTCTAGACAAGACCTGGAACATTGGATGGGAATCGGACGGTAATTTGGAGAAATACAAGCGGGGGGGGATGGACTAGAACAAAGTGTGTACCTCAACGGTCAGATTACTTATATGATATCAGGCACACTTTTTACTTTCACCTGAATTTCTTTTCGAATCTCTCTCAAACCTCTTCCGTGTCCACTTCAATATGGTCGACGTGTTCAACCCAAAAATTCTCGACGCAAGCATCCGTGATATCGCTTCTTGTCTTTCTGACAATCAAAAGGTCGATCTCCTCCTTTATGCCATGAAGAGTCTGCACTTTGAGGGGTCGGTCTCAATTCTCGCATATTTGTAATGAATTTTACATTGATATAATCAATAACGCCTCCACGCCATTCAGTCGCTCTAGAACTATCATCGAGAATGCTATCCAATCATGCCTCCAAATAACCACATTGGCCCCCGAAAATATCGCAAAGGCGAGAATACTGCGCGCTAGGGCCAGACTTGCATCTGGCTTCCCATTTCAGCGCCCAAGAAGGTGAGCACCACTTTCTTAAGGAAGCTTGTATCATGTGGTAGTGTTACCTCTTTTTCACGCGCGTTATGTATGAAGATCTTCAAGCCGCCCTGCTAGCGGAACCTGATAACCCAGAAGCAAAAGCCCTGCTTCACCAACGTTCTGTTACGGTGGAAAAGGTTTTTTACTCCATCTACTACACCAATGCCCCAGCTTTCTGACATCATTATTGCTCCTCAGCTCCTTTCGCCCCTGCCCCCAAACAAAGAACGACTATCAAATGAAATATGGCGTGAGATATGCCTACACCTCCCTAGGCGGGATCTAAAGGCCCTTCTCTTCGTACCCCACGCCGTATCGCGTGTTGCAAGTCATCTCTTGTTCCGTGTACTTGACTTATATTTTTGTGGTTATGGTGAAGCCGATGAAGGTGATTCATGGAGTAGCAGACTATCAGCACTGCATAAAGATGATGAATGTCGACATGCTCAAAGAAGCGCTGATATATTAACTCGCATTATAACTGATCCCTCATTTGCTACTGCTGTTCGTACCCTGAAAATTTTTGCTCCACGGCGGGATCGTGATGGATCAATGGCTTTTCAAACTGGTAGGCTAAAAATCATCTTCTATCTATTACATTTGTATTAATATTGCAATTCTTACAGGCATGTTAACAAATGCTCTGCCAAAATTACTTAATCTCCGCAATGTTCATATATCTGCTGGCAGCGAATCAATTGTGCCTGTATTACGTATCCTCCAATCCACGAGCCCAAAGCTAAGGGGCCTGTCAATGCAGTAAGTTAAGTAGTTGTGTATATCCCTAAAATTTACATGTAAAACCCGAGTCCTTCCCTTAGCTCTCCAGACGGACCTGCAGATCTATCATTCCTTGAACTCCGCCACCTCGCACAATTCTCATACACAGCATATGGCGGGGGTTTAGCACAGCTACATAACATAATCGCACAAAACCGGGGGTCCTTACGAATCATCATTTTAGAAAATCTACAACCAAACCCCAACTGGATTTTCCCCGCAAATGTTGTATCCATCCGGAATCTCACCTCGATTCATTTTGCGGGAGATTTTCCTGTCAACTCTCATGCATTTGCGGATATACTCACTAATGGACGGCAACTGGAGTCGCTCACGATTACGTGTAGTACCCTTGAATGTACTGGTGCTAGTGCCTCACAACAATTCCGCAGTATGCAACATGCCAATGCACTCCCGTTCCTGAGAAATTTTTCATTCTCTGTGAATGCTGTTGGGAGGAGAACTTTGGATCGAGACCTCTTCCCTGCGATTGCCGAATTCTTGCGAGGAAGGCAGCTTCGCAGTCTCAGTTTAGTGGCAGCAGACGAACATGTACAATCTGTGGTTGGTTTTGATGCTTCTGTGTGGGGAGTTTTGCCGTCTCTTATCAATTTGAAATCTTTGACGATAACGTATCCTAACGACCTGTCTCCGGGTCTTGCATCTTGGTTGATTCCAAGAAGTGTATCGGCCCTGAGCTTCACCTTGGAAACTGTATCTGCGTTTGCGAGGGATCATGTATTGTTCCTGTCGGTAAGTGATCTATACATATTCTTTTCTAAAAACAAAAATATGTTCTTAACTTTTTTTTTTCATTCTTAACCAACCAACAAAAAAAATGTATAGCAACTACGTTATGGCGTACCTCCAAACTTATCTTACATCGGCTTCTCTGAACTTCCACTTCGTAACGTGGTTGGAATCATCGAACATGGTTTCCCAATGGTCCGCGTATTACGAATTGGGAATAACTGTTGGACGGTATCAAAATCAAACGATGGAAGCCTACAAGGTCCGGGACATACTGTAGAGCTTGAGCAGTGGCCAAAAAGAAGAGTATTGTATCATACACCGGAATGGTTGGAATGGCTGGGATGTGAAGATGCGTTGATGCGTGACCCTTCGACTTTTTCTGTGTAACATAGTTTAGGCCTTTTTTTTTTCTTTTTTCTTAGGGATACATAGACGATTGGTTACTACTAAAAAAAAATTAATGGTTGACCTTTTAAAACCTCAGATGTATTTTGTTTTCCTTTTTTTTGGTAAAATACAGTGTATCACTCAAAAGTATAGCATTATCGTTACAGAGTTTGTAGGTGCAAGTGACTCTATTATAAGCGTCTAGAGTGTTTCTTCTATTTGTGCAACTCATGGTAGTGGGTAAGAAGCGAAAACGTGTCCTACTGTGCAATTGATTGCGGAACAGTTCCTACATTGCGAGGCAACGAGAGGAGAGTCAAGTAGTGCTGTTACAACCCTTAACCAGTCGTTCCGAAGGGAAAAAAAAGAGGTGGTCTTTGTTGGTAGGTATTATGTCAGTGGTGTCGGAATGGATTTTCGAACATGGTCCTCCAGGCCTCCCTACTATAATAAAAGCTCTTCTGTTATGTGTTAACCACTATCCATTCTCGAAAGTGTCCAAATTAGCATTGTTAATCCATATCCTCATCGAATAATTCATCCATGTCTCCACCCAAATTTCCAATTACAAGAGCCGAAATGCTCCTTTGATCCTCGGTGTTGAATGAGTCGCTTTTGGTGCGAATGTTTAGTACAAGGCGAGACACCAGGATTGATGTGATTGATGTACATAATTGTGATGACATTATGGTCTTAACACCGGACGTGGTGAGGAGCGTGAAACTCGGAACAATATTGAGTAGGTTGGAAATGCAAATAATCAAGAAGTACACGATCCCATCCCTGAAAAAAAGGTACAACAGCCTAGCAAAATTTTATTATATCAGTACTAGTAAATTGAGGTTTAGGAGTTAGACGTACGGTGCATTGTGGCTATCCTTAAAGAATCTCCAAGTTTTTCGTACAGTTAGTATGAAAACAATGGTGTCTATAATCAGGGCAAAGGTCCACAGAATAACTTCATACACTTTCGTAAACATCATAGTTACAGTTCACAACATTGGAACCCACATGAGTTTGTTGTAAGGTCCCTTAGGGTAGGTGCTGACAAGCACCAGACAAGGTGAGCCGCGCTGAACTCACTGATTTGAAAAGTGACTCACCCTGATGGAGCGATCTATCAAGTGCATCTTTCATAGCAACGACAAAAATAGAGCACACAGTAAGGGCTACTTGTGCTGCTATTAGTATGAGCAGGATAATCAAGAGCGTGCGGTTGCAGCCATATAGCGCATGAACTCTGATAGCCATAATGACTGCTCAGTGAATCATCAAAAATTGACTAGTAGTGAATTGAGGCTTGTTGAACATACGTTCACAAACTATATATACATTAGCTTGAGATTGTGCATGAATTTTTACAATGTACTACAGACATACCTACGACAATGATAATTGGTGTAGCCTCCTCAAAGGTTTCAGCTGGATTATTCCTTCCAAAGTCATGATAAGAATAAGTGCTATGAGCTACTACGTGGCACTACTCACATAAAGGACTGCCTCAGGGACCAGTCCAATAACCGATGATTGTAGACTGACAACTTAAGAAGAATTAAATATATAACATGATTGCGCATCAACTTCCTACCTAGTATTACACATATCATTTGGTAGGCAAGGCCCAAATAACGACTCAACAAGAAAAGGAGTATCGATCCTGTGAATTTCCGTTTCCATACTCGTTCGACCTTGAGCCATTCACTTAGATATATGATATCCACGAGAAGTGGTTTGAACAATACCTCTTGTGAAAATGTTAAGCCTATAATGGCTCATCAGGCAAATATGATTAGACACCTGATTCAACGCACAATAATCATATCCAAGTAAGACAAATCCACATAGTTCAACATATGGAAGCTTATTGTCAGAATGATAGATCATTGTACTTCAAACGATCTTTAGGCCATATTGCACTATATCAAGGAGTAATGCACTCACGGCGCAGGTAACTCGGACATGTGACCGATCTTCTTTAGTAGGAGCCTTGGGTCCAGGGTTATTGGTGGTTTGATATAATTGGGGGGGTGGCAGATCTTGGTTTTGTTGTTGGGCCTCTTATATGTGCAGTTATGACCATCATATCAAGGAGAATATCCACTTACGGCCGTGAGCCAGTTGGTGTTAGTAAACATTCTTTGTCTTCGAATGAATAAAATGGGTCAGACAGGTGAGAGGAATCTGATAGAAGAGTTGGGGTGTGAATGGGATGCAGAGCTATACTGGAGAAAATCATGTAACTTGTCGCCTTGATCAAATAAGTGACTGATGTGATACTTACTAGTGCATCTAAGTTGTTCACAACACCTTGATCGAATAGCGAAAAATTTAGAGAAAACCCACGGTTCCGAATAGCATTACTTCGACTTTTATGATTGGCTCCTTTGAGCTTTCGTTATGTTGTTGGAGTCATTGCACATGGCTTCCCAATGGTCCATGTATTACGTCTTGGGAATAACTGCTGGACAGCATCATAATCTGATGATGGGGGTGTACGATGCATGCGCATGACCCTTCGATAGGGAGGACCACATCCCGTTGAAGTGGGAGGGGGTACAGATGGGATGTAGAGCCAAACTGGAAGGAATCATGAAATGTATCGCCTTGATCAAATAAGTTCCGAGTCCGTAAGGAGTCGGTCTTATAACCGGGATTTTTTGTTCGTTTCAAGCTTGACGTGGGAAAATGTGCACGTGATAATTGGGACTGACATTTTGTGTTCGTTCCAAGCTTGACGTGGGAACTCTGCACGTGATAATTGGCCAAGGCAGTTTTCATTCGTTTCAAGCTTGACGTGGGAATTGTGCACGTGATGATTAGCATACACATTTTGTGGGAAAAATAGTTCTGCTGAAGTGTATATGCCCTCAGACAATGTGCTGTTTACTATATATCAGGGACGTAAGGCTATCTCTTCTGCATGACAAAACCTGCTATGGTTCATTGGGAAGAAGGTGAGGAAATTTTTTTTTGTTTTTGTTTTTGTTTTGAGAATGTTAGTTGAGTGGTTTTGACTTGTCTTCAAAACCATTAATTTTATATTGTATCTGGTACATTAGTGTAAAAAAGGTACAGATTGTGGAGAAGGGAGAGCAAAAGGCAGGAGGCTTGTTGTATAGAGAATATGTGTATATTAGAGAAGAGGTACATTGTAACATATGATAGTATTGGTGTATCAAGTAATGTAGGTGATTAGTTAGGGAACGTTTCGTTGAATGAATGTCGATTTTAAAGAGAACGAGTAAACAGAAATGCTCGCATTTGGTATAGATTGAAAGAGGATGTTGAGGAGAACTTATATGCAAATTTGCGAAAGGTAGTGTCAAGAAATGCAGTCTGTAGAGTGTTTACATTGCAAAATTTGAATTGTACACTGCTTAAAAATACTTTGATGCGTGTTTTAATGCGATCAGAAAAGCTGTGCTTGATTTGATTTCGCGTTATCGTAGTGAGTGTGGTGAGTATTGCGACCGTGGGAAATTGCATTTTAACCTTCGGATTTCATGTTTTCTTCATTTCCTCTGTGATCCCTGCTGTGTACATTGTGGATCTGAGACACTTCTAGTTGATTGAAAGGTGTAGAATTTGATGCTAAAAGATTTGGACAAGTTTTGGGTGAGAATGGTATATTTTCCTTCATGTCTTCGCATTTTTGACTGTCTTTTAGGAGATTTAAGTTGCTTTTGACAATTCTGATGTGTTTCTATACTTGGATCGATTCGCATTTCATCCTGACTATGACTTGGTTGAATTGGTAAGTTATTATGGCACTGCTGATATGTTTTCATGCAGGAAAACATCAATTTTAAAGCTCTGTTCACATACATAGTATTCCCTTGTTGTCATTGTCATTCTTCCTTTATCTTAGAATACAAATAATATGATTTTAATGAGGCCTTATGTGCATTGCTTAGTCCCTTAACTAGCTGATCTACATCTTAAGTATTATGCAATCCAACTATGATATGAATATTCAAATGAGGCAGTTCAAAGATGCTTATTTTCAAGATTAAAAAACAACTGTATGTTTTGCTAAGTGTGTAACTAAAATTCTATGACCTAAATACCATGCTATGAGTTTAGTAGATAATTGTAATATTCCAATAATGGACTCGGATATGCCATGCAGAGCAATGGCCCATACCCCCAAGTGACTGATATGATACTTGCTCCAAAGGGGTGCAGCTAATAGCTCATTTAGCGAAAACCCATGGTGTCAAAAGGTTTATCTGTTGGCTTTTATGATTGGCTTCTCTGAGCTTTCATTTTCGCTCCATGGGGTGGTTGGAATCATTGAACATGGCTGAAATATCAATGTTCCGCGTATCACGTACTGGGAATAGCTATTGTGCAGCATCAAAATCAGATGATGGAAGCATACCAAAACATATGCTGTTGAGCTTGAATGTGTTAATGCTCAACCAAGTTCAACCATTCCTGTGTGACTTTGTTTCATAGGAAATGGTTTGCTTTCTTCCTTAGGATACTTAGACGATTGATTGATTGTGAATGTTTCCTTTTTCTTGTTTACAGTCTGGTAAGTATGTACTACTCAAAAGTGTAGTATGAAACTTATCGTTACAAAGTTTTTAGGTGCGAATGACTGTTGTCATAATTATAAGCATCCAAGCTAGGTTTCCGGTAGGGGGAAGGCTTTTTTATTACATTCGCAATCTCGGCTGATATGAGCAAGGTGGATTATACAGACACATATGCCACATCGTCCACCCATGTTTTGGCCTATACAATGCCCATCCGGTCCCTCCTATTACCGCAAGTCACGAGTCTTTTGGTCCTTGGAAATCACTCATTATCGACTATGTCGGGATTAACTTCGTTGGTCTCTGACCTCCTCTATATCCTCATCAAATAATGCATCCATGTCTCCACCCAAATTGCCAATCAAAAAATCAGAAATGCTCCTTTGGTTCTCGGTGCTGTCTGGATCACTTTTGGTGCGAATGTTTAGTACAAGGCGGGACACTAAGAGTGACGTGATTGATGTACAGATTTGTGACGACATTTTGCTTTCGGGAAAGGGTGGGGAAGGAACCACAAAGTTCAGAAGGATATTGAGTACGTTGGAAGTGCCGATAACAAAGAAGTACACGATCCCATCTCTTAAAAAAAGGTGCAATAAGCTAGTAAATTTTTATTATATCAGTGGTGATTCGAAGTTAAGGAGTTGAGACGTACGGGGCACTGCGACTACTCTTGAAGACTCTATAAGTTTTTCGCAAAGTGAGTACGAAGATACTACTGTCTATAATCAAAGCAGTGGTCCACAGAGCAACTTCATACATTTCTGTAAACGTCACGGCTACAATCAATCACAATATTTAGACCCACATGAGTTTGTTGTAAGTCCGTTGAGGTCTCCTGACAGGACCAAAGGTGAGCTGCACGGAGCTTTCAAGTCTCAAAGTTACTCACCGTGCCGGAGCATTCTGTTAAGTACACCTGCGGCAGCATTTACATAATCAAAGCATATAGTAAGGGCTATTTGTGCTGCTATTAGTGTGAGCAAGAAACCAAGGAGTATGCGGTTGCAGTTATACAGCGCATAGACCCTGATAGCCATAATGACTAATCGTAAATCATTAAAAATTTGATTCTAGTGAATTAAAGTTTGCGGAACATACGTTCACAAACTATATAAACTTAGCTTGAGATTGGTTCGTGAGTGTTGAAGATGCACAGACGGACCTACCACAAGGAAAATTGCTGTAGCCTCCTTAAAGTTCTGAATTGGACTAGGAGCCCTTTAAATATCATAATCGGAATATATTCAAGAGATGGCAAGTAGCATTACTCACAGAATGGCTACAGTCTTAAATCCAGGGAGTAGAGTAACCGTTTTATTAAGTTGTCCACTGACAACTTGAAAGAATGAAATAAATAACACAATAGCACATTAACTGCTTACCTAGTATGATACATATCATTTGGTAGGCAAGACCCAGATAACGGTTCAGCAAGAAAAGGAGTATAGGTCCTGTGAATTTCCGTTTCCATATTCGTTCGACCTTGAACCATTCATATAGGTATATCCATGACAAATGGTTTGACACTACCTCTTGTGGAAACGTCAAGCCTTAGGATAATGGTTCATTAGGAGAATACAATTAGACTCATTCAACGCACAATAATCATATCCAAGCAAAACCAGTCCAAACAGCTGAACGTTGGAAAGTTTATAGTCTCTGGTTGTTTAAACCATCGTTAAAGTCAAAACATAATGCACCATATCAATGAATCATGTACCCACAACTCATAATTAGCCATCTTCCTATTTGGTAAGGGACTTGACTTATCGATAATCAGGTATTGGAACACTGGGTGTGGTAGTAATTCTTAGATTTGCTCTCGGACCTTTTTATGCACAGCAGCCATGATCTTCACAGCTATGGATTCCTTGGCTGTGTGAACCTTCTTTGCTTTCGAATGAATGAACTGGGAAACATTGGTGAGGAGTATTTGACAGATGGGATCCAGAGCTGTGGTTGAAATTTGAGATAGTCATGAATTGCATTGCCTTGATCAAATAACCGGCTGATGTGGCAGTTGTTGAAAAGGAATGTGGTTAAATGATCCAAAAGGCGGCAACAGGTGGCAACATCATGATCTAATGAAAAATTTTAGCATATAGACTGTATATGCGTCAAATGCTACTAATTAGGGTTCTTCCTAGCTTTATTACTTTATTGTATAGCCCGTGGACAAGTAACCACAAGTTTCTTAACTCTTGTTCCGATGATGTTCTCGGATTACGGTATACATAGAATGGAATATAATTCTGCTAATACTATATAAGAGTATATGACATCTATAAAATTGTTGGGACCATCTTGACACGTTTGATATACGCGGGTTTATTATAAGTTAGGATGCGTCGGCTGTGAATATTTGAATCTTGATCAACCTCTGACACGGCATGTTCGGCGGCTTGAAATCAAACACTCTGACAGCAGAGAAGTTGAGCATAAAACCACCTAAAACTAAGTGATATGATGACCTCAATACTAGCTGTATAGTATCCTAGGCAATGGGCTAATGTTTGCTGAGATGTGACGAAGTGGCCGAACCGAGGAGGTGGCTGAATTACCTTGATCAATATATCGCTGCCCCGGCGTTCCAGTGCTTTTGAAAATAGTTACTGTTCCTCCCATTATGCACCTCCACTGATTTTATATTCGGCATAGTTACGCGTGTACCATCATCTCTAATTCTACTTGAATTTTCGCGTTCAATGTTTAACCCTCGATAGAACTGTTTGTCTTTCTTCCAACGCCTTATCACATACCGAAAGAGGGTGGGAACTTGGGAACCCAAATACTACATATGACATTTATCCCACGATGCGCAATGTTTTTTTTTCACTCCAAGCTAACCTCATGATAACTACATCTTTGATTATCATTCCAATTTTAGCACTTCGACGAATTCCGGAGGATGTCTTCTCATAGAAGCTAACACTGTGGTGCCGAACTCATGGTAACAACCCGCATATGTAAGGTTTAGTGGAGATAATGCTTTTCTGAAGTTCTGAATTCTTTGTGGTCACCTCTCAAATTCGGCCTTAAGTCATTCTTTCGTCGGATTCACACCGAGTGTATCCCACACTGTGCCGATCATCGCCTTGTTTTCCACTTTATAAGTGAATGCAGCTGCGCCCAAAGTAGGGTTTAATGACTCTCGTCACCTTTGCTGAACATGTCATCTAATCTTATCTTCATAGTGATATTTTGCATTTTCATTATAGTGATATGGAACAAAGTACAATCCCGACAACGATTTCCCTTACCGCCTGGACCCCCCGCAGATCCTCTCATAGGACACCTCCGCATCATCCCGACAACCAACCTCGATGGCACACTCTTTGAATGGTCAAAGATATACGGTAATTCCTTATCAATGGATAACTGAAGCGCTGATTATATGCTTGACTTATGTATAGGTGATGTCATGCAACTTCGAATCCCAGGTCGTTCCATCATAGCACTGAACAGCTGCGAAGCAGCAACGGATCTGCTTGACAAGAGAAGTCACAACTACAGCGATAGACAACTATTTTCAGTAATGGAAATGTATTCGAGACCTCATGCTATATGATCCACAATTGACTTCAACTTTTCCAGTGCGGGATGGACGACAACATTATTAGCTAGCTTGGGATATGGTGATCAGTTTCGCAGGTATAGGAAGATGTTCCAGTATCTCTCCATGAAAAAATGTGGGGCCGTTCGAGAAACCTTGGTTCAAGAGTCACATAAATTATTGAAAAACCTGCATTCCAATCCTAACGGGCACGACGAACATTTCAAACAGTGGGTGTTTTACACATCAGATTATCCTTGACCATTGACGACATAATACAGGTTCGGAACAGGCGTGATTGTAACCATTTGCTATGGTCATACCGTGCCTCTCGACTCATCAAATGACCCATATGCTGAGATAGGTAATGCAATTGTGCATGTTTTGACCAACATGGGTCCAGTAGGAAACACTGCAGTCGACTTTTTCCCAATCTGTAAGTAATACAATACGTAAGGCTGTTTCTTGTCGTGACTAACTTGTACAACTAGTAAAATACTTCCCATCTTGGTTCCCTGGAACATATTATGCCAACAATGCTAGACGGTTCCGTCCCACGGTGAATAGAATACTGGAATTCCCATTCAGAGAAGTTCAGCGAAAGATGGTAGATTCCCTTCTTTCCATTTGATAGCCGGGCTTACGTGCTTTGTTTTGTAGGCAGAAGGAATTGCAAAACCATCTTTTCTATCACACCTGCTTGAGAGATTTTATCATCAAGGAGCCGAAAGTGAATTTACAGAACATGATATAAAGGGCGCTGCCATGACGATGTATGCCGCTGGTGCAGATACGGTATTGGGATTCATTTTGTACATGAATTAAAAAGACACTGAAATTTTGTGCATGTAGACGGGATCTACACTTTCCGTATTCCTATTAGCAATGGTATTATTCCCTGAATGCCAGAAGAAAGCCCAACAGGAACTGGACAAGATTGTAGGTCCTGGACGCTTGCCTACATTTGAGGATCAGCAATTCCTCCCATACGTTCAAAATCTCATTCTGGAATGCTACCGGTATGCCTACGCAATGTCTTCTAACATCCCACCATGTTGATATGCAAATTCTAGGTGGAATCCTATAGTACCTTTAGGTATATAGAATCATCTTTTTTGGTAATCACTCATGCGTACCATTATAGCATAGGAGTTCCCCATACTTCTATGGCGGATGATGTCTACCGAGGAATGTTCATTCCCAAGGGATCAGTCATAATTGCAAATACAAGGTCATTCACATTTTGCATCGATATTTTCATATTGCTCACTAATGTATGGAACAGGGGAATATTTCTAGACGAGAAAGTCTACGCTAACCCCATGCAATTCAACCCAGATCGATATTCCCCCAAAACTGTAGGTAATGGGGAGCCTGTTCCAACTGCCCATTTTGGGTTCGGGAGGAGGTGAGTGCAAGAGCGATTTCTTCGATAGAAAAAATTGATGTTCAAGTAAACAAGAATCTGTCCAGGCCGTTACCTAGCCGATATGAGTGTGTTTATCGCAGTTGCTTCCGTTCTGGCCACTTTCAATATCTCCAAGGTCATTGGTGAGGATGGTAAAGAGATCACACCAGAAGTTGAGATGATTACGGGATTCACCAGGTGAGATATGATGCATATCAGCGGGACATGATTCAGTCATTAATGAGAACAATGTACTAAATAGCCATCCGAAAGATTATGAATGTGTGATTACTCCTCGTAATACGAGCTCACTAGCGCTACTAGATGAACTTGGTCAGTTTTAAGTTTTAAATTGTATATTTTCTATAGGTTGCAACTTTGGATGAACTAACGAATGCTTCTTACGTCATAGATGTTTGAGTTTACGCTGATAGTTGCGACGGTATAGTATGAGAACACATTTTTATTTACAATAACACATGGATAATATAATGTTGGAATCATCCTCTACGAACGTTACTAGCGAGGGCAGAAAGGTTAGACAAAGTGAACAAAAAAAGGCATGAGGACATAATGGACTTACAGAATTGTGTACGAGTGGGAGCAGTAATAATTTGGGCTACATGAGTTGTCGTAGGTGTTCCTGATACTGTGATAGGATGGTCATCGTTGATTATTTCTCCACGTAAGTTGTTGTTCCATCATACCGTGATCATTTTCTTTTTTTCCAGGTGTCACATACAAGTCACTGCATGTGATGTGGGAGCCCTAACCTTATACGAAGTCGGGGTTCCTCAACTGATCAAAATTGCAGTGCTTCAAAATTGTAAATCAAAGCGGTGAAAATGGGGTGGTTGCCGTAATTTTAACAATACTTTTGTTGACATGTTTCATACTGTATTCTTCAAAACAAGATGCGAATCAAGATGTGTATCTTACAGAACATTCCAGCATCCTATATTTAGTGTTGTGAAGATACATCAAATTTATTCCCGACGCTAGAGATTATTTTGTCCTTGCCACTGTACCACGAAGACGCTGCAATTGCATGAACTTATCCAAGTAAGCCATACGCGAGGTTATTTACATCGTTGATTTGTTGGTGATAGGTTCATCGTTAGTATGTGCCATCCCTGTTTTCCCCAGGTCTTTGACTAAATTATTCGGCAGCAACGAATATCTCTGTTCCAGCCCTGAACAATACTTCTCGCAGTCTTACGTATGTTTTAAATGGAAATGTTCGGGTGTAGTCGTTGCTCCTTTAAGGTATTTTTCAAGTGATTTTGATGTGATTTGTATTACAGCCATTCCCACATCTCATCGTTGTCGATCAAAATGATTCTGACGGGAATATGAGTGATACGCGATATGCCTGTATATAAAGCAGCAGACGTTTAAAGCGATTACTCGTTATTCCTGTGCAGTGAATCGATCTACAATGCCATCCACATATCTCTATGTTATTCTGACTTTTGCAGCTGCGCTTTGGCTTAGGAATCGATTTCGGGAACATCCTCCACTACCGCCTGGCCCGCCTGCAGATCCAATAATTGGGCACCTTCGGATCCTACCTTCGAGAGACAAAGAGAGGAAATTCTATGAATGGTCCAAAAAATATGGTAAATTGGTTAACCCCGAAATATTATGATTTGTCAAATGTTTCTAGGTGGTATTATGCATTTCAAGGTTCCCGGCCAGTCAATAATCGTTATAAACGATGTCAAGATTGCCATTGAACTACTTGACAAGAGAAGCAGTAATTATAGTGACCGACCCCGATTTGTTGGATTCGAATTGTATGTAATCCAATACACAGTGTATTTCCAAATTTTGAAAGTGTGAACAGGATGGGCTGGGATCGCATCATAACATTCATTGGATATGGGAAGCTATTCCAAAGCCATCGCAGACTCTTTCAGCAATACTTTTCGCGTACTAAATGCCATTCCTATCGGGATATACAGCTACGGGAGTCTCACAAGTTACTTCTACACCTCGCTCGTAATTCTCAGGATTTTGACGAACATTTAGAACGGTGAATCAACTTGATTGTTTAATATTCTAATTCTCTGCTAAGTATTGTAGCTTTGCAGCGGGTATCGTTGTTGACATTGCATTTGGTCATACAATCACCTCCGGATATGATGAATATGTACAGATGGGGAAAGATTTGGGATATGCAATGAGTAACTGTGGTCCTCCAGGGAACACTCCTGTTGATTTCCTCCCATTCCGTCTGTTCTCATGTTTTAGAGCTTGGAAAATAAACTGATATTGGAGTTAACAGTGCAATATTTCCCGTCCTGGTTCCCAGGGACATTTTACGCATATCAAGCGAGACATTTCAGTAAGTATATCAAAAAGTTGCAGGAACGTCCATTCGAGGTTATTCAGAAAAAAATTGTACGTTGAGTGACAGTACCTTATGTCTGATTAAATTTTTCCACTGAAGCTCTGATGGATAGGCTGATGGTACAGCCAAGCCGTCCTTCCTCTCCTATCAACTCGATAGATTATATCGGAATGATACCGACAACTCCGAGATTGATGTCCGGGACATAAAGGGATCTGCTGCCGCAATATATGGTGGTGGTTCAGAAACGGTTAGCAAAACCATGACTATAATACATACCTTCATCTGATACTCCTGATGAACATAGACTTGGGCAACAATGTCTATCTTCGTTTTGGCGATGGTCTTACACCCTGAGTGCCAAATAAAGGCTCAGCAGGAACTTGACTCCGTCGTGGGATCCAAGAGACTTCCAGACTTCGGAGACTGGGAAAATCTCCCATATATCAACCTGATACTCCAAGAGACTTACAGGTACGCCCTACTATACTTTTCGCCTATGACAGGTCAACCAGAACATTACATTTGTGGCAGGTGGAACAGTGCAGTCCCAATGGGTACGTCAATCATACTTTTGGTATTTACTTCATCGTACCCTAAAACTTCACAGGAATACCACACCGTTCTGTGGAAGATGATGTCTACAATGGCATGTTCATTCCCAAAGGCTCGATAATAATCCCAAATACATTGTATGTCCGCAAATTTCATGAATTATACAGTCTGATTCACCATGAATGTCCAGTGGGATATCGCACGACGAACAGGTGTATGCGGACCCACTCAAGTTCAATCCAGACCGATACATGCCTAAGCCCATGGGCAATGGGGAACCATATCCACTGGCCCACTTTGGTTTCGGTCGCAGGTATGTGCTAATTATCGTTCCTGCACTCGAAACTTGATACAGCTTCAATTCTTTAAGGGGGTGTGCCGGCAAGCACCTTGCCAATGCAAGTATGTTCATAGGGATAGCATCGATTCTATCCGTCTTCTCGATAAAGAAAGCGATTGGAGAAGATGGAAAGGAGATTACACCTGAAACTGCATTTGTGACAGGGTTTACCAGGTATGATTGCTATAATTTGGACCTTTATTCATTTTCTGAACCTCGATGTTTGCTTTAGTTATCCCAAGCCATTTAAATGTAACTTCCAGCCTAGAAGCAACGCAGCTGTGGACTTGTTAGAACAGCTGGAAGACCTCGACTTTGGTAAATAACATGGACTCCATTGCTTAAGATAATAAATTATTGTTAGTGACCTTCCTAAGATTCAACTAACTATTCCAATCATAATTATGAGGTACAACGATGAGTTTGGGGTAACTACAAAACAGTAAGTAAACTGGTATGGAACTGTCACCGATATCAATACATACCTTGTCTTCTCCACATGGAATGTGATTTCGGCGCTCGGCTTCGGAACTCAACTCATGAGGCTCTTGACATCTTCGATTTGTTGATGCAATACCAAACTAGGTTTGTTGTTATTATGAGCAAACCATATTTCTCCCAGCTCTTGACCAAATTAATTGGCAGTGACGGATATCTCGATTTCAGAATTAAACAGTGCTTCTCGCGATCTTACGCGGGGTCCCAAGTGAAATGGTCTGGGGGTGTCATTGCTCCTTTAAGGTACTATTTCAGTAACTTCGATATGATTTGTATTACAGCCATTCCCACACCTCATGCATGTTGATCCCATGGATCCTCGCAGAAGCACGAGTGGTATGCAACATGCCTGTATATAAAGCAGCAGATGTTCAAACCGATTATCTGTGGTTGGCGTGCAACGCAACCGATCTACAATGCCTTCCACCTACCTCTATGTTATTCTGACTTTGGCAGTAACACTTTACCTTAAGAATCGCCTCCAAAGACGTCCTCCATTACCGCCTGGCCCACCTGCAGATCCCATAATTGGACACCTTCGGATCCTACCTTCTGAAGATAAGGAGAGGGTATTCTATGAATGGTCTAAAAAATATGGTAAATTGATTCACCCTGATATGTTTTGATTTGTGAAAGGTATTTCTAGGTGGTATTATGCATTTCAAGGTTCCTGGCCAGTCAATAATCGTTATAAACGATGTCAATATTGCCATTGACCTACTTGACAAGAGAAGCGGCAATTATAGTGACCGGCCCGGATTTGTTGCATTTGACATGTACGTAATCCCATACTCGCTGTATTTCCAAATTTTAAAAGTGTGAACAGGATGGGCTGGGATCGCACCATAACATTCATTGGATATGGGAAGCTGTTCCAAAGCCATCGCAGACTCTTTCAACAATACTTTTCGCGTACTAAATGCCATTCCTATCGGGATATACAGCTACGGGAGTCTCACAAGTTACTTCTACACCTCGCACGTAATTCTCAGGATTTTGACGAACATTTAGAACGGTGAATCAACTTGATTGTTTAACATTATAATTCTCTGCTAAGTATCGTAGCTTTGCAGCGGGTATCGTTGTTGACATTGCATTTGGTCATACAATTATGTCTGGAGATGATGAATATATGCAGATGGGAAAAGATTTGGGATATGCGATGAATAACTGTGGTCCCCCAGGAAACACTCCTGTTGATTTCCTACCACTCCGTCCGTTTTTACGTTCTAGAGCTCGGGAAAAAAAAACTCAAATCATTAGCAGTTCAATATTTCCCGTCCTGGTTCCCAGGGACATTTTACGCGTATCAAGCGAGGTATTTCAAGAAATACATCAAAAAGTTACATGAATATCCATTCGAGGTTGTTCAGAAACAAATTGTACGCTGAGTTGCATTGTATTTCATCTGGTTGAACTTTGCCGCTGAGGCTCTGGTTGCAGGCTGATGGTACAGCCAAGCCGTCTTACCTCTCCTATCAACTGGATAGGTTATATCGGAATGACACTAACGACTCCGAGATTGGTGTCCGGGATATAAAGGGATCTGCTGCGACAATCTATAGTGCTGGTGCAGAAACTGTTAGCAAAACCATGACTATAATATACACCCTGATCTAATATTTCCGGCAAATACAGACCTGGTCAACAATGTCTATCTTCGTTCTGGCAATGGTCTTACATCCCGAGTGCCAAATAAAGGCGCAGCAGGAGCTTGACTCCGTCGTGGGATCCAAGAGACTTCCGGACTTTGGAGACTGGGAAAATCTCCCATACATCAACCTGATACTCCAAGAGACTTACAGGTACGCTCTACTATCCTTTCCAACTATGACAGGTCAACTGGAATATTGCATTGCGGCAGATGGAACAGTGCAGTCCCAATGGGTATGCTAATCATACTTTTGGTATCTACTTCATTGTACCTAAAGCTTCACAGGAATACCACACTGTTCTGTGGAGGATGATGTCTACAATGGCATGTTCATTCCGAAAGGTTCGATAATAATTCCGAATACATTGTATGTCCGCAAACTCTATGGACTATATTACCTTATTTGTTATGGTTGTCTAGTGGGATGTCACTCGACGAACAGGTGTATGCGGATCCACACAAGTTCAATCCAGATCGATACATGCCTAAGCCCCTGGGCAATGGTGAACCATATCCTTTAGCCCACTTTGGTTTCGGTCGCAGGTATGTCACTGTGTTAATTATCGTTCCTGCACTCGAAATTTAAGGCAGCCCCAATTCTGTTAGGGGGTGTGCCGGCAAACACCTGGCCGATGCAAGTATGTTTATAGGGATAGCATCGATCCTGTCTGTCTTCTCGATAAAGAAAGTTATTGGGGAAGATGGGAAGGAGATTATACCTGAAGCTGCATTTGCTACAGGGTTTACCAGGTATCATTGCTATAATTTGAACTTTTACCAAATTACTGAACTTCGATATCTGCTTTAGTCACCCCAAGCCATTTAAATGTAACTTCCAGCCAAGAAATGACACAGCTACGGACTTGTTAGAACAATTGGAACACCTCAATTTCGGTGAGATGACATAGATTCTATCGTTTAAGATCTATACTCTATAAGAAGTATATTAATATTCTATTAACCTTCCTAAAATTCAACTATTCCATCCACATTAAGAGATACAATCATGAATTTAGGTTGACTACAGAACAATAAGTAAGTCAGTGCGAAGCTGTCACCGACTCATATCGACTGCCTTGTCTTCTTTGAATGGAAACCCCAAAACTGATCTATCCTCATCAATCACTTTCTGTATTGTCAACGCTGGCAACACTGATACGATTACAACGAAAACACTTTGGTTGGTTAGGTGGCAACTGGGGCATACTCTAATTGGGTTAGGAATTAAGGACGATGTATCACAATGAATAGTAATACCATCTCCTGACTTAAATGCTTCTAAGGCCAAACTGAAGAGTCGGAACAGGTTCAACATCCCTACACTAAACCCTACGTACATTCAAACCCACAAGCGTTTCGCCTCTCTGGACCAGTCCCTATTTCAAGAATATCAACAGACAAATAAATCCGGTACAACTGCAATACGTAAACTGTTGGATATCTACAAAGATTCAAGAACGTATGCCATCGCGGAACTATGGGAGAACTGTGCTGTCATCAAAATGTTCGTCGAAGGATTTGATTATACCTTCTGACGCTAAACTTCACTCTTTATTCTACAAGCTCCGCCCTGGGTGATTTCGCTTCCTCAGGACGAGTTAGAGGGCCTCGTACTTCGTCAGGCACTTTCTCTTGAAGCTCTGTAGGCAATTCATCAGGGAATTTCGTTCGTTATTCTCCCTTCTCGCTTGGATGACCTCGCTCCACTAGTCTTTTATTTGGCATGGTATTTCAGCTGTGCTGCTTATTCTGATGTAGGATCAACAAGGAAAAGGAGCTAGGAGTTTGACGTGGCCAGGTTTTATAGGACCTACCAATTTGAATGGGATTACTTTATTCAAGAGGACATTGGGAAATGTGAGACGTCCTTGTAATGGTTCTGTTCCATTTGCATATGTATGAGAATCTAATGATTAAATCCGAAGAAAAATTTGACCTATAGGATAGGAACATGTTGTCCTACTCAAGAATATCGCTGATGAAGGGAGTGTTTCTTCTGCGTTGAAAGATGGTCCCCATAGGACAAAGGCCCATGATAAACATCAGGACGAATTAAGCGAGCTTGAGAAGGCATTTTGATATGAGGATCCAGTCTGGAAATAAAAAGACCGCAACATACCGCAAGCTTCGAATAGAAGCTAATTATGCATCGACATCGGAGGTAATAGGGTTGTGTAGTGTGACAGCATAACATTCTTTACCTCACACCCACCACCATCTCAATTCGTCGCTTTCACCGACCCCTAATCTATGTCTTCCTGCAGCTATCCGGACTTTAAATGCGGCAATTTGACGTTCGAGTTTGAATGCCCAATTGTCGTACTTACTACTAGTACTTGTGTGGTCATGTCATCAGCTAATGGATCCTTGTAGCTGGCCTCGACATGTTCTACAGAGGCACTACTATGGGCGTTGTTATCACAATTTGAATCTTTATTTATTTTCTGTTCCTCGCTGCCTGTCTTATTCACCCCAATTATTTAAATTCAAAGGAGTGACACACCTACAGACTTGGTAGAACACTGGAACACCTCAAGTTTAGTGAATGATACGGATCCCATTGCTTACTCAAGATCTGGACGTGTTAACTAGTCGGACAGAGTTATACAAACATGTATTAAACCTTCCTAAAATTCAACGATCCCATCCACCATACTCTGTGAACTGGCATTACGCGGTCGAATGACGCATTTGAACTCTTTTGGATGACTGCAGAACTGTAAGTGAATCAATACGAAGCTGTCACCACTATTATGTACCTTGTTATTCCTGAATGGAATGCAACTTCAGGAATGATCTCATTTCCATCCTTGTCAATCGCTCTTTGTATTGTAAATGCTGACAACATTGATGCGATTGCAATGAAAATACTTTGGTTCGCTAGGTGGCGACCAGGGCACATTCTAGTCAGGTTTTGAAGAATAAGGACGATGCATCAAAATAATTACACCATTTCATGATTTACCTGCGTCCAAGGCCAAACTGAACGGTCGGAACAGGTTCGCCTCTACCTACCGGTTCGGGAAAATAGCGATCTGGGATAAATTCTTTAGCGTTCGCGTATACGTCTTCATTCCAGGAAATTCCTCTAGAGATTCAGAGTGGGCAAAGGAGTTGAATTTGATATTGCTGAAATCACCTTGCATTTGCAATCACAATCGACCCTTTTGGAATGAACATGCCCTGGTAGATGTCATCCTCAACTGATGTATGGGGTATACCTGCGCAATCCGTAAGTCAGGTCGATGATGATGCGTCTCAATGGGAATTGTTTTCAATGACTCCCTTGGAGATGTACCTAATTGTGCGACTGGGTTCCACCTTGACTGGGTTTTAGCATAAATAATACCAAATCTAGGAAGTGGGTCTCACCGGTAACACTCAAGAATGAGATTGTTGAGGTATGGCAAGGACGATCGGTCTTCAAATCCAGGTAGCTTTCCCGGACCGATTATGGCGTCAAGTTCTTGTTGAGCTTTCCTTTGGCATTCTGGATATAACACCATGGCCAGTACGAATACTGACAGGGTGGACGCAGTCTAATGGATTCAGTTGTTGAAATTAAGCAATAGTGGAGTTGCTCACAGCATCTGCTCCTGCAGCATACATCGTCGCACAAGCGCCTTGTACATCGTGGTCAGTGAGTTCACTCTGGTCACCTTCTTGATGAAGCATCTCAAGGAGATGAGACATGAAAGATGGTTTTGCAGTTCCTTGAGCCTACAAAATGTTGCATTGTATCCCAATCATAAATGGACATGAATACACATACCATCTGCTTCTTGCATTCATTGAAGGGATACTCTCGCATGCTCTTTACAAGGGGTCGTGCAGTTCTCGCGATATTAGCATAGTGCATTCCTGGAAACCAAGACGGGAAATGTTGCACTGATGCCATATTAGATTCATAAAACAATACTTGATGGAGGACCTCACATATTGGTACGAAATCAACTGTTGTATTTCCTGGAGGACCGATGCTGGTTAATGCGTGAACAATTGCTTTCCCCATTGCGATGTATTTATCATCGTCTGAAGTAGCAGTGTGCCCATAGCCAATGTCGATTATCAGACCTGTCGCAAATCTTTATAAAACTTACTTATAAACCTTAGTTTATACATAAAAAAGTCTTGATTCGTACCGGTTAAGATGTGCATCAAACTCTTGTGGATCCCTTCGTAAGTTAACTAATAGTCGCCGTGACTTCTGATCATAATCAATGTAGTTGAACCCCATCCCATTCTAAGGCAAAAAATTTAGTATTTATGCTCAATGTGCATAAACTGAAATGACTGCTCACATCTCAGCAACAACAAACTGTTGTCTATCACTGTAATTATGACCTCTCTTATCGAGCAGGTCAACAGCTGCTTCATAGCTATTGAGTGCAATGATTGAACGACCAGGTATTCTAAGGTGAACAACATCGCCTATCAATGAGTATCAGACACCATAAGTCAGTGGTTAATGGCTATGTCACGGGTTCACCATAGATCTTTGACCACTCGAACAACTTGTATTCCAGACCAACAGAAGGGATGATACGAAGATGTCCAATGAGAGGGTCTGCGGGTGGTCCAGGAGGTACAGGAACTCGACTTTGAGGGCGAGATCGTAGCCAAATGAAGAGGCCACAAACGGAAACAATAGCTGTCAAGAGTATAGGAAAAGCCATTGACTAGATAGTTTTATGAGTGGAAGAAGTGATGAACATACACGTTTATACTTGTTCTGTAGCGTTCCAGGAGTTCTGACAGGTGGAAGTGACTGCCTGAGAATACTTTGCTATTGAATATGCGAAAATCCCACAACCTGCCGTAAAACAATGGTTCTGTTACAAAGACGCAATCAGTACTTCAAGTGTTTGTCGGTTGGTTACACAGCGACAAGTTGTAGTTTTGTAACCCTAGAAGCACATAAAACTATCCTTGGTAGCATTAAAGTGAATATACATGAAAAGTTTGCGTGTCTTAGTCGCAAGCAATGTTTATCGTGGTCTCTGATTCTCATGTATCAATAGTTGATGCTCATGATCAACGCGTCGCCTGCGAAAAATCTATTATTGATATAAAACAAAATCTTGTAGTATTTTGCAAACATGAATTTTGTAATATCATCTGGGAACTATTGTTCTGAATACCTGAGGATGGCTGCAGTGTTTGACAACCTTGTATCATAAGTGATGATCTCACTAGCTTCACTATCAATTGCCTTCTAGCCATAGTAAAGTATACGTATATGTACACTGTTTGTCTCTCAGCATCACTTTCTTTCCCTCACATATACCAGTTGAACCTTTCAACCATAGTTTCTCTCAAACAAATTTCCTAATCAGATATCCAACAACCCACTTACCTGGAAGCTACTGGTACCAACATAGAGTACCACAGATAATGTCGAACACAACTCCCCTACCTCAGCATCATGTTACTCCATAGATGCATGTAGTCTCCATAGGGCCTTGCCCCAATGATGAACATTTGGATTCAAAAGAAGAAAAGTAGAAAGCACCAAGGCCATTCCTAATTTGGTTAAGAATCAGATTAAGTAGTAGTTCATAATGAATATCTGCTTCCAAAGCTGAAAACATTTGAAACAGGTTCACTTCTACCCAGTGGTTGAGAAAGATAGTGTTTGGGATCAAATTCTTTGGTATTCTTCTAAATGTCTTTGTTCAAGCACATTCCTCTCCAAAAGCACCCAGAGTAAGTGAAAAAAATAAAGCATTTACACTGTAACTAACTCTTCGTTGGCATTGACAAATGATCCTTTCAGAATGAATATCTCTTGACAGATGCCATATTCTGCTGACATGAGTGTTCCACTTGCATCAGCAAAAATGCATGAACTTTGAACATGTCTTTTTCATCTTTCCAAAGACAAAAAAGATATAAAAAGACATATAAAGAATCTAAAGCATCAAAGATGATTGTCCTTGGAAAGCTAGGTCCATTTTCTTTAAAAGACATCATTTTCTTTGTAAAGACACAATAAAGACATAGAAGATGTTGCAAAATAATACTAATATTGTCATTAATTATGAGGTTCTAAATACTAATAGTACAACAATAAATGTATGTAATACTACAATCAGGATCCTTGCACTCCTCACAGCTACATTGCATGGACTATCTTCATCTTCAATCTCCTCAACCTCAACAGAATATGATCTCTCCTTCTTCGAGTTGATACACTGCCATTGATCATCATGTTTCTGCAATGCTTTGGACTAGACAGAAGATTATTGATTTAGTGAAAAATGGATACAACGGAAGATGCAGCAAGGGTTTGCAAATTGTTGGTATCAACCATTATTCCATACTTCCTTATGCCTTCAGTGTGGTCATTGCTATTACTGTAGCTTCTCAGATGTGGCTATATTGTACCATCAAGGGCTGGAGGTAGGTAGAGTTCAGTGAACTTCATACAAGCCTTGCAAAAAGATGACTGACATATCAAACTGACAATCAAGATAATAAGAAAGACCCTAGAACCAGAAAGATAGTTACAGCAGTTGAACAGGGCATAACAGTATATTCCACAGTGACACACTCCTGACAGTTCCATTGAAGTCTAGTTGCATTGCTTTTTAGGTTAGTGTTGGGGTGGTTATGAAGAGATAGGGTGGGAGTTGAACTTGAAGAAAAAAAATTGCATAAGTCAAACATTTGAACGACATGGAATTGCAACTCCAATAGTCACATGAAATCTGCTGAGATGCAATATCCCTATTATATTTGACCCCCAAGGCCAAGGAATTCAAAAAAGTCCAAGTCATTCAGAGATTTTTTGAAGGTAAGAGTCATAGTCAATGCTAGCTAAAAGTGAGGATAAAGATTTCTGTACAAAGACTTGAAAGCACAAGTCAAAAGTCAAAGACAATCAAAGTCAAAGCAAAGACACTTAAAGCTGAAACCGAAGACTATGAAAGCTAAAGATAGCCAAAGCTGATTTAAAGTTGATGCATTTTTGCTGATGTGCATAATTCAAAAAATCTGATTAGTGACAGATGTTTGTCATAACTGTATTGCATACCTAATGACACAACATGGTTCTATCTCAAGTATTTGTTAGCATCTTATGAGGCTGAGATTAACTAGATTTTACTTGTCAAATTCCAGAATGAGATTATTAGGATATGGGATGATCAGTTTTCAAGTCCAGTTAACATTCAGAGGACAACCACAGTGCTTAGATTATTTTCAATTCCTTTTTTTGACATTCTTCACAAAGCTGATGAAAACCAATAGGGTAGACGAGGTCTGGTGGGTGCAGCAATGTGCTCATGCTAATTTAAACAATACATCACATATAGAATTTTCTCACATTACCACCTCCAGTAATATGTATAGTGGTATAAGCACCTTGTATATTCATTTCAGTAATTTCACATTAAGATAGAGTCTCTCAATAACATGGGATGGTTTCACAATTCATCAGGCTATACATGGCTATGATTGCTGGCAGTAGAGAATTGAATGAATGATCAACACATTGTATCTTGGTTTGAAGGACATTGGACATACAAAATATGGCAGGCATGTTGTGATTTCAAAGGCTGCAAAACATACTGTGTTTTGCCAAAATCCTTTGAGAAAACTGCAAGCTTTATATATACTGTATTTGGAAAATTGCAATTAATGCAACTACAGACTGCTGGAATGGAATAGTAATGGAGATTGGGGATATTATATAGTAGTATGTTATAACATATAGTAGATGATATTGTTAATATGTTAAGGTGGTTGTATCAATTAAGTTCTAGTTTGTCACAACTGTTATGACCTTATCTGGATACGCGCTATCTTCCTGGACTTTAGAATGCATGCGCAACGCGTTCCTGCCTCGTTTACTTATTTCCCATACATGTTTTGTATCTGACTCGCATTCTGCTTCTATTAACTCATAGTGACTTGTGTCTGCTTCTAAATGACTTGTAGATACTTCTGTATGACTCCGCGCTGACTCGTAGCTTACTGAGCAGACATGCATTTAGCTATTATTAGAAGTAGCATACTTGTATTTAAGTAGTGCAAAACTACAGTCAAGCCTCAGCTTGATCTTAGTTTTGAATACCTCTTAACATGAGCGATTATTCTGTTACCTCAGTGACAACTAAGTGACTCTCCCTCCCTTGTCTAGGATGGCAAGATTGTTGTAAATAATGGCACGGACGACACCATACAGCCTGAAATGCCTGGCTGTCCTTACCTCTGTAACTGACCTCAGAGAGACCCCGACAGGTGGTTTGTAACCTGTGTGGTAGTGTAACCTACCATCACACTAGGGAAATCTGACTAGCAAAACCCAACTGTTCCCTAACCTGGACGAACCTATGACGAGACCAGTAAACAATGACGCTTAAACCCTAAACGGTAACAACGACCTAGTGGCAACATAGCATATACTATATACTAGTTGCTTGTATTCTCAACATCTGCAAATAAACAGTGCATGTACTGTTAAGGTTGATTCTTGAATTGAAAGGCAGTTGGGAGCTGCCAACTTAAGAAAGTGGAAGTATGACTAACCCAAGTCATCTAGATATAGAGGACTTGGATCAGTTATACCATTTGCCTTACTATCCCCCAGGATGAAAATCCAATAAGTAATTATATGTAATTCAATATAGTAATGGCTCTACAGCCATCTAAGAGTTGTCCAGTTGTATCTATATCCATTGATCATGGTATTATTCAATATTTACATGACTTATAGTAATCATGACTTTTTTTTTGCTGAGAGTGGCAGAGTTTACCAGGTATCCTTATTCCTACTATTTCAGTCCTTTTTTAAGTATCTGATAACTACTTGGGGGAATGGGCCATTGCTCTGCATGGCATATCCAAGTCCATTATTGGAATATTACAATTATCTACTAAACTCATAGCATGGTATTTAGGTCATAGAAATTTAGTTACACACTTAGTAAAACATATAGTTGTTTTTTTAATCTTAAAAATAAGCATCTTTGAACTACCTCATTTGAATATTCATATCATAGTTGGATTGCATAATACTTAAGATGTAGATTAGCTAGTTTAAGGGACCAAGCAATGCATATAATGTCTCATTAAAATCATATTATTTGTATTCTAAGATAAAGGAAGAATGACAATAGGGCACAGCCTTTTTTGGCAGTTTTTTGAGTCCTTTTTCATGGGATTTTTGATCTGTTTTTGATCAAAAAATGGCCAAGAAAATGATTAAAAAAGAAAGGAAAAAGCCTTGATGTGAAACCTCCCTTTTCACCCAGAGTCTTTTTTTACCTATTTTTCATTAGTAAATTTATTGTGAAATTATTTAGTAATAGTATTTTGTAATATGAACCTCATATAAACAACATCAAAAAATGAGTGTAGAAAAAACAGCTCAAAAACATGCAAAAGGAGCTCCAAAGCTTCTTTTGCATAGTTGAAAAAAAGGCCTTTTTTTCAATTTGCATTTTTTCAAGAATTCTGAGCTCTGAAAAACAAATAAAAAATCTCACAAAAAATGTTAATATCGCAAGCAAACATATAGTAGACTTGATGCTATTTGTCAATAGGATAGCATTCCTCTCAGTAAAACTATCACTGGACTTGATGCATGTTATGATATGACAGATGGGTGCCTCTGTTATTAACTATGGATTAGGTCTCCAGATAACTAATCTGAGACTAAGACTCAAGAACAATATACATGTTCTTGGAATGAGTTGATGAAGATCTGTACTCTCTCTGTAGTTGTGTTATTCTTTGTTGAGCAGCATCCTGTATTTACATAGTAGAGAGGACTATTCTTACCTTAGAGCTTACTTAGTTTCTTAGATAGCTTAGGTGCTAGTTACTGACTACTACGAATATAATTTGACAAAGGACATAAGGTCCAGTAGCTTTACTTATATACATAATTGCTGTTTGTACAGCTTTGTACAATGGTCCATGCACATATACACTAACATATCATGTGACTACATATAGAACCTTGTAGAAGGTTATGGAATGTTCGTGAGAGTCACGTGCCATAGAGCATATATGTGTGAGACATGTTATCAGTCACATGCTCCATCACATGATCAATTATGTAATCAGTCATGTGATTGTTGCTGTTGCAACATTCTTATGTTTGGACATTAAGAGACTCAATGAAAGGTATGAATGTTTATTTGTTGAGACAAGTAAACAGAGGTTTGTACAAGAGAGTCAATACTAAGATCAAGCTGAAGAGCCTGAGTTTTATGTCCTGCCTATTTATACTACCAGAGTACAATGATGAGTAATACAATGAAAGTCTGAAGAACAATGATGAACAGAAGAGAACAATAAGAAGTGAGAGAATAATGGCATGATTCTACTAATAATAGAAAGCTCATTGTTCTGAAAACTAAGTAAGTGTTCTTGTGCTATTAATATACACAGGAAAGTCCAGGGAGATAAGAAAAAGTCTAGTGTTACCGTTTTGGGGTTTAGGCATCATTATTTACTGGTCTCGTCATAAAGATGTCCGGGTTAGGGAACAGTTGGGGTTTGCTAGTCAGATTTCCCTAGCGCGATGATAGGTTACACTACCACACAGGTTACAAACCACCTGTCGGGGTCTCTCTGAGGTCAGTTACAGAGGTGGGGACAGCCAGGTGTTTCAGGCTGTACGGTGTTGTCCGTGCCATTATTTACAACGATCTTGCCATCCTAGACAAGGGAGGGAGAGTCACTTAGTTGTCACTGAGGTAACAGAGTAATCACTCATATTAGGAGGTACTCAAAACTAAGATCAAGCTGAGGCTTGACTGTAGTTTCGCACTACTTAAATACAAGTACGTTACTTCTAATAATAACTAAATGCATGTCTGCTCAGTAAGCTATGAGTCAGTGCGGAGTCATACAGAAGTATCTACGAGTCATTTAGAAGCAGACACAAGTCACTACGAGTTAATAGAAGTAGAATGCGAGTCAAATATAAAACATGTATGGGAAACAAGTAAACAAGGCAAGAACGTGTTGTGCATGCATTCTAAAGTCCAGAGAGATAGCACGTATCTGGATAAGGTCATAACATCTGGAATCATAACAAAAAAGAACTCAAAAAACTGCCAAAAAAGGCTGCATAAAACACCCTAATGACAACAAGGGAATACTATGTATGTGAACAGAGCTTTAAATTTGAGTTTTTCCTATATGAAAACATATCAGCAGTGCTACAATAACTTACCAATTCAACTAAGTCATAGTCAAGATGAAATGCAAATTGATTCAAGCATAGAAACACATCAGAATTGTCAAAAGCAACTTAAATCTGCAAAAAGAAAGTGAAAAATGCAAAGACATGAAGAAAAATTTATTATTTCTCACCCAAAACTTGTCCAAATCTTTTAGCATCAAATTCTACACCTTTCAATTAACTACAAGCATCTTAGATCCATAATGTATATAGCAGGGATTGTAAGGGGAACCCCAAGTTCAATCCTTCGAAACCACTCAGCAATACCTCAACATCACTTACCACTACCCTCAATACAACTTCAACATGCTTACTAGCAGGGAGTTATATATTTAGATACAGTTACTAAGGCTGCCACCCATCTAAGATGGTAACCTTCCTTCAATACCTCTTCTATTTTTATCCACATATATAGCAACACCCCTGGACAGAAATCCTTAGACTTTTCTCTTTGGATTTCCTGTCCAGGTGAGTAGATAGAATATGTATACTTTACAATATAATAACTTCGGATTTTCTGTCCAGTTCGATGTGCTTCCTGTTTCGCAGCCTGTTGTGACACTTTGAAACATGCATCACACAAACTGCCCAGTTGCCCTTATAGGGATCACAGAGGAAATGAAGAAAACATAAAATCCGAAGGTTAAAATGCATTTTCCCACAGTTGCAATACTCACCACACTTACTATGATAATGCAAAATCAAATCAAGCACAGCTTTTCTGATCACATCAAAACATGCATCAAAGTATTTTTAAGCAGTGTACAATTCAAATTTTGCAATGTAAACACCCTACAGACTGCATTTCTTGATGCTACCTTTTGCAAATTTTGGATATAAATTCTCCTCAACATCCTCTTTCAATCTACACCAAATGTGAGCATTTCTGTTCACTCATTCCCTTTAAAATCAACATTCATTCAACAAAATGTTTTCTAACTAATCACCTACATTACTTTACATACACCAATACTATTATATGTTACAATGTACCTACTTCTCTAATATACACATATTCCCTATACAACAAACTCCTGCCTTTTGCTCTTCCCTCTTCACAATCTGTACCTTTTTTACACTAATGTACCAGATACAATATAAAATTAATGATTTTGAAGACAAGTCAAAACCACTCAACTAAAATTCTCAAAACAAAAACAAAAAAAAACTAAATTTTTCCTCACCTTCTTCCCAATGAACCATAGCAGGTTTTGTGATGCAAAAAAGATAGCCTTATGTCCCTGATATATAGTAAACAGCACATTGTCCAAGGGCATACACACTTATTCAGCAGAACCATTTTTCCCACATCAAGCTTAAGATGAACACAAAATGTGTATGCCAATTATCATGTGCAGAGTTCCCACATCAAGCTTGGAATGAACACAAAATGTCTGTGCCAATTATCACATGCACATTTTCCCATGTCAAGCTTGAAATGAACAAAAAATCCTGGTTATAAGACCAACTCCTTACAGACTCAGAACTTAAGATCTACTTCTTTAGTCACATCAAGCCAATTCAACAGTGTAACTTCCAGCCCAGGAACAACACAGGTGACCCTCAGTAAAAAAGGAAGTCTCCAGAAACTTGTGTGAAAGTAAGGTAATAGTCCCAAAAAACTCAGTTGACTTTTGACCAACTGAATTGTATTCTGATATGCAGAATTCTGACTGTCATTTGAGTCTCATCTGAGTTCTGTTTTTTTTATTTTTAAAATTGGGGTCAGTAGAGATTCATCTAACGTTCAGATAAGAGTCATATAAAAGTAATGTAATAGTCACTTAATATTCATGCAAAATTCAGGAGGTAATAACAATCAGCGTGCTTTTCGATATTCCGTTGTCGGGTGATTGGTCTATATGTGAGTGTCAGCCAAGAGTTATCATAACCAAATAAGCTTCAAGCATAGAAAGGGGGTTATTGAGCTGATTTCCGTTGGATTCTTCGTTTCGTGCGTGAGATGGTGGCGCTCTCACATCCTGCCAAAACTGACCTGGTGAAAAGTGCTTCCTTTGTGAACTATGCGACGATTATGTCAAACGGAGATTATATCACGGCAATGAGCAACGAGTATAAAACTTCCTTTACCACCTAATGCAACTAACTTCTACAGATTATCTCTCCCTATTAACAAACCAACACCTACCTTTTTTTAATGATTTCTACCTATCTCTATGTTTTGGCAACCTGGTTGTTTGCCCATTGGCTCAAACGCCTGTCCCAGAAACGGCCACCATTACCTCCGGGTCCACCCGCAGACCCATTAATTGGCCACCTTCGAATCATGCCTTCTACCAATCAAGAGAATGTGTTTTATGAATGGTCCAAAAAATATGGTATAATATTCTTTGACTGATACAGTGAAATGGTTTTTCATAATGCTCCTCAGGTGATGTTATGCATCTAAGAGTTCCTGGACAGTCCATTATTGTCATAAACTCTGTCAAAGCTGCTGTCGAGTTACTCGACAAAAGGGGCAATAATTACAGTGACCGACCGAGTTTTGTGATGTTCGAGTTGTGTGTAGCTTTCAGGATTCAACAGATTCTCCCTTTCATTGACTTGAATCCAGGATGGGCTGGGACTATACCCTGTCAGTTATGAGATATGGGAAAAAATTTCAACTGCATCGTAAACTTCTTCAGCAATATTTTGCTATTGCGAAATGTGGTGCTTATCATGAAGTTCAACAACAATCGGCCCATGACCTGGTCCTAAATCTTTCTCGTACTCCAAAAGACCTGGAAGATCACCTACAACTGTTGATAAGTTCCGCTTCTTGACCTCTGCCCCGTTAGCTAATCTCAGTATTTCAGTTTTGCGGCTTCCATGGTTATCGGAATAACCTATGGACAAACCATTACCTCCAATGATAACACTTATATGGATATTGGTAAAAAAGTAGAATATGCATTGAGTCATTGTGGAGCTCCAGGGAACACTCCAGTCGATGTCCTACCATTTCGTAAGTTTCATCATGCTACCAATTATTGTCATACTAACTAAAATACTTGTCAGTGAAGCACATGCCACAATGGTTCCCAGGAACATTTTATGCGACAAAAGCGAGAGAATTTAGTAAGTTCGTCCGGAAGATGCGTGAATATCCATTCCAAATCGTCCAAAAGCAGCTTGTATGTCAACTGGGATTACAGAATATCTCCCTCGTCATCTTTAACCCTTGTTTTCCTAGGCGGAAGGTACAGCAAAGCCATCGTACCTGGCATATCACCTCGACAGGCTATTTCGCGAAGGGTCTGAATGTGATACCGATATTCATGACATAAAAGGATCTGCTGCTGCAATCTATGCTGCTGGAGCAGAGACTGTTGGTCATTATTTTCTGAGCTTGGCCTCAAAGCTAACTTGGAGACAATCAGACTTGGTCAACTATGTCTATTTTCATGTTAGCCATGACATTGAATCCGGGATGCCAAAAGAAGGCTCAGGAAGAAATTGATTCCGTTGTGGGTTCAGAAAGGCTGCCAGAATTTGGAGACAGAGGAGATCTTCCGTATGTTAACCTAATACTTCAAGAAACCTATAGGCATGTAAAGATTTCCTCTCCGATATTTGCACATTAACAAAGCAAAATATTTTAGATGGAATAGCGTTCTGCCTATGGGTACTACTACAATATCTTCTAGAATGCTTACGACCTGACCCATGACCTAGGTGTACCACATCGCACTGTGGAAGATGATGTATACAATGGTATGTTTATTCCGAAGGACTCAATTGTTATTGCAAACGGACGGTATGTGATGGTATTTACAATGAGTGTCAAAGCTCTTGTTAACCAGTCTGGCTCAGTGGTATGGCCATCGACGAGAAGGTTTACCAGGAACCTCTCGTATTTAATCCAGATCGATATTTGGATAAACCCTACGGTCGTGGAGAACCAACTCCCACGTCACAGTTCGGATTTGGTCGAAGGTGTGTTATCCGCCATATAGTACCTTCGGCATATCTAAACATATATGCAAGAATTTGTCCTGGCAGGCACTTTGCAGACGCAGGCTTGTTCATTGCAATCGCTTACATTCTCTCTGTTTTCAATATAAAGAAGGTGATTGGAGAGGATGGGAAAGAAATTACACCAGAAGTTGCCTTACAAACAGGTCTAGTGAGGTACGTAGAGTTTCTATTTTTCTTCACTGACTTCTAACTTGGTGCCAGTCATCCTAAACCCTTCCAGTGTAAGTTGGAGCCAAGAAATGGGGCAGCGGCGGCGCTATTGGCTCAGATGAGTACCACCGAATAAATCTGTGCTTATATATCCTGGAAACAACTGTAACAATAATACCAATTTCAAATCACAAAGTTCTGTCATACTTTATGTCAACAAAAGAACAACGAACTATAGCTTATAATGAGAGAACCACTAGGATTTGAAAATAGCGTTTCGGGTTATCTAGTAAGATAGACCAGATCATAAACCAAGAGAAAACCTTGCTTGCAATGGAATGATGTCGACTTTCAAGAGGGTCTTGCATGACATATGTTAGTCCTAACTATAATGGTTCCGGTGTCACTTGTGTTACAGTTCTGTCTAAGATTTGGAGAAGTGAGTGCAAGCTTTACCAGGTATCTTGAATCCCTACAATTTTAAAGTTTCTCAGTGTCTGCTGTACTCGCCAACTCAATAAAAATTTCCAGCTTATGAGTGGCATAGCTCAAAAACTGTTAGACCAACTAAAACACCTCAATTCAATTTCAGTGAAGGGCATAAATTCCATTGGTTGAGGTCTGGACGTGTTAACGAGTGGGACCATACGCATAATATGTGTTAGTATACTGTGAACCTTCCTAAAATTCAACGATTTCATCCAACATCCTCTGCGAACTTGCATTGCGAGGTCGAATTATACATTTGTACTCTTTGGGATGACTGCAGAACTGTAAGTAAATCAATACGAAACTGTCACCAATATCACGTACTTTGCTAACCCTGAATCGAATGCAATTTCAGGAGTGATCTCATTTCCATGCTTATCAATTGCTTTCTCTATTGTAAATGCTGCTAACACTGATGCGATTGCAAAGAAGACGCTTTGGTCTGCTAGGTGGCGACCAGGGCATATTCTGGTAGGTTGGAAGAATAAGGCGACGTATCAAAATAATAACCCCATTTCATAACCCACCTGCGTCCATAGCCATATTGAGCAGTCGGAACAGGTTCATTTCTACCTATCGGGTTAGGAAAATAGCGATCCGGGTTGAATTCTCTAGCATTTGCATATGTGTCTTCATTCCAGAAGATTCCTCTGGAGGTTCAGATATGAGAAAATAAAATGAACCAGTATTTATAATCCAGAAATAACCTTGTATTGGCAATAACAATTGATCCTTTTGGAATGAACATGCCCCGGTAAACATCATCCTTGACTGATGTATGAGGGATACCTGCACAATGCATAGGTCAGATCGATGATGAATCGTCCCAACTATCAATGATTCCCCCAAAGACATACCTAGAGGTGCGACGGGGTTCCACCTTGACTATTGTTAGTATGTGACATAAAAATGGGAAAAGGTAGGCATTACCGGTAACACTCAAGAATGAGATTGTTAAGGTATGGTAAAGATGATCGATCCCCAAATTCAGGTAGTTTTCCAGGTCCAACTATGGTGTCGAGTTCTTCTTGAGCTTTCTTTTGGCATTCTGGGTGTAACACCATGGCCAGCATGAATATTGCCAGAGTGGACGCAGTCTAATGGATCCAGTCATTGAGATTGATTGGGCAATAAGGTCTGGCTCACAGTATCTGCCCCTGCAGCGTACATCATCACACCAGCGCCTTGTATATCGTGGTCAGTGTATTCACATTGGTCACCTTCCTGATGAAGTTTCTCGAGGAGGTGAGCCATGAAAGACGGTTTTGCAATTCCTTGAGCCTGCAAAATGTTGCATTATATCCCATGAAATGAACCTGAATACACGTACCATCTGCTTCTGGCATTCATTGAACGGATATTCTCGCATGTTTTCGATAAGCGGTCGTATAGCTCTTGACATAGTAGCGTAGTACGTTCCTGGAAACCAAGTTGGGAAATATCGTACTGGTACTGTATCAGTGTCATAAAACGAGACTCGATGGAGGACCTCACATATTGGCACAAAATCAACTATAGTGTTTCCTGGAGGACCGATGGTGGTCATTGCATGGACAATTGCATTCCCCATTTGAGTGTACTTGTCATCATCCAAAGTAGCAGTATGTCCGTAGCCGATGTCGATTATCACATTTGTCGCAAATCTTTGCAGAATTTGTAAGATATCTTATTTTATAGAACTACCGTCGATTCGTACCGTTTGAGATGTGCATCAAACTCTTTTGGATCTTTTCGTAAATGAAATAATAGTCGTCGAGACTCTCGCATGAGTACATCCCGAAAGCTTTCGCATTGCTTCTGGGAGAAATATTGAAATATTTTCCTATGTAGTCGAAGCTGCTTGCCGTCTCTCATCATAAGCAATGAAGTTGAACCCCATCCCGATCTACGACGACAAATTTAGCATTGAAATTTGTAAACTGAAATGACTTCTTACAGCTCAGCAAGCACGAATCGTTGCCTGTCACTATAATTATGACCCCTCTTATCGAGTAGATCAACAGCTGCTTCGTGGCTATTGAGGGCAATGATTGATCCCCCAGGTATTCGAAGTTGCATAACATCCCCTGTTAACGATTTTCAGTCGCCATAAGTTAGCGGTAAATAGCCATCCTGGTTATAAGGGGTTACCATAGATCTGTGACCACTCGAAGAGTTTGAATTCTAGACCAACAGATGGGATGATGCGAATGTGTCCAATCAGGGGGTCCGCAGGTGGTCCGGGAGGCAAAGGAGCTCTTTGAGGACGAGGTCGTAGCCAAACGAAGAAGCCAAAACCGGATAAAATGGCTGCCAACAGGACAGGAAAGGCCATGGACTAAAAGGTACTAGTCTCGAAAGTTGAGGGAATTGACGCAGTGGGAGAGAGAAAGAATTAAAATATTGTATCACATACTTCCTACAAAAACACTTATATCCTTCAGTACTTAGAGGCTGTGACAAATCCTGCACATTCTAATAATATACTTGTGTAGAGCGCCGAAGTCCTTACATATAGTGCCTTGGTGGCCGTAAAAGCCGACCTTACTGTATCACTCGAAAAGTCATTCGCCGATGTTGTAGGTAGTAACGCGCAGGAGATGCTGAAGGCCAGCAATTTGATGCCGTGGAAGCGACGAATGCTTGCGGTATTGCGTGACCTTGGACTGGAACAACTTACCATGGTCAAAGAGTCAAGAGGACGACTTGGCGTTCTCGCAACCAGATGCGCATTATACAGAATGACAGCTGATGAATCTAATTTTGACATCTCAAAATTACGAAAGCTACAGGAAGAACTACACCTTATGGAGAATTTAGTGCTGATGAAGACTGTTATGATTTTATACCTTGGATCAAGTGCAATAATGACCAAACATGATTAAATATAAATATGTACAACGCCAACTTTGACTCGCGACAGAGGGGCTGGCACATTTCCATATCGATCAGGGTCGCTCCCTCGACCGAGGTCCTGAGAATCCCGGTCTGACTCTTAATTTCTGATTTGTAAGCATTAAGATGTACCTCTATCGCGATTTGGAGGTCAAAGTTGGCATTGTACATATTTATATTTAATTATGTTTGGTTATTATAAGGATGCACCTCCATCGAGCGAATGAGGGCATGCTGGTTTTAGGAGCCTGCCCGATCTAATTTAATATAATAAACGACTTGGGTTTTATAAGATCACGTGAACATCAGCAAACTCCGGGTCTGCTATAGCACTCCATAGTGTCCATAGTGGACCCGGAGTTTGCTGATGTACGCACCACCGGTCAATAAACGAGGAATCAAAAAAAATAAAATAAAATAATATGTAAGTCAGTATCCTTTTCGCTGTCTGAGAGTTATCCGGCTATATCTATATCAACAGATCATGAGGTTTTCCAGTAGCCTGTAACCCCTGCTTCCCAAGGATGCGTTTGCACTGTACATCTTATAGCCTCATCTAGTATCATTGTCTGTAGGTATAGCTTCAGACCTTCCTGTCATTACCTGTATAAACGTTGACATGATGTGTAATAACAGTGACCATTGCGCAAGTACCTAGCTGATGGTAACTGATGCTGCTGATTCAAACCACAAATCAGCTACAACTGTCCGAGAAAAAGAATCACATCTTCGTTGTTGCAGATCAGGTAGAGATGATATTGTGTTTAAATCTAGGCTAACAACAAGCAGTCATCTAATGTTCTGTGTATACTATGTACCGCGGCAATTCGACTTCTGATTCCTTGACCGAACCTAGCAAGACACCGGACCGGAACCAATTTGCACAGTCCTTCCTTGCCCTGATTCAAACATTTGTAGCTGTATGAAGTTACCATGTTCGCTCCCACACTTTTATCAAAACTGTCGTGTTATTGGCTGACAAGATCTCAGAAAATCAAGAATGAGCTGTGCCAGATCTATATATCAATATTTACGCCTTTAGGACCTGCTGCAAATGTGAGCTATTTGCCGTGTCAAATCCGGTATACCCTTTGCCGATTCTACGTATGACTCCCCTTGACTTGTAGTTGCTCTGAGAGATACTTGTCTTATGATCTGGCCCACTCGCAGATTCCCTGTTTAGGACGACTCATGTGTTGTGCCTGAGAGCTGATTTCGCTGTACTGAAAGGAGAGGGTATAACTAAATCGTCACATTCCCCCCAGTACGCATCTCGATATGCAATCTGAAAAGAAGCCGGATGAACATGAATGATATAACCAGTGATTACCAATCCTACCCATAAGCTATTCAAATTGTTAATATTCTCATCCCAGGTCTGCGTCATTATGTATGTGCATTGCACGAAAATGTTCCAATTCCAACTATACTTCACGAATAGTGCAATACCAGCGGGTAACTGGTAATTAGAGCAAGTCTTCATGGCTCCGCAGTGACAAATGTACATTTCCGATACCAGCGTTTGGCTATAACTACAGGTATGTCCCTCCTAAGTTCTTCGACTGGCTGCAGACGGCCCAATCAGGCAGCTTGCGATGGAAGCTGACAGAACACTGGACCCAGAATCAATTTCGCACGGTTCCTCTAAATCCCGATAACAACCCACAACAAGTTTGGGACCGTTCCCACACTTTCACCAACGAGGTGTCATGGGTTGGTAGCTACCACAATCTCGGGAAACCTTCTAATCACTGAAGAATAAGCTGTACCGACTTTGTATGTCAGCTATACTTCACGAATAGTGTCATGCTAGCGGGTATCTTTTGATTAGAGTGATTAATACTTCTAAATTTCAGCTTTCACAGCTCTACAATGAGGGAGATCCAATTCTCACACCATGAAGAAAGCGATTGGAGAGCCAGAACTGTTCAAATTTATTGGATAACAAGATAAGGATTCGCAAACATTGCAAAATTCTTCTAGGATTCTTTATGTGGCACTTGCATATATGTGTGGTATCGATCAGTATGATTCAGTGTTCCACAGACTTGTGGTTGGTGCTATCTATGAGCACCGGCCAGAGTTGTCTTGCATCATAACAATCCAATTCTAGCAGAACATATAACTCTGCCCAATACTGAAAATATAGCTTAGAACATCGTTTGAGCTGGTTTCTGATGGATATGTATGGGCTTCAGTGAACCAAGGGATGCAAATCACTTTGGTGAGATTTTTCAACACTCATGAGTTAGCGATTGAATGAAAAGGCTAATCTAAAAGTATGTGAAGTATCATAAGCCAAGAATGTTCGATATTAAGCGTGTTCTCCTATTTGCAACTTATGGTAGTACCACCCTGATCATCACGATATGATCCCATTGGCGGCTGTCATCCGATGTTTGTTCAGCCATTTCTACATCAACGATGCTTATAAAACCCCGTCGAAGTTGATGTGAGGAGAAGCACATCTACCAGCCTTGTGACAATCTCAGAATAGAGATGATATCATGTCAATGAGTATAAAACCTCCTTTACTACTCGTTATATAAGGGATATCGCGCTGTGATATCAATCCCACACCTACCATTTTCGAATGATTTCTACCTATCTATATGTTTTAGCAACCTGGGTATTTGCCCATTGGCTTAAACGCTCTTTACAGAAACGGCCACCATTACCTCCGGGTCCGCCTGCAGATCCATTGATCGGCCACCTCCGAATCATGCCTTCAACAAATCAAGAAAATGTGTTTTATGAATGGTCCAAAAAATATGGTATGCCATTCTTTGACCGATACAGTGGATGGTGTTTTATAACATTTCCCAGGTGATGTTATGCACTTAAGAGTCCCTGGACAATCTATCATTATCTTAAACTCTGTGGAGGCAGCCGTCGAGTTACTCGACAAGAGGGGCAATAATTATAGTGACCGACCGAGTTTCCCGATATTCGAGTTGTATGTAATTTTCAGGGTTCAGCAGGTCCTTCTCCCTTTCATTGACTTGATTATAGGATGGGCTGGGAGGATATTCTAGGATTTATGCGATATGGGAAAAAGTTTCAACTGCACCGTAAACTTTTCCTGGAATATTTTGCCGGTGGGAAATGTAGTGCCTATCATGAAATGCAACAACAATCGGCTCATAATTTGCTCCTGAATCTTTCTCGCACTCCCCAAGACTTTGATAAACACTTACAACGGTCGAGATTTTTGCTTGTTAACTTCTACCCCGTTAGCTGATCTCGGTGCTTCAGTTTTGCGGCTTCTATGATTATCCAAATTGCCTATGGACAAACAATTACTTCCGATGATGACACTTACATGGATATTGGAAAAAACGCAGAATATGCATTGAGCAATTGTGGAGCTCCAGGGAATACTCCGATCGATGCCTTACCATTCTGTAAGTTTCATCGTGTTAACAATTATCATTCTAACCAAGATCCTGGTTAGTAAAACATATGCCGTATTGGTTCCCAGGAACGTTTTATGCGAAGAAGGCGAGGGAATTTAGAAAGTTCATCCGGAAGTTGCAGGAATATCCATTCCAAGTCGTCCAAAAGCAATTTGTATGTCAAGTGTAAATTCAATGTATCTACCAAGTTGCCGTTAACCCCCGTTTTCCCAGGCGGAAGGTACAGCAAAGCCATCATACCTGTCCTATCACCTAGACAGGCTATTTCACAAAGAATCTGAAAGTGGTATCGATATTCATGACATACAAGGATCCGCCGCTACCATCTATGCTGCTGGAGCAGAAACTGTTAGTTATCATCTTCCCAGCATAGCCTCATGTGAGATTATGACAAGTATATGTCTTAATAGTAAACACGCTAGCTCAGTGTTTGCGTGGTCAAACGACTATAATATTATTTACCTTAATAGTAAACACGCTAGCTACTTTACTATTAGTATAAATTGTAAGGAAAGTAAAGAACGTTCTCACCTCAGTGTTTGCGTGGTCAAACGACTGAGGTGTTCAAAAAATATCAAGATGTTTAAATATTTAAAGAGCAGATAGGCTATACCTTTTCGAGGTAGCGTAAAAAGAGAAAACAAACGAATCTACTTTTAAGTGATCAAAGGAGGACATAAAAAAGGAATGGTATAATTATTGACGCAGGTGTTAATAAAAGGAATAGTATAATAAGAAGAAGGTGCGTTATGTCCGATGAGTTTAGGTGCGCGTTTGGACTTGCGCGCGCTTGTTATTTCAACACCTCATAGCTAACTCGGAGACAATCAGACTTGGTCAACTATGTCCATTTTCATGTTGGCCATGACATTGAATCCAGAATGCCAAAAGAAGGCTCAGGAAGAAATTGACTCCGTCGTTGGTTCAAAAAGGCTCCCAGAATTTGGAGACCGAGGAGATCTTCCGTACGTTAACCTCATACTTCAAGAGACCTACAGGTATATAGAGATCAACATTCCAATTTTATGTGATGGATCTTACAAAATAAACTGTTTTAGATGGAATAGTGTTGTGCCCATGGGTACGACTACAATATCTTATCGCTGGCCCAGGATACTTACGACCATGACCTAGGTATACCACACCGCGCCGTGGATGATGATGTATACCATGGCATGTTCATTCCGAAGGACTCGATTGTTATTGCAAATGGACGGTATGTCGTAATACCTACCATGAGTGTCAATACTCTTGTTTACCAGCCGGGTTCAGTGGTATGACCATCGATGAGAAGGTATATCAAGAACCTCTCGCATTTTATCCAGACCGATATTTGGATAAGCCACATGGTCGTGGAGAACCAATTCCTACGTCACAATTTGGCTTTGGTCGAAGGTATGTTGTCTGCCTATATAGTATCTTCGACATCTCTAAACCATATCCAAGAATTTGTCCCGGAAGGCACTTTGCGGACATAAGCTTGTTCATTGCAATAGCTTCCATTCTCTCTGTTTTCAGTATAAAGGTGATTGGAGAAGATGGGAAAGAGATTACACCAGAAGTTGCCTTGGAAACGGGCATTGTGAGGTACGTGGATTCTCTACCTGTCTGCATATGAATGTGCTGACTTCTGACCTGAAACAAGTCATCCTAAATCGTTTCAGTGTAAGTTGGAGCCAAGAAATGAGGCCGCGCGAGTGCTTTTGGCTCAGATGAGTCTCACCGAATAAATCTGCTGTATATCCTGGAATATGGCAATACCAACCACATTTGCGTGGACTCGGTCACATACCAAGAATATTGATGTCAACGAACGAGAGGTTGAAAAACGACATTTCGGATTATTGAGTACGATAGAAGAAATGACGACCTTTTATTCCTCAGATAATAAACCAATTTTCAATTTCGAAGAAGACTTGCTTGCAACATTATCAAGGACGATCCAACTGAATTGAGACGGAGGTCTAGAATGTGTAGATGATGTCTATAAAAGACCTATGAAAATGAGGTATGTGAAAACATATCTTATACAACTGCGACCGAGTTCCCCCGCCTGTGGTCGAGTAGGCTAATCACTTCACAAAATATCCGGACTCTGAGACGTAGTAAGATAGTCACAGAAGGAAGTATTTAAGTGAACAAGGAGTAGTGACAGAGTTACCATCTCTTTCTCCCACCACAATGTTCACTCAACTCCTACAAATTTGCTCGCTCTCGTTACCCACCTACTCCAAATATTACTACCTCGGAGAGAACACCCAGTCTGCACAACACCGATTCCAAATCAAAATCAGTGTCTCCAACAACGAACTCATCCATTCGATGCAGCTCGTCTCGTCGCTAGTTGGTACTCGCGCTAGGGTCGGAGGTCACCCCAGATAGTCTGATAGCATGGCACAGGATCTCCTGATTAGCATTACATAATGCCACGTTGAGCAAGGGAAATGTGAACTTGACATACCACAACAGAAATCCCAGAATATCGCGCTAGAACAAAACACTATTCCCGCGCTAAGTACTGTACCATTCGGAGTCGACCATCTTTCGGTTAATCACGGCTCTAGCACATCGTTAATCATTGATGGATTGATTTGCTGATGGGATTGAAACTTCCGCAACAAGCTTCTGGCATTGGAACATTCTTAATACCAGTGAACGCATTGGCATAATTGCATTGTATCTTATTAACTGAGGTCCTTAGTAAATGTATAAAATTTACCGAAGGGATAGAGACAATGGATGCTGAGCGCTGAAATATATGAACTAACTGAAAGATGGTCGACTCCGAATGGTAGGAGAGGATAGTAAGCATTAGATATTCTTACCAAGGCCTTACAAAGAAAGGTACACGAAGCACTTACTTATGAGACCGGAGTGATACCCAGGGTGTATAGATACTTATTATAGGTTATACCCTCAATTCACGTCTTATTAGGATTACTTACGGGCTGTGTTTCAATGAAGAGATATTTATTATTGTTTATATCATGGCTATGCTCTGTCTTTTATATTACCTTCTACGTACCGACTGCACGCACCTCAGTCAAGACTTGCATCTGCCAGTTTCTAATGATATCTACTTACCTATATGTTTTAGCAACCTGGATATTTATCCTTTGGCTTAAACGCTCTTTACAGAGACGGCCACCATTACCTCCGGGCCCGCCCGCAGACCTATTGATCGGCCACCTCCGAATTATGCCTTCAACAAATCAAGAGAACGTGTTTTATGAATGGTCCAAAAAAATATGGTATGCCATTCTTTGACCAATATAGTGGACTGGTGTTTTATAACGTTCCCCAGGTGATGTTATGCATTTAAGAGTCCCTGGGCAATCCATCATTATCTTGAACTCTGTTGAAGCCGCCGTTGAGTTACTCGAGAAGAGAGGTAATATTTACTCTGACCGACCGAGTTTCCCGACATTCGAGTTGTATGTAATTTTCAGGGTTTAACAACCCTTTCGTTGACTTGATTCCAGGATGGGCTGGGATAACACTCTACCATTTATGAGATATGGGAAAAAGTTTCAACTGCACCGTAAACTCTTTGAGCAATATTTTGCCAGTGCGAAATGTAGTGCTTATCATGAAATTCAACAAAAATCGGCCCATGACTTGGTCCTAAATCTTTCTCGTACTCCCCAAGACCTGGAAGAACACCTACAACGGTAAAGAGTTTTGTTTTTGAATTCTACTCTGTTAGCTGATCTCAGTGTTTCAGTTTTGTGGTTTCTATAATTATCCAGATTGCCTATGGGCAAACAATTACCTCCGATGATAACACTTACATGGATATTGGAAAAAACGTAGAATATGCATTGAGCAATTGTGGAGCTGCTGGGAATACTCCGATCGATGTGTTACCATTCTGTAAGTTTGGTCATACCAAAAATCAACATCCCTAACAAAAGTCTTGATTAGTAAAACACATGCCGTATTGGTTTCCAGGAACGTTTTATGCGAAAAAGGCGAGAGAATTTAGAAAATTTATCCGGAGGTTGCATGAATATCCATTCCAAGTCGTCCAAAGGCAGTTTGTATGTCAAGTGGAAATTCTACGTATCTACCAAGTTGCCGTTAACACTTATTCTCCCAGGCGGAAGGTACAGCAAAGCCATCATACCTGTCCTATCACCTCGAAAGGCTATTTCACGAAGGATCTGAATGTGATATCGATATTCATGATGCACAAGGATCTGCTGCAACAATCTATGCTGGTGGGACAGAAACCGTTAGTTATTATTTTTCCAACATGTCCTCAAAGCTAACTTTGGGGAAACCAGACTTGGTCAACTCTGTCTATTTTCATATTAGCCATGACATTGAATCCAGACTACCAAAAGAAGGCTCAGGAAGAAATTGACTCCGTCGTCGGTTCAAAAAGGCTCCCAGAATTTGGAGACCGAGGAGATCTTCCGTATGTTAACCTCATACTTCAAGAGACCTATAGGTATGTGGAGATTAACCTTCCGACTTGCATATATCGTGGGTCTAACGAAAGTAAAACTCTTCTAGATGGAATAGCGTTCTGCCTTTGAGTACTACTACAAGAACTTATCGCTGACCTAGAAGGCTTACGACCATGATCTAGGTATACCACACCGCTCAGTGAAAGATGATATATATAATGGTATGTTCATTCCAAAGGATTCGATTGTTATTGCAAATGGACGGTATGTCGTAATATCTACCATGAGTGTCAAAGCCTTTGTTAACCCGTCTGGATCAGTGGTATGACCATCAACGAGAAGGTTTACCAAGAACCACTCAAATTTTATCCAGACCGATATTTGGATAAGCCACATGGTCGTGGAGAACCAATTCCCACGTCACAGTTTGGCTTTGGTCGAAGGTGTGTTATTCGCTCAATATAGTGCCTCCGACATCTCTAAAAATATCCTAGAATTTGTCCCGGGAGGCATTTTGCCGACGCAAGTTTGTTTATTGCGATAGCTTCCATCCTCTCCGTTTTCAATATAAAGAAGGCGATAGGAAAAGATGGGAAAGAGATTACGCCAGAGGTTGCCTTACAAACAGGTCTAGTGAGGTACGTAGAGTACTTCTTATGTGTTGGCATTTAAGTTCTGACTTGGCTGCTAGTCGTCCTAAACCGTTCCAATGTAAGTTGGAGCCACGAAATGAGGCAGCACAAGTGCTTTTGGCTCAGATGAGTCTCACTGAATAAATCTTCTGTATATCCTGGAATGTAACAATACCAACTTTAAATCACTTTTGCGTTCGATCACACACCAAGAATATTCATAGCAAAAAATGATACATTATAATCTCGAGAACCACCAGGATTTGACAAACGACATTTCTGATTATCTGGTACGATAAAACAAATAACAACCTTTTTTCCTTCAGATAATAAACCAAATTTCAATTTCGATGAAAACCTTGCTGACAACATTACCAGGGATGATCCAATTAAGATGGAGGTCTAGAATGTGTAAGTCGCGTCAGATAAAGACCTATGAATACGAGTGTACAAAAACATACACAGCTGCGACTGAGGTCTCCGGGCCTGTGTTCAGATAAGCCAGTCAATTTACGGAATATCTCGATTTTAAGTAAAGGGACATACCAGGGTCGGCAGAGAGTGTTGGGAAAGGAGTAGCTTTGCACTAGAGACAGGGAGAAGTATTAATAAAACTCTGATCGGACGGGACCATAGAAGCAAACTTACAGAAGCTTCGACGTCTGCCCTGGACTTACCAGCAGGGAAAGTGGGAGGCTTGAGAGAAGGTGCTTTCGGGCTTGGAATGACTTCGGAGCAATCTACAAGTCTGTTCCGGTTTTGGCCAAGAGTAGCAAGCTTTGACATGACTGCGCGGAACTTGGATTGCATACGTGCATGGTCAGCTGATATGTATCAAACCAGTTAGAAAGTTGTTTCTATATTGGTTCGTGCTTGGTTATACGTACTGATGAGGGATTGCCATTCGCAAGCGGTCCTAATTTTCAAATGCATTAGTCTACGTGGATAGATAAAGCAATAAAACAGACCTGCTGTCACGGGCAAGCAGAGCGTCCGATTGCAATCTTATTTCACCATGCAAAGGCGACATTGCTTGACCGTCATTGATTCCATTTCCTGGAATGACGTCGCCAACCAAGAGGGTCTGAAATGACACAGGTTAGTTTTATCTATAATGGTTTTGGTGTTGGATGAACATACCTCGATGAAGAAGTTAGAATCGAATGTGAAGGGCGTGGAATCGAAGGGAGTTCCCTGTAGGTTCTATGTGAGAATGCGACGATTAATGAAAGGAAGAAAATTTACCGGGATGGTAGGGTCAATGTTATCTGCAGCAGCAACAGTGTGCGAGATCAGGAGATCAACAATTTCCGTCGGGTTGAACCCAGCATCTCCCATTCTGCTAATGATAGTAGTGACGGAATCACTAGGTTCAGGAACCAGCAGGTCAGGCGATGCTTGAGAAATGTTGGAGCGACCGGCCAAGAATTCGAGGCGAGGAGCACCAGGGCAATTGGACACCCCGACAGCACCTGCGAATTGAATGCTAAAAGCGACATTAAGAAGTTTCTAGGTAGGGATTAGTTGGAATGCACTTACAAGTCACCAAAGGATACTTTGTGCTTGATAGCGAAGGGTCGCTGGACCTCAACGATCTCGTCGACACCGTTGTTCGCGTCTGCACATAATGAATCATGAGCGTCATATAAGAAGAGGAACCAGCTTATACTGACGGAAGTTGGTTTCAATGTCAGCAAAATGCATGATTGAACCATCTGTAGAGCCGTTAGTTAGGTGTCTTTCTTCGATAGCTTCAGAAGCTGACCTGCGCCACCACCCCTGTTAATGAATTATTAGCCTCGATTCGTTGACGTACAAAATATAACGTTTACCCAAATTTGCCTTGACGGAACAAGGCCGGGGAGAATCCAATGGCATCGTGGAATGTCAACTGGTGTTATATGATGGAGCACTTGAGTATGATTACGATAGTCAGTTGATTGTAAGACGTACTCGCAAGGACTAGAAGAAAATAAAACTTAGCAATCAAGTTCAAATAATAGTGGTTAAGAACATTTACCTCATGGACTTCCTCGCCTGTTTTGAATCAGGAGATATGAGCATTGACATTCAATATGACAATACAATTGTCTTACCGCACTCTCCACCGTCAAACCTTGAAAATGAAGTTTAGTGCACACGAACGAATATGTCGGATTGAAAAGGAACTCACAAATTTGGCTGGAGGTCGTCCAATACATCAAACCAGATACAACACTAGCCCCGGGTTAGTAATTGTCAAGTGATAGAAGTGGGCCGTGCCAACCTCAGCATTGCTGGCAGTTCTGCCGTTGCTGCATTGCGCAACCTTCTTGTTATCTGCTGCAGGCAGTGCCGCAACAGAGATAGCGAGAGCGAGCAATGGGAGAATAGACTTGAAAGACATCTGAGTGGAGAATTGGATGAGGTAGAAGAATCTGCAGGCAGCTTCTGGAGATTTGCTGAAGCAGGAGGGCAGTATTTATACTAAAACCAGAGCATCCGGATATTGAAGCCTCGTAGAGTTGGGAATGAAAGGGTACCGGAGGTGTGATTGCCAGTCGAAAGTACACATGCGTGTGCATCTGGGAGGTGCAACAGTCCAATCGGTTGCTTCAGTTATCTCGCACTCAGTAGGGGAATTTTGAAAAAGAGGCATTGACGACCAGTGTAGTCATGAGAGCATTTGATCCACAATAACGGAAACACCGAGATGATGTCGTTAGTTGTTTGAATGTCAATACCGATTTGGAACTCGAGAATACACTGAGCTATCATTAGCTGCGTCCGAAACCCGATATAATAAGACCACAACACCTTTGACGTGTATATTTAGCACGGAAATCACAAAATAAGCCATGTCACCTCTCTACACCCTCGCTGTCGTGGGTGCCAATGGTGACAGTTAAAGTGGAGCAACTATCCCAATGCCTTGGGGCAACATGACACTCGCCGCACGGGACAGAAAGATGGTTTAAACAACAATGGAAGACGCCGACGCGGCTAATATGAAGAAACCGACGCTTCCGGTCCCTTGATATTTCACATTTGTAACACACACAGACCGACCAGCTGGGTCAGGACAGTGGAAGGACTCAATACAAAGAAACCGACTTCAACGCACCGGGGAATGTCTGAAACGGTACGCGATCCCAAAATTTCGGATAGCAAGTTAAAAAAGTGTGTGTTCGCCAACTTGATATCCGAAATAAATCTCCTTGTTTTATGCCAGAAATAAACTTGTCATAGGAAAAAAAAATCATAACCATGGACACTCTTCAATGATGAAGGTCATTGAATCACACCATAAGCATTTGTTGGTTATTTATTTCTGTTCAGAATCCGAATAGACCCGATAAAATTTGGACTCGAATCTGGGTAAGTTGTATCATTTTGGTCAGTTCAGCAGTCATATGCATGCTCAGTATCAACCTTGGAAGTTATGAAGAAAACCCAGGCACTACAACACTTTCAGAAAAATCAGTTTCAATATATCAGGTGTTGACGCACATTGTCAGACTATCTTGGTCTAAGTACAGTATGTAATTGTTGAAAAAGCAAGCAAACCTGGTGCCTTTCGGATACCCCCAAATTCCAAAGACGATTGAAAAGTGTCACAAAATTGATCAAAAAACGACGATCAAAAAACGACCGAATTTACAAAGCTGCGCGAAATGCCCTAATGAAGTTGATTATGAGCGGAGATGATGCAATCATCAGCAGCGAGGCCAACAAGCTCAACATGCCAAACCAGGGGGCGACCCATGGAGCAATCCAACTCGAGTCGTTCAGCTTTAAAAAATTGAGTAATGCAGTAATAAGATTGAATTCAACCCCGCCCGTCATGAAAGTTGACGTCGAACTACAAGGCGGCGGTGCAGGCATCAAAGCAACATCCATGCAATAATGACCCTATCCAGTGCCTTCTCAGATTTCAGCAACCACAGATGAACAACAAACAATCTGGAAGTATAATCTCATACTAATAACTCCCCCACAAAACAGAAAACAGCAGGCCGAACACGCGTCACGACCCAACCCGAATCGAATCCTCCCTCCGTCTGCCCCCAAAAAGCCAAATGCCAAAAGCCAAACCCGTAAAAGCCAAACCCCACACAGCCCACCCAGTCTTAGCCCCAATTCCCCCACCTCAGTTACAGCCCATGCCCCGATTCTAAAACTCCTAACCACCCCCCCCCCGTTACCCGTCTCTTCCTCTCCTTTTCACTTTATTTCCCCCTCTTTTTCTCTTCTTCCCTCTTATCCTCTCTCACAAAGAGCCTCACTTCACCTCGTCTACATCACCCCTTCATTCCAATCACATTCCTTCTCCCCATCCTCATAACATACAAAACAATCCATTTATTCTCATCGTAAAAAACACAAATAATACTAATATAATCAAATACCCAGCGAATCTCCTCATGTTTAGGTCACCGCAATCCCCCTCTTTCCCCACTGGACAACGTAGAGAATACACTAGAAACAATAGCAACAACATAGTCAGTAAAGTAAATGCATGTAATGATCTACATAGGGCCCCGCCCCATTGATCATAGAATGGATTTTAAATTTAAAAAAAAAATAATCTCATAATTATCCATCACATGCTTGCAGACCACTGTAAGAGCTACTTGAGTTTTCTGACAAGTCGCTGGTGCAAATGTACACATCTCAAAGGAAGAGCTTTCTGCATGGAAGTGCATGAGGATGCCACTACTGAAGCTCGGGATGAATTTGGTCTTTCAAGTTCCGAGTCCGTAAGGAGTCGGTCTTATAACCGGGATTTTTTGTTCGTTTCAAGCTTGACGTGGGAATTGTGCACGTGATGATTAGCATACACATTTTGTGGGAAAAATAGTTCTGCTGAAGTGTATATGCCCTCAGACAATGTGCTGTTTACTATATATCAGGGACGTAAGGCTATCTCTTCTGCATGACAAAACCTGCTATGGTTCATTGGGAAGAAGGTGAGGAAAATTTTTTTTTGTTTTTGTTTTTGTTTTGAGAATGTTAGTTGAGTGGTTTTGACTTGTCTTCAAAACCATTAATTTTATATTGTATCTGGTACATTAGTGTAAAAAAGGTACAGATTGTGGAGAAGGGAGAGCAAAAGGCAGGAGGCTTGTTGTATAGAGAATATGTGTATATTAGAGAAGAGGTACATTGTAACATATGATAGTATTGGTGTATCAAGTAATGTAGGTGATTAGTTAGGGAACGTTTCGTTGAATGAATGTCGATTTTAAAGAGAACGAGTAAACAGAAATGCTCGCATTTGGTATAGATTGAAAGAGGATGTTGAGGAGAACTTATATGCAAATTTGCGAAAGGTAGTGTCAAGAAATGCAGTCTGTAGAGTGTTTACATTGCAAAATTTGAATTGTACACTGCTTAAAAATACTTTGATGCGTGTTTTAATGCGATCAGAAAAGCTGTGCTTGATTTGATTTCGCGTTATCGTAGTGAGTGTGGTGAGTATTGCGACCGTGGGAAATTGCATTTTAACCTTCGGATTTCATGTTTTCTTCATTTCCTCTGTGATCCCTGCTGTGTACATTGTGGATCTGAGACACTTCTAGTTGATTGAAAGGTGTAGAATTTGATGCTAAAAGATTTGGACAAGTTTTGGGTGAGAATGGTATATTTTCCTTCATGTCTTCGCATTTTTGACTGTCTTTTAGGAGATTTAAGTTGCTTTTGACAATTCTGATGTGTTTCTATACTTGGATCGATTCGCATTTCATCCTGACTATGACTTGGTTGAATTGGTAAGTTATTATGGCACTGCTGATATGTTTTCATGCAGGAAAACATCAATTTTAAAGCTCTGTTCACATACATAGTATTCCCTTGTTGTCATTGTCATTCTTCCTTTATCTTAGAATACAAATAATATGATTTTAATGAGGCCTTATGTGCATTGCTTAGTCCCTTAACTAGCTGATCTACATCTTAAGTATTATGCAATCCAACTATGATATGAATATTCAAATGAGGCAGTTCAAAGATGCTTATTTTCAAGATTAAAAAACAACTGTATGTTTTGCTAAGTGTGTAACTAAAATTCTATGACCTAAATACCATGCTATGAGTTTAGTAGATAATTGTAATATTCCAATAATGGACTCGGATATGCCATGCAGAGCAATGGCCCATACCCCCAAGTGATAATTGGCACAGACATTTTGTGTTCGTTCCAAGCTTGACGTGGGAACTCTGCACGTGATAATTGGCAAAGGCAGTTTTCGTTCGTTTCAAGCTTGACGTGGAAAAATGTGCACGTGATAATTGGCATACACATTTTGTGTTCGTCTCAAGCTTGATGTGGGAAAAATGGTTCTGCTGAAGAAGTGTGTATGCCCTCAGACAATGTGCTGTTTACTATATATCAGGGACGTAAGGCTATCTTTTCTGCATGACAAAACCTGCTATGGTTTATTGGGAAGAAGGTGAGGAAAATTTTTTTTTGTTTTTGTTTTTGTTTTGAGAATGTTAGTTGAGTGGTTTTGACTTGTCTTCAAAACCATTAATTTTATATTGTATCTGGTACATTAGTGTAGAAAAGGTACAGATTGTGGAGAAGGGAGAGCAAAAGGCAGGAGGTTTGTTGTATAGGGAATATGTGTATATTAGAGAAGTAGGTACATTGTAACATATGATAGTATTGGTGTATGTCAAGTAATGTAGGTGATTAGTTAGGAAACGTTTCGTTGAATGAATGTCGATTTTAAAGAGAACTGAGTGGACAGAAATGCTCGCATTTGGTATAGATCGAAAGAGGATGTTGAGGAGAACTTATGTGCAAATTTGCGAAAGGTAGCGTCAAGAAATGCAGTCTGTAGAGTGTTTACATTGCAAAATTTGAATTGTACACTGCTTAAAAATACTTTGATGCGTGTTTTGATGCGATCAGAAAAGCTGTGCTTGATTTGATTTCGCGTTATCGTAGTGAGTGTGGTGAGTATTGCGACCGTGGGAAAATGCATTTTAACCTTCGGATTTCATGCTGTGTACATTGTGGATGTGAGACGCTTCTAGTTGATTGAAAGGTGTAGAATTTGATGCTGAAAGATTTGGACAAGTTTTGGGTGAGAAATGGTATATTTTCCTTCATGTCTTCGCATTTTTGTAACTAAAATTCTATGACCTAAATACCATGCTATGAGTTTGGTAGATAATTGTAATATTCCAATAATGGACTCGGATATGCCATGCAGAGCAATGGCCCATATCCCCAAGTTTGTCAATGTTAGCGAAGTATTTTGCAGTTTTTCTCACGCCCGGCATTTGCTCCCGGGATTCAAATAAAGTGGGGTTATTTTCTTTTTATTTTTTGTCTTGTTTTGTTAACTAAAACCTTCATAAATTTATGTTCGACATGATGCGGCAGCAGTATATGCTTCTTTGTAGTTTGTCTTCTTTGCATCCCGAACACAAGAAAGCAAGAATAAGTGCATGTGTCCATCTTCTCTTACTTATCGCCAGGTATCTCACTCCTGGGTTCCTCGGCTTGGACCCGGCTGCACATGGGCCTAGATAGGTACATACCTCACGGATGCAAGTTGCCCATAACGACTATGTCCATCCATTGGTGCTCCCCGTGAAGAAACCAGTAGGAAAATGGATCTAACAGAGAGCTCAAAAAGGAATTAGAGCAGTCTAGGATTATTAGATGACGAAGCAAGGATTCGCAAACATCGCCTTCCAGAAGCAGGCCCCTTATGTGGCGCTTGCGTATGGACATAATATCAATCAGTGTTCTTTCGGGATCACATCCTCAGGCCGTTGGTGTCATGTGCCAGCGCCAGCCCAGAGTTATCCTCACAACTCAATTTTTTTTATCGGAAGGGGGAAAAGCGCGCCCATCAGCTTCCAACATAAACATTGGGCCATTGAGTTGGTTTCTGATGGATACTTGGTTCCGTGTGCAAGCGAGTGGCGCTGGCACACCTTGTCAAAATTGATCCAGAGAAAAGTGCTTCTGTGATCACAGGATAGGGATCGTATCGTGGCAATGAGCGTAAAACCTCATATAACTTGCAGAGAATCTCTCGCCTGTAATGAGAACAGAGTAAACTGTTTAAGATGGAATAGCGCTCTGCCATTGGGTGGGACTACAATATCCCATCGCTCACTTAAAATGTTCACAATGAATAACTTAGGTGTACTACTCCGCGTCGTGGAAGATGATGTATACGTCTCCAAACTAATCCTAATATGTCCTGGGAGACACTTTGCCGACGCAAGCTTGTTCATTGCAACAGCTTCCATCCTGTCTGTTTTCAATATAAAGAAGGTGATCGGAGAAGATGGGGAAGAAATTACACCAGAAGTTGTTTTGGAAACAGGCACCGTGAGGTACATGGATTCCTTATATATCTGCACCTAAGTGCACTGCATCCTAAGCGATTCCAGTGTCAGTTAGAGCCGAGAAATGAGACGGCACGGGCGCAAAAACCGGCCCAGACGAGTACCACCTAATAAGCATGTACCTGAAAGTAGTATTATGCTGGAAACGAATGTAACAATACCAACTTCAGGTCAATTTTGCGTCACATTCGCCGAAAATTATTTATGTCAAGTTAACGGATGATAGATTATAGTCTAACCAACAGGATTTAAAACACGACATTTGGATTATCTAATACGCGATAGAAGTAGAACAAGTAATAACCTTTTTTCTTCTTTAGATGAAATAAACTAGTTTTCGATTTCAAAGAAGATACCCTTTGCAACATTTTCAAGGACGATCCAATTATGACGGAGGTCTAGAATGTGTAAATTATGTCAGTAAAAGACGTATGGATACAAGGTATATGAAAACATACACGGCTGCGACTGAGGTCTCTGGGCCTGTGATCAAATAAGTCAGTCAGTTAATCAAATATCACCATCTTGTATAAAGGACAGACCAGAGTCGGCAGAGAGTGTTGGGAAAGGAGTGGCTTTGCACTAAAGAGAGGGAGAAAGTGTTCATGAAACTCTGACTGGGCAGGATCACAGAAGCAAACTTACAGAAGCTTCAATGTCTTTGATGGATTTACCGGCAGGAAGAGTGGGAGGCTTGGTAAGTGCCTTCGGGAACGGAATGACTTCGGAGCAATCTACGAGTTTGTTCCGTTTTTGGCCAAGAATTGCCATCTTTGACATAACTGTGCGGAACTTGGATTGCATACGTGCATGGTCAGCTGATATGTATCAAACCAGTTAGAAAGTTGTTTCTATATTGGCTATCGTGCTGGTTATACGCACTGATGAGGGATTGCCATTCGCAAGCGGTCCTAATTTTCAAATGTGTCAGTCTACGTGGATAGGTAAAGTAATAAAACAGACCTGCTGTCACGGGCAAGCAGAGCGTCCGATTGCAATCTTATTTCACCATGCAAAGGCGACATTGCCTGTCCGACGTTAATCCCATTTCCTGGAGTGACGTCGCCCTTCAAGAGGGTCTGGAACAATACAGGTTAGTTTTATCTATAGTGGTTTGGTGTTATACGAATATACCTCGATGAAGAAATTAGAATCGAACGTAGAGGGAGTAGAATCGAAGGGAGTTCCCTGAATGCTCTATGTGAGATATATGACGATTAACGAAGGGAATAATTATTTACTGGGATGGTAGGGTCAACATGATCTGCAGCAGCAACAGTATGCGAGATCAGGAGATCAACAATTTCTGTTGGGTTGAAGCCAGCATCTCCCATTCTGTTGATGATAGTGGTAACGGAATCACTAGGTTCAGGAACCAGAAGGTCAGGCGATGCTTGAGTGGTGTTGGAGCGACCGGCCAAGAATTCGAGGCGAGGAGCACCAGGGCAATTGGACACTCCGACAGCACCTGCAAATTGAATGCTAAAAGCGACATTAAGGAGTTTCTAGGTAGGGATAAGTAAGAAGGCACTTACAAGTCACCAAAGGATACTTGGTGCTTGATAGCGAAGGGTCGTTGGACCTCAACAATCCCATCGACACCGTTGTTAGCGTCTACGGGTAATGAATCATGAGCGTCATATATAACGAAGAACTGGCTTATACTGACGGAAGTTGGTTTCGATTTCAGCAAAATGCATGATTGAACCGTCTGTAGTGCCGTTAGTTAGGTGAATTTCTTTGGTACATTCAGAAACTGACCTGCGCCACCACCTCTGTTAATGCGTTGTTAGTCTCCATGCGTAATGTATTAAAAAATAATCTTTACCCAAATTTGCCTTGACGGGATAAGGCCGGGGAGAATCCAATAGCATCGTGGAATGTTAACTGAAAGTAATTTGGACTCGTACTTGAGCATGACTATGGTAGTGAGTTGGCTGTAAGACATACCCGCAAAGACTAGAAGAAAATAAAATTTTAGTAATCAAGTTCGATTAATAGTTGTTGAGAAGATTTACCTCATGAACTTCCTCGCCTGTTTGGATCAGTATATATGAATATTGACACCCATTATGACAATATAGTATTCTTACCGCACTCTCCACCGTCAAACCTTGAAAATGAAGCTTAGTGCACACGAACGAATATGTCGGATTGAAAAGGAACTCACAAATTTGGCTGGATGTCGTCCAGCACATCGAACCAGACGCAGCACTAATTCCGAGTTAGTAGTGGTCAAGTGATAGAAGTGAGCCGTGCCAACCTCAGCATTGCTGGCAGTTCTGCCGTTGCTGCATCGTGCGCCCTTCTTGTTGTTATCTGCTGCAGGCAGTGCTGCAACAGTGATAGCGAGAGCGAGCAATGGGAGAATAGACTTGAAAGACATCTGAGTGGAGAATTGGGTGAGGTAGAAGAATCTGCGGGCAGTTTCTGAAGATTTGCTGAAGCATGAAGGCAGTATTTATACTGAGACCAGAGCATCCGGATGTTGAAGCCTGGTAAAGTTGGGAATGAACGGGTATCGGAGGGTGTGATTGCCATTTGACAGTATACATGCGAATGGATCTGTGAAGTGCAACAGTCCAATCGGTTGCCTCACACTCAGTGAGGGAAATTTGAGAAACAGGCATTGATGACTAGTGTAGTCATGAGAGCATTGATTTACATCAACGGGAACACCGAGATGATGTCGATGGTTGTTTCGATGTTACTGCCGGATTAGGACTCGAGAATACATTGATCTCTCGTAAGCTTCGACAGAAACTCGATATCAACGCTTTTGAAGTATATATTTAGCACGGAACTCACAAAACAAGCCATGTCACCTCTCTACGCCCTCGCCGTCGTGGGTACCAACAGTGACAGTCGGAGGTGGAGCAAGTATTCCAATGCCTTGGGGCAATGTGAAACTCGCCGTACGAGACAGAAAGGTGGTTTATACAGCAATGGAGAGCGCCGACACGGCTAATGTGAAGGAACCGACGCTTCCGGTCCCTATTTCCGATTGTAATACAGGCAGATTAGCAACCCGGCTCGGGAATGTTAAAATGATTGAGTAGAGAGAAACCAACCTCGACGCACCTGGTATGTCTGAAACGATACACAAGCACGCATTTGCTGTACAGAATTTTGCATGGTAGGGATCTGTATGTGTTATAGCGAAAATGAATTTTTCATAGAAAATAGGAGAATAAGATAACCATAGGCGCTCGTTGATGAAGCTCAACGAATCGCACGCCATGCATTTGTATGTTATTATTCCCGTTATGTTTCAACTTAGAGTCAAAGACTTAATCCAGGTTGGAAAATACTGGATGCTCTCAAGATAGAGTTAGATTACGTCCGGTACATTCGTATCTCCCAAAGTTAAACAGGTTTGAGGTACATCATTGATGGCATTCACAGGAAATACAGAAAATTCTTTCCATAAATTGACATCTGTCAAAAAAAGTAAGATGGTGTTTTGTAAATGTCAGTCAAATCAGATATGCATCACTCACATGCGTATACAATAACGTTAATAGTAAAAATAACGCCGTATAACGCGCCCTCGCACATTCTACTTAGGGAACACATGATATTTCTTTGAGCACTGTCGATTGAGCCCTTACAATTTCGGCGTGCCAGCCAGCATTGTTCTTTTTATTTCAATGGCCAATACACATATCCCAATACGAGGTAGTTGGATGGTCGTTGACATAGAACTTTCTGAGGATAGTGGATGTTGATAAACAGCATGTTGGAAGCAGATGTATTTGTATTTGTCGTCTTGCTTGAAATTGGCGGGAAATTTTTCAATCATCTATTGTAAATCGCCCTTTGTCTCATAATGGTGCCTTCAACATACACAACCAGTACCTCATCCAACAACGTCCTCCTAACACTTGACTTTCCAACCTCCCAACGGCTGTAGTTGATCGTGAGTCCTGGCAGGATGATATCCTCACTAGATTGTCACCCATGAGCGGTGCCAGCTACCTTCACAATATGCATGAGATTTCGAAATATCCATGGAGATGATAAGAGTTTCAAAAAAAATAGGTGTGTGTTTAGTTCAAGATTTACAAACCCATGATTAACGCTGTTTTCTTAAGCTATGTAACCATGAGAACATGGAGAGGTGTGAATACGACAGATCTCCATGCGAACGGTGGCTGTAGAGCAAAAGCCATAACCTTTCGTCATTAATGGCCCTGCCCTTAAATTGCTGTGCAATAAGTGTACCTATCGACATGTCGTCATGGTGGCCTTCTCTGAATCGTTTTTCCTTGTAGCTGGATGGTCAGTGACATTGAGAGTGATTTTGATGACTTCCTCCTGAAGGGGGGGGGAGATATAGAGACTGGAGGGGGGAGATGTCGATTCCAGATTGTGAGGACAAGTTTTACTGTTTGGTGTTGACTAAAATTTTATGGATGTATTTTTAGACATGTCACACCACTTTGTCTTCTGAAAGAACAATGTTGAATGGACAGCGTTTTCCATGAGGAATTATACTAAAAGAGATGATTTTCCAAGTTTCATTGCTGCATAGTTATGTGCACCACAAAATATTCAGACCAATTGCAAACCAGACGTCGCTCACATTCAACCAGCAGAGGTCGGATTTACTACAATCTCGTTCGATTCCCGGGCGTCCATCGACTGGTGCAATCGTTGGTTATGTGACCATAGTCATTGCTGTATTTGCCGTTGTGGGAATCCTCACGAAGGTGTTCAACCGGTCGAGTTCAAGTGAGTTTCATCAAACAAGCCGAGGAAAATCCTGAAACTCACCGTTTGTCACACCTCAGAATTACCAATAGCTCTTTACAGAATGCTGCTACATCTCCTCGAAACACACAAACAACTAGCATGCCAATCGCTACTCGCAGGGCATCATGTCAAAGTGTCATAACAGCTACACGACCTAACATCAATGTCGTAATACCTAGTCCCGCCCCCGCGGTTCCGCCACATAGTTCCCCAAACAATGGTTTGAATATACATCACATTTCTACTTCCGTCCCATCAAGACCCATGCATATCAATGCAATGCCTCCGCTGATCCGGTCTGTTGCTACACCGAACCGCCTTGCATTACAGGAAGATGCCGTAGATCTAGAAATGCAAAGACGAAGTACACATCTGATCGAGGACCGTTCAGGGCTATTTGGTTCCTTGAGACCCATGCAACAGGATAGCGTTGCAACGACAAATTCATATGTTAACGGCCCGCCTCCTGCTTACGAAGAAATAACTAGTCTGAGATAGCAACTTCCGGGTTCATGAACGACAAGCGATGGATACTTCCTTTTTTCGGCCGATTTTATTTGCACAAGACTTGTACAAATGACGATGAATCTTATTATCGCATTGGACAAGTTTGATTCAGAAATCCGACACGGCTACTTGGTAGGACGTGGCATACGGTCCGAGCCAACTTATAAGGTACGTTACTGAAACTTCGGTATCTTATGTATCTCATTATTCCCATTATATACATCGATATAGGTTGACGTATCCCTGACTCTTTCTAAATATCATGCATTTAAGGGATTTGCCACCACCAATCTCCAACGCGGGTCATTTGGATTCTATGGACGTTATTTCATTTTATATCGGATACATACTGTCGTTTTTTAAATTGCAAGGGTAATTATAATTTTCAAAATGATAATTTGTAAAAAAATAATTTTAATCGTGGAACAGACCGGGTGGCTATGCATTACCAAGCTGAGCCGCAACAGCACAGCATCATTTCCTTCCTTCAAGCTACTTCATCAATCGCAGAGCGTCAAGCAATCATTCAGCTCATAATTTTTATTCAAACGAGAAAACGATGGAACAAAAATTACGCCTTGGAATTTATGCAACAAATACAACATATTGGTTGCGACTTCTATACATATGAAAACGGTCAGCGCTTCAGCAGGCACCGAATCCTTTTGTGGCACATTCTCTTTTGGTTATTCCGGAAAAGTTTGATCTCGGATATGTTATTTTCCACGAGTAGTGACAAGGTTAAGGGTATCATCACGGGAATTGGCTCGAGTATATAACTACTTGCCTCTGAAACCGGACCCCTTCCCATCGCCCCTATCTTGTCAGAGAGCGCTAGCATCTTTTGCGCTCACCATGCCAACTGACCAACCAAGGTCTACAACGAGCAAACTCATAATTGTTTTCAGTATAGCAGCTTACCTATCTGTCTTGGCTATCATAGGAATTGCTGTCAAACGTCGGCAACGTCGACTGAGAGCTCAGAGGGAGCGACGCATTGCTACTCTCGAAGGTCAGGTTATCCAATTGGGCGTAGGGGGTAGGGACCAGACGACCCACGGCCCCAATTTCGAGGAGAGTGTAACGCATGCTCCGCCTGTCCCCGCACTTAGGCGTTCGGAGTCATTCGTGTTTGGCGGCGGTAGTAATGCAGACTATATTGCAGAGCAAAGAGTCAAAGATCTCGAAGCGCATGTCTTACGCATTACAGAAGGAGCAAAATCACGTTCAGCGGGGCAGCCATCTCATAGTTTCGCCGCTGAGACTCCTGAAACCCTACTTGTTAGCTCCCTACCTCGTACCGACCAAAGGGGCATGGACAACTCTGGCAACTCTGGCGTTACTACCTCATCATCTGATTCCGCAAAAACTCCCTAGATGCTACATGCTCAAACTTCTCATCAAACAAAGTTCATGGGGTACTTGTCACAGAAATTGAGCTCTTTTTGCTGCCGAAAACTCCACTTCTACCCTCAGTCCTTCAATGTACACTCCTCATCCCCAAACTTCGGACCACTCCAGAATTATGTTTAAACCCTAATAGTATTATCCATATACTACAGCGTCTATCGATGAGGCTGAAGATCCAATCGATCTCACACTTTCTACTCGTTTGATATGGTTATATGTAGTCACTCGGCATGTTGCGGCACGTTCACCCGGAAGGATGCACCAGCATAATACTTGGTAGTACTGGACTAAGTATAAAAAGTCCGGTCGCGTGACCACACAGCTGGTCGCGAGTCGCAGATGCGCGTGGGCTTTGTCGATGCTAGTGATCTCTCACAGATATCACATCTGTAGTATCTCAGCGCCTCTCGTATTAGTAACTCCCACTCTATTCCATACACGCAAGATGCAGTATAATAACACTATTAACCGCCGACAAACCACCAAAGAAGATGTAAATTGCGCCTGCGCTGGTGACACCGGATAACATTTTGATTGCAACAACACCCATCGACCGCATCGAAAAGCTTATCTGCCATATTGATTTTGGGTCAGACTAAAATCTCAGATTATGCAATGCACGGTACAGGGCTGCTTTTAGCAAAACCAGGGCTTTGGGTCAAAGGTACTTGTGGCAGGACAAGAAACGGATTTTGTCTTTCACTCTCCTCTTGTGCTCAATGGCCCACTTTGGCGCCTTCCATTCTTTATCATCCCGTCCTCCCTTCGAGTCTACTCCTTGCGACGAAAACACCCTCAAAGCTTATGGAGTGCACACCAACACATCAATAAAACCCGTACCTTAATCCTTACTCCTACTCCCACAAAGCCAATACAAAGCGCTACACCTCACCATAAACGAGCTCTCCACTCCTCAAGAGCGACATCCCAAGTTGAGCACTGATCACTGATCACCGCTGATATATAACCCTTGTCCTCACGTTGCACAGGTTATTGGCGAGAGATGTGTTGTGAAGTAGTTCGCCGGGGCGCTCCCACCACTACATGATCTGTTCTCCCTGAGTACGTAATATTCAGAACTGTTTTTTGAATAAAGTGCGTTATGGAGTATATAATACACCTTGTCTAATTAATCGTTGTTCAAGAAGATAAAATAATCCAGGTGGATTGGCGCTTCTGCGTATTTGTATGACTTTGTGAGACGACAGGTACTCCGTGGGTAGCGCATGTCAAGTAAGGCTCGAATCCCAAAATCCACCTCATTCAATAGGTCAATAAAAACCCGGCTTCATGAGTGATAGAAGTTTACGCTAATATTCACACCAGGATCACATGGCAATATTTCACCCACGTAGGCCATCTCCCTGGGACCATGTTTACGTACTATTCTGTGACTATTGTCGGGGGCTCTGAACGTTCTTATTAAGGCCGGTCTGAATCCAGGTCCTATCTCATGTCCCCCACATTTTCTATCTAGGTCATGACGTCTAGTGTCCTTACTATCACAATTGTTTGCATTTGCATTGCGGCAGTATGGATTAAATCACGCCCACAACGACGATTTCCTTTGCCACCTGGGCCGCCTGCAGACCCTCTCATTGGACATCTACGCATTATCCCACCCACTAGCCTCGACTATAAACTCTCCGAATGGTCAAAGGTTTATGGTGATCCTACCTATATCACAAACGCTCTTGCAGCTACTGAACGGCTGATGGCTTGATTTTGTCTATAGGCGATGTTATACACCTTCGACTTCCGGGTCGGTCTATTATAGCACTCAGTAGCCACGAGGCAGCAACAGATCTGCTTGAAAAAAGAAGTCACAACTATAGTGATAGGCAACGATTCTTGGTAATGGACATGTATGAGACGAAACTTCATATTGTCCTGACCATATAATGATTTCGGCATTAGTATGGGATGGGGCACAACATTGTTACCTGCTATCGGATATGGAGACGAGTTCCGTAGACATAGGAAGTTGTTCCAGCATTTTTCTCAGAAAAAGTGTCATAGCTTTCGAGAAACGCAACTCCAAGAGTGCTACCAATTATTGAAAAACCTGTATTCCGATCCGAAGGGACATGACGACCACTTCAAACGGTTTGGTCTTCTGGACAAATAAAACCATCCTTTGCTGACTGCAATCAACAGCTTCTCAACTGGGATTATTGTCAAAATCTGTTACGGCCACACTGTGCCCCCCAATGCATCAAATGACCCATATGTTGAGATAGGTAGCAACATTGTACATGTTATGCTCAATATGGGTCAACCAGGAAACACGGCGGTCGATTTCTTCCCAATACGTGAGTAGTACCATATGCAGGCTGCATGTCAGGACTGACTTGTGGAAAAAGTAAGATTTTTCCCGACTTGGTTCCCAGGGACCTTTTATGCAGAAAAAGGCAGAAGCTTCCGTCCCATAGTGCAAAGAATGCTTGAGTTCCCATTTCAAGAAGTTCAACGACAAATGGTATATTCGGCCTTTCTACTGGTGATTGTCATGTCAATATACAATTTTTTTTTTCACAGAAACAAGGAACTGCAAAACCATCTTTCCTATTGACTATGCTTGAGAAACACAATCAACAAGGAGCTGAAAGTGAATTTACAGAACAGGACATCAAGGCAGCCACCATGACAATGTTTGTTGGGGGATCAGATACGGTATTGTGATTCATTAATCGTTCCGCACACATTAAAAAATTGTTTGTTTTTTGTGAATTCAGACTTCATCTACTCTGGCCGTGTTCTTACTAGCTATGGTCTTGTTCCCAGAATGTCAGAAGAAAGCTCAAAAAGAACTTGACGAAGTTGTAGGTATAGGACGCCTACCAACGTTTGAGGATCGACAGTTCCTCCCATACACGAACAATCTCATTCAAGAGTGTTATCGGTAAGAGTCACTTTTGTCTACGATCTACCACTACACTAATGTGGAATTATAAGGTGGAATCCTATAGTCCCTATGGGTATGTGTAATGATCATATTCAGTAACGGATCTCTCAGTAAGGCAAAAATGCAGGTGTACCTCATACTTCTGTGGCTGATGATATATACCGGGGGATGTTCATCCCCAAGGGATCAATGGTCATTGCAAATTCAAGGTAATAAAAATTTGTATCCATATTACTATTTATTCATCATAGTATGTGAAACAGGGGAATATTTTTGGACGAGAAAGTCTATGCAAACGCCACGGAATTTAACCCGGATCGCTACTTCCTAAAACCTGTAGGTAATGGAGAACCTGCTCCAGCTGCTCAATTCGGATATGGGAGGAGGTAAGCACAAAAACACTGTGCGAAAGGATAGTTTTACATGAAGCAAACAGGGCCTGTCCAGGCCGTTTCCTCGCAGACATGAGCATATTCATAGCAGTTGCATCTATTCTGTCCGCTTTCGACATCTCGAAGGCTATTGGTGAGGATGGTAAGGAGATCACGCCAGAAGTCGTGATGATTTCAGGACTCACTACGTAAGATATCAAACATATTAGCGACGCGTTATTAACAAGAAAAATGTTTTCTGCAGCCACCCTGAAGATTACAAATGCGCGATTACTCCTCGCAATGCGAACTCACGCGCTTTGTTGGATGAGATTAGTTTATATTAATGTACTAAACCGGTAACAAGTACAACCTGTAAGTTATCTGTGAATGTATTGATCTGAAGAGCTATAATTCATGGGGTTGTTTATTTGGAATGACAATCATCCAAGTTGAACGTTGTAATGCTGGGTGCTGGGCACTGAGCGCGAGCACCAACCGGCCATCTGTTTCCTCTGTGAAGAAACATGAGGAACTTCTTGCCCAACAATTGTATGATGTCTAATATAGTATACTTGTCTAATCGAACATTGCCCATCGGTTCCGATAACTCAGATAGTTCGCACTCAATTGTAACCGTTCTATGTGGGTACTGAATGTCGATTTGAAGCCAGGAGTCAGGACCTGTGAAACTGTAGTGCTCATCATGATCATGTGCTGTGAATCTATAGGGTACGGAATGGGGAACGCGGTTAGTAGAAGAGAACCTCACATTTATATTAAAGAACAAACGGAAACATCCATATAAATGTGTGATTAATTGTAATGCAACCTCACGGCTTGGCTGGGTTGAGATCAATGGAGTCCCAGAAGGTAACAGAGCTATAACCGTTTTGCCTTCACACGCGACGCAGCTTACACATCCTTCAACCTAATAACTGAAGGTAGGTAAACAAGTACCCACCGTCGGTTAATTGGTATCCGTATATTAGTCAAACTTAAACATAATCAAGTTTGATGGCTCGGAAATGTGATATTCACAAGTTTCTCCACAAAAGGCCACACTTACACCTACTATAGATGATAAATAAACACCTCATCACCGCCGGCCTAGAACCCTACTCTGTACTTCCCTAGGCATTGGTATTGTCGGAACGACCTCATAAAACGGGTTCAAGTCTGAATTTCCGATTAGTTTGGATGATGCAGGGATACTCTGGTAGCAGCATGCGGAAGAGAAGATTCTACAGAGACTTATGGACATTTTGGCTTCTTTCAGGTGCTATGTGGTGCAATCTAATTTTACCAACACCTGTAATAGTGGCAGTAACTGTCAGTAAGGGTTGTGGCCGTATTTACTGTTGTTTATTGCTTCCCTATGAGTGCTTCCCTCAACCATCGAATAGTCCGTCAAGTTACCTATTATCGTTCAAGGACATAGGGAGACTTATCCGAAGTGCCTTCAAAGGTGAGGCTAACTTACAGGTGGAAATGGAATATCTGGTGCAAGCGGACATGCGAGTTCATGGTCAGATTGTCTCAAGCAGGGTGGTGAGAGCCGCTATGAATTATAGGATTTCAAGAAATCAAAGAAAATGCGTGCTGGATGGAAAAAATCATACGTTAACAGCTCATCAGTCGACTGGAACTTTGGTGGTGCTAAAGTTTATCGTGGAATGGTTCGGGGACCCTTTGTAGGGGTAGATGTCATTATTTTCTCCTTACTGGACCAGTACACGTGGATAGCTGGATGATCACCCCGCCACCACTTTCAACTCTTCGCACTGTGTTGAACAAATATCTCTCCCTTGCTTCATTATAGGATGATACGGATCAGAACAATGTTATTGCAACGACATATTCTGCAGGCGCAAATCGATAGATTGGAGTCAAGAGAAAAATATAATATTCTTTGGACCGATAGCACGATACTTGCTCAAAAGTCAAGGACGACATCCAACAAAGCCTCTGAATCTACATTCCGCGGTGTGATCACAATCGTACTCTTTTGGATGGCTATGGTGAATCATGCCATGAGAGTCCTATTCTTCGCATAGTCATGTTAAAGATTACCTTGTGAGCCCTGTAATCGTCGCGACCCCCGGCGAGACCTCCCTCCCGTCCGCATCGAACACCTTTGAAATGTTAAAGTACTAGACAGAATCGAGGCTATCGCAAAATATACGCTCGAATCCACAAGATGACGACATGGACAAGCCATATAATACTGAAAATCAAATGTTCTCATTTGTACGGAGGAGGTGCTGATAGATTCACCGTCGCCTATATCCAAAATGAGTAACTGGAGCTGGTTCTGCACTTTCCTTTAGTTTAGGGGAATAACGGTCAGGGTTGAATTATTTGACATTTGACTTTTTTCGTCCAGAAATATTCCTCTACACCACGTAAAAGAGGTGAGTGATAGAAATAATTAATAGGGATCAACACCCCTCGATATACATCATCTTCTACAGAAGTATGGGGTACACCTGCATCGAAATACGAACGTGCTTATATGTCGTGGTAGGAGATAACTATTAGGGGATCGGGCTTACCATCCTTTTCTGAACTTCTTTGAACGTGAATTCAAAACATCCTGGTTACTATTGGACGGAAGCTTTCAGCTCTGTTGGTTTAGAATGTTCCTGGGAACCGATATGGGAAATATTGCACTTGTGAACAAGTCAGCCGTGATTAAATGGTAATCATGTAATAATCAGTCCCACAGAAAGGGAAGAAATCTACTGCTGTGTTTTCGACCGGACCCATATTCGTCATAACATATATAAGGTTGGCGCATGGATCTTTTGATGGTTTGGAGGGTACAGTGTAAATATAGCCAATATCCATGATGACCCAGTAGCGTATCTGTGAGTGTAATCAATGGTTAACGATGTTACAGCTATGGCAAGAGACCAAACTGTTTAAAATGTTCGTCGTATTTTTGGGTCGTCGGATAGTAGGTTTTTCGCAGGTCTATGAGCTTCGCGAATTAGTGTATCATGAAACGATTCGCATTTTTTCGTGAGAAGTGTGGTAGTATCTTTCTATGCCTACGAAATTGCTCTCTGTATTGCAGAGTAACGGGAGCTCTCGTTCCTCATCCCATGCTAACGTGGATCATTATTTATTAGTTTGAGTGATGTATATCTTTAAATTTCACATATAAAATATAGTGGACCGTCGCCTAGCACTGTATTTGTGACTCCTCATTTCAAGCAAATCCATTGCGGCTTCGTTACTGTTTAAGGCTACGAAGGACCAGCCCGGGAGTTTAAGATGTATCACATCACATATGGAGTAGTTGTAACCTCACTCGTTAATGGGTTATGAAGATAAAAGTAAATTTTTTTTTTGATCATTCGATTAAAGTGTACTCCATGTAGTCTGATGAGACCTTGAGGTGGTCTCAATGATACCGTCCGCGGCATGTCCGAGTGGTATAGGAAGTTCGATTCAGCGATGGCGTGCCTTGGTCTATATCATGTACACTAACGCAAAAACTAGCCCAACGCGTATAAGACTAGACATCCTGTCTCAAATAAAGGCGATGTTGGTTAGTCGATGGCCATTGCTTTTAAACATTCAGTGCCACAAGTTCGTTCCTTTACGTAGTGACTATAGAGGACGAGTAAGGGTCTCAGGAAAGTATTTTGTAGGCCAATTTTAGCGAATTCAAGTTTAAAAGCACAGAAGTTCAGAATGGATTGACCTCAACAAAACCATTGCATCCATTCCTCCCACTAGCTTTTGACAGTTCGTAATGCTTGGATATACCGGCCAAAGCACCGTTGAAAATTGTTCTGCCAATACACTGGTCAGTGGGAATAGGATTCCACGAGAATGGTGGTATGTATCATGTCTTACTGTAGGGAGGGATGGTTGTTTACGCTTATTTACCAAAGCCTTTGTAAGAGGACAGGATAGAGACGAAGCTAATGAACAACGCTCGCTTTTCGTCCTTGTCTCATTTTTCTTATGCTCGGCGTCTTCGTTCTTGCCGATGAACCACGATGCACAAGAAGCTGCCCTAGGGCTTCTCGGTCTCTCGCCCAGTAGCTCAATTCCCTCTCCCTCCACTATCCCTCTCAAGAGGAAACAAGGAATTGTAATTCTCAACGACGTTGAAGAAGATACTTCTACCGACAGCATTCAATGCATATGCGGCTATACATACGACGATGGCTTTTCCATTGCATGCGACGACTGTTCTCGGTGGTGTCATGCTGCTTGTTTCGATATTGTGGAAGGAGGAGTACCAGAAGAGTGGAGATGTTGGGTTTGTGTGCCTCGCCCGGTAGATTGTGAAAAGGCTGCAAAACTCCAGAGAGAGAGGCTTAGGGTTGTTGGGGAGAAAAGAGAGATTGAGAAACGTGGGCGTAAAGGAAGTCCAGGTCATGAAAAGAAACATCGACGGGCAAGTGCAGCTGCGATTGAAGGAAGTGGGCCAAAGCGGAAACGCAGACTCTCAGTGGTTCATCACAATGAGGATGAACATGTGGATATCGACGAGCCTTGGACACACTCATACGTTCATATAATGCAAGATATAATTCCAAATCAAGACACTCGAGTGAAGCTACGACGACAAGCCCATCACTGGCGAGGAATTTCTGCCCTAACCCCCCCATCTCCATACGATTCTGTTACTCCTGTTCGTTTATCCCCACAAGAACAATCCTCTCAAGCTTTCGTTAAGCCGTTGTCGTCTAGCTCAACCTCACATCCTGCTTTATCATTATTCACTAATCCTGATGTACGTCCGCCTACCTATGCTGTCCACACCACCGCCCCAGTCTTATCTGAGCGTTTAATCGCTCCTTATACCTCCTCAATAACACCTTCCTCTTTCTATTTATCGGACCCATTGAATGGTTACGCACACCTCGGAATGCCCAAGCCTTTCGTTCACCTTGTTGGGCCACCCCTTGATTTAGCCCTTGACTCCCGCATAGCTGGTAATAGCAGCCGGTTTGTGCGAAACGGCTGTCGTCCCAATGCTGTTCTTCGTCCGGTGCTTTGCCAACCTTTTACAGAAGAAAATGACAATAATTATCCTGATTCGTCGTATCAACCTATATCCTTTGGCGTTTTTGCTCTGAGAGATCTCAAAGCAAACGAAGAGGTTGTTCTTGGGTGGGAGTGGGACGATGGCAATGCGGTACATAGTCTACCTGCGCTGATAGAAACACCAATGGCTTTTGGGTGAGCTCGACTCAGTTTTTCTTTTTGTGGTTACGATTTACCAATACTCTAGCCATACATTTAATCATCATGACAGACCGAGCGAAATAAAACACCTGCGCGATCAAATGTCTAATATGTTACATGTGTTGTCGTCTACGTTCACTACATGCGCGTGCGGTGCTCGTGCAAAAGACTGTGCTCTAACGCAAATGGCTGCTTTTGTTGATGGTCACTTCCCTGTTCCATCCTCCTCCAAACCCGTTGATCTCGGCCCGTTGGTAGGCAGGAAGCGAGGTTTTAAGACACGGGAGAAAGTCCCTTACTCTGGTGGTTTAGGAGGCGTCGAAATGTGTAGTGAGGATGAGCTGCCTAGTAGCAGTATCCCCCCTTCGCTTCCAGACTTTGCACTTTCTCCCAAGTCCCCAAGTCCCCGAAAAGGGAAAGGGAAGGCAAGAGCAAAGGGCAAGAGCAAAGGAGGAATAGAAGAAGATGACTCAGATGAATCAGGCAGGGAGCGAAGTTCTGTGGTTTACCCACCTACCAGAGGTACGCTCATCTTACATCTAGTGTATTCGCACTAACCAGTTTAAATAGAATTGGATCAATCTGTACATCAACCTATCAACCCCAAAACATCAATGCCCCAAGAAAACCCACCTGATACACATGACCTTCGACCTCCAGACCCGCCTGGCGAAGGAAGAGAGAATGAAACAGAGATGGATGTAGATGTAGAAATGGAAGGAGAAGAAATTGAAAACAAAATGCCCCCCAAACTGCGAAAGCGATGGATACATCGAGACTCTGACACTTGGAAGGACTATAATGCGAGAAGTCCTTCAAGTCCAAACGGTAATGTTATGAGCTTTGATGGCGTCAACGGTAAGAGAAATGGGCTAGGAATCAGAATGGAGAAGGAAGGAAACTACCATTCACCTGAGGAAAATGGCGAGTAATTCAATTCTGTTAATTTTATGTTTTGCTAACGTTTTATCACTTAGCCCCTTCTGACATGCCTCCACCCCCTATGCCCGCATCGAAGGACCCTACAACCATTTCTTCAGTCGAGTTTATGAAATCTCGGCGGTCCATATCCCCTCAGGACCATATCGTAGCAAATTCACCTTCTGCGTCATTTGCCAAACTCTCGTTACTCTCTCCCATCATTCCTGGTTCGGTCAATGGGTCAACTTCATTGATATCTCCAACACAAGATATGCAGCCCATGCGTCGAACATTTGCCAATAGCTACTTCTCAGAACATGCACGAGAATTTTCAGAGTCTGTGCACATCAATTCCGTGATCACGCCAAGTGTGTCTTTAGCACCCAACACTCAGCACCAGGAAGGTCAGAAACCTCCAACAGAGGAAACACAAGATTCTCAACCGACATCAAATGGTATGGACATCGATCGCGGACACGTACCAATACAAAGTCCGGATGCTACCTCAGACGTTATGCAAATCGATGTAACAGATTCAAGCAGCGTTGAAGAAGTAAAAAGCTCCCAGCCAACCCCTCCATCCCCCGCCAACGAACCGACTGCGTATTCAACCCCACTAGCATACACCTCTTCTCATACTGCAATGTCACCTACGTCACCGCAGTCACCATATTCTATGGGAACATCATCGTCAGCGTCTACTTTACTCACATCACCTCCCTCTCCACATACCTCACCGACACCTGTCCCTCGAATTTCTATTTCCGAAATGCCTTCTCCGGGTGGGCATTCCGAAATCCTGCATCCTGCTTCTCCAGAGCAAAAGCTACAGACTTTGTCCCCTGCGGTTTCTCCTCAATCTTATACATCCGCCGTTTCTCCAGCTGCTGAAGAGAGTGATCAATCACAACGAGAACCTTCACCACCTCCACCACCAAAAGTCAAAATGTCTTTGAAAGACTTTGCCCTTCGGAAGAAAAGGCAACGTGAAGAAGAATTGAAAACTATACATGCATCACCGATGGGCTCTGACTCGGTGTCTCTCTCTGAAGGAGAACCTGATGCTATTCATGGAAAACAGGAGGTGTTGACGGATGATGTTGTGTTGTCACGGTTCAAGGAGCAGAAAAATGGCCTTAAACCGTTTCCAACTGAAGATACTCGTTCTGATCCAATAACTCCTATACCACCTTTACGAATTCCGAAGGAAACCCCGCAGGAAACGTTTGGTTCAAATCCCGAACGAAATGGTGTACTGCTCGATCCGCATGATCTTGCGGAACGAGCAAAGGCATTGTTGCATGGCCTGAGTAACAGAAGCACGGAAATTTCAATGATGACTTTGCCCGTATCGGTGAATTTGACGACACCGAAGACTTTGGAGGCTAAAATAGAGAAGATTGAGCAGACTGTACCACGGCTTTCATCTCTTCCCCCAAATAACACCTCGTCCGCCACGAACGGTGAAACAGACACGGTCCTCATGCCAAGGAAGAGTCAGTATAATGAGTTACCACCTGTTTCAATCAACAATCACCACCCGGTTCATGGACAGTCAAGGGAAGATGGCGAAATATTAGATAGTTCACCTGAATTTGCTGAGAAGACAAGTAAAGACTTGCGTGCGACTTTCGTTCCTCGTTCACGGTCACCACCTACACAACCCAGATCATTCCAATCTTCTACTTCCAATCCTAATTCACGTCCACCCCTTACTCCGTTGAGGTCTCCCGTGTCTACGCCGCAAATGCTAACACAACCACAGACACAACCACAGGCACAGACACAAACGCAGGCACAGGCGGCGCATTCGAATCCTCCGAATCCACGACCATTACCGAGCGCTCCCCGAGCATTGAGGGTGGGGAGTGTGTATGGCCAATTACAACAACCTGCATATGCACCGCCTCCCCCACCCCGTTCGTATTCTGGTGGACAATATATACCTCGTGGACCTTCTGCTGATAGGGATAGACAAGATTGGGATAGAGGAGATCGTTGGCAATACCGTTCTCGTTCTCGAGGGGGTCATTCGGCTGGTCGATGATATTTAAAAAGAATCCTATTAAGTTTTTGCTTTTCTATCTTTTACTTCCTTTCGTTTATGTTCTTTCCCCCCTTTTAATTTCTTTCAATGGGACTCTTTCCGTACAACACCCCAGCTCTTTCGCCCTTCGAGTCATTATAATGAATTTCCTTATCTTTTTTAGAGTAGTTTAAGTATTTGTATTCATTGTCATTTATTACTTTTTTTTTTCATCAAGTCTCAACTTGTGTAATCAGTTTTCAGGAACAAAGATGTATGAATACTGATGATGGTTCTTAGCATTTATTGTGTACATGAAGGTGAGCGGATATAGATTCAGATTCTTCATCATCTACCGTGGTCCTGCGGAGAGTGTAAACTTTATTTTTCAGGCGCGTATTCTTACTATATATGGAGTATATACGCCGTGACGTCACACATATTCTCCGTGATTGATTCTTTGATTGATTCTATAAATCCTTTCTGATTATGATTCGCACCACTTCGTGATACTTTCTCAAGATTCATCATACCACCTACCTGGTACTTTGTAACATTGCAAGTGTCTACCTTATATACAGTAGGTTACCCTCCAACAAAATGCAGTGAACCAGATCGTGCACTCCATTCATTCAACTTGATCTCTTACATTCCATGGCATCAATTGAAGGTGGCATACAAAACAAATCTTGTTTCCTCCGGGTACTATAGACTACGTTTTGGGACACGTCCCATATGTCTATGCTGTAATCTCTGATACTCCTTGATAATGATCCGTACCGCATGACTTTCATCAAACTATGTATTTGCTATACATAAGGTCAGTCTAGTTAATTTCATCTTACTCTACCAAGCTCCAAACGCCCCACTCAGTCACTGACTTGAAGGCTTAAATGCAGCATTATAAAGTTATCAATATTGTCTTGCTGCTCCTATATTCTTCGTGTAAGCACGATATGTTTATTCTTTATTGACTCTATACCTTGACCCTATACAATGCAACAATGTTACATGGGGCTTATATTCATGCAGTAGGAACACGCGCTGCAACAGAAACGGTCACACTCTTCGCAGTAATAAATGACACAGGAGTATTATCTTCGATCTCTGGCCCCACAGTCAGTAACTTCTACACAATAAGTGCTCAAGGGGTTGGGGCAGATGGGGCGACAACCTTATGTTGAAGAAGATCATATTAGCAGAGTGTTGGTCGACAATGCCCAAGTTCACCACAGTATCAGGGACACCGTACATTAGCTCATACAACCGAAATTAGTACCCGTTCCCACTCGTACACAGTTCTGTAAGTCCATCCAGTCCTTCATTTCATTATCTACTTTATCTAACTTTTTATCTCTCTTGCTAGTAACTTTTGTAGAGGATGACTCCCACATTAGATACACTCAAATATATGAACCTACAAGCATCTCGGGATTCGGTGCCATCCGCCTCGGTGCATTAGTGACTTGTTCACTTGATTCCAAAGGAGGGACAGGGAGCTGTGTAGAAAAGCTATTGGCAAGAAGGACCGGTATCACAAACATCAACCGAGACTATGACGGTCACTTTAACTGGTACTTTAGTACCTATCGCCACGCTTACGGTCGACAGCAATGCGTTCAACAAGCAAGCTAATGGGGTTTTTGTATCCCACTTGGCAAGGGTCGCTTTTGGCTATGGCTTGTTTGCTGTTATTATATCGTGGATTTGGAGCGTTTGATTAAACTACGACTCGATGTAGTAGATACTTTGCAAAGCTCCAAGTATCTAAACATAGGTTATATATGGCACAGCCAAGCTTCAAATTGAAAGTCAAAAATCTTGTGAACAGTACTATGCACAAGTTTTCAATCACTCACGTCGGACAGATGGGAATGATCTAGAACCCATGTGGGCACACAAGTATGCGTCGGTACCTGCGTCACTACGTTTAACTTCTAAGAAGGGGTGTTTTACCCACAACATCCGGCTGTGTTGTCATCTATACTGATGTGCGGCTATAACCTACAATGTATATAGCATACTGATGCTGTATCTACGAGTATTGCGAAAAAATTCATCTCTTTCCTGGAGTCATGGGGATTAACTAAAGAATGAAGAAACATATGTTTGAGTTTTGTTCTAATGTTTTTTTCTCGCGATCGTTTTTGGTTCATTTTGGGGGAATGTGAAGCTATGATCATCATGTAAATCAATTCTGATAAACATACGTCCCATTCATTTATCATGTATCAATGCAATGTGCATCATCTAACAGACTGGGATTGTTTTTTGTCGACTGCCCGTGATTCATTGCAGAAATCTGGGTCTGCAAACACTGATGGAGTTAGGATTGGTCTTGGATTGGTTCTCGGTTAGCGAAGGTGAGACTAAGTCTTTCCGGATAGAATATATCAAGATTACAAGTCACTGTAACTGACTTGGAACACTGCTAAGCTGGAACTGGGACAACAAAATTCACACTCTCGATTGGAACGACTGGAACTGGAAGTTCTAATTCTCGCCTTTTGCTTGGAAATGCTACCTTTGATTGTTTGACAGATGTATGCTTGTTGAAGTTGATCAAGCCGACAGTTCGTCAACGTGCTCGGATGGTATCGTATTCGCTAACGTTCTCTAAATTTCAAGCAATCATGCAGAGAGCCAGTTGAAACAGTTTATGCATGTTATAAATTAAAATTCGGATGCGAATTAGTTTTTGAACATTTGAACTCTTAGCAACATCGCCAATTGCTAGTGGACCCGCAGTAATGGTCCGGGATTGAGAGTGATAGTGAGATTGAGGTTGGAAAGGAAAGTGAGTGAGAGAGAAAAATTGAGTGACAGTGAGTGAGGGGCATATATGGATGAGGGAAGGAAAGCTCCTGGTCTAGGATTACTCCTACGGCCTGGATATTTGTATGACGTGATGGGTTTTATTTCGAATTCAACTATTTTGAGGTTGGGGTACTGTAGTGGGGCTTTGTCTTCTCCCTTTCCCCTGGTAAACCCGATTAGGTTAAACTTCTTGTATTCGTATTGGGAGAAGTGGGAGTTGGCCCAATCCATACCTACAAAAGGTTCTAATACCACGCTTCAAATCTATATCACTACTACACATCAGAGTTTCATTTCCAATCAAAGAAAATCCACCAATCAATCAAAGGCATCCAAACTACGCATTTGCGTAACGCCACAATCACGCAATTACTATATTTGTATATGGATTTAAATACACGAACCTTACGAAGGAACACGTAAGTGATATTTAAGATGCTGTGGAACGGCCACTTCGTTGGTGTGGGTCTGAACAGCAACGCAAGCTCAAGAAGAACCTGATCGTGGTTGAATTTGTTCACGGCACTCAGCCCAGCCTTCGCACGCCATCTTGACAGCGAATGATATTGACTCTTCCCTCGATCGTTAATAATCTATTTAAACGCCTTTTTATCGTGACACAAGATCCCATACACAAAATTATGGAGAAAGGCCTTCAATCAGCTCAAGCATCGTTTCAAGCAACATTCAAAGATGCACTAGGTTCAGTTTTGATTGCCACATTTATTTCGTCAATGTCAGTTCGTTCTTCCACTAGTCCAGCCCACATTTTCCCTTCCTATTCGGAAATGAAGGACCAATTTATTGATTTTAAACACTTAGGTTATTTGGATTGACGGCCCACCAAACCTACCGCTACTTCCGTTTTTATCACCACCGTGATAAAACCTGGCTAAAATGTTTTGCATGTGGTATTTTAGCAAACAGCTTCGACCAACTAATTATTTTTTGCAGGTAACCGTTCTTTGGTGACCTAAGGATACGATTCTACGTTTCCTGTGATTGCTGATTTCGTTCAGGGTGCTCGATATTATGCATGTCATCGCAATTATACATGCAAGGTAAGTTGCACAATTATAAACCTATTCAGCATTTTTATGACTTATACAGCTATCTCTACGCAATTATCTACCACACGAAAATATCCGATCTTGATATTATGGGATGGTAATTTTCCCCCATATTTTATTTCTTATATCACCAATTGATGACAGGATTGTATCCTAAAGGTCACCAGGTGTAAGTTTTCCCACTGCCGCCACTGACATCCTTTTTCACTCATGTACTGAAGCTTACAAACATCGTAACGGTATTTCGCGCTCTTTTCATAGCTTTTCATCTCTTTTATGACTTTGATGTCATAGTCAGTGGTGGAGGTAGCGACAAACGGGTATGAATGCATTGTACTTTGTTCACTGTAACTGTGTTGACATCACTATCGCAGATTTTATGTATGGAGGCTCTATACGTGTACGTGTCTATTCCCCGGGGTTCATAATTTGCATTGAAAAAGATACATTAGTAAGGAAGAAGAATATGCCGCTTATAATCTTTCTGGTGATATCATTTCCTTGATACTCGAAATAATATACTTACACCGACTACCCAGGTTATACTATCAGTGATCCAATTTGGTATTTCAGCTATTTAGTACTTATTTAATTGATACTGAGTACGTCTATGAACAGGAGTAATGTTCTGTAAGTCACCAAGTTACATACTACTGGTTTTCTCCACTGAAATGACTGTACAGCGGCCGTCCTTAAAGCGTGTGTCCTTATATTTACTATATTTTTGACCACCTTATCATATTCTTTGTCCTCGAAGGATTACTCTTACCAGATTCAGTAATTTGCATGAAATTACATTAAGTTAAATGCACTCTCCGAGACTCTTCTCTAATGATACATATGGAAATAGTGGCTTTCAATTTTGGCATTTTCAATGACCGTTATTCTTGATATTGTGGTTACTGGATCGCTGGTGTGGTGTTTGCGCAAGAGTAGAACAGGTGTTGAAAGGTCTGTTTTACATGCACACACGTATGGATCTGGCTCACGAACAAACTGTCAATGGTAGAACTGACAACATGCTGAATCTATTGGTGTGGTATACTGTACAAACCGGAGCGTTGACAAGGTCAGTTCATATGCATAATCACTTATATATTTGGCTTTTTAATCTTTCTTTCCAGTACCTCTAGCGCTATTTGTGTGGTATTAGTGCGAAGCTTTCCCCATTTCCCAGGACCACATCTTCACTTGACTCTCACAGGCTGCAACTACGTCTAAAAATCTCATTTACATAGGTGCTGTAATAATTCTTCCCAAGAGTGAGTAAACATCCTCAACTGTTCAAGTTGTGAAGGGTGTGAGTTGAAACAATTTCTAGTGTACACAAACTCCATTTTAGCTGTGTAAGGTCCCACATTGTCACGCCCTGGCACACAACTGAGGAAAACTGTTAGTCTGAATTCAAGGGAATACGTGAGAAAGCGAGGAATGAAGTCGTTTGAGCTTGATACACTGAACCAGGTCCACAATATCTGCATTGCAGATGTGATGACGCGGTAACTCTATAACATTCATGTGAGTGCATAAAACACACCAGTCGGCCCATAACTGATCATAATTAGATTCCTCCAATTCCACCCATTCAATTTCATCCCAAAGACACTAATATTCTTTCGCTTATTGTCTAACTGCCACAACAGTGGCCTTCGGTTTGTAGGGTTTGGAACTAGCACCATTGATTGATTTCTAGTCCGACCCTGTAGCACTTGTCATCTGACTTGAAATTCTCAGTATGTATTGTAACATAAGTTAAAAGATGAGATCGGAGAATTGTAACCAATTCAAATTTTAAAGCATGCACTCCTGAAAGACACCCTAGTCATTGTGTTACTATTACCATTTTGTTGCAGGGCTTTTCTTTGGCTCACATCTTTCCTTTCACAACCGCAGCTGCATTGCTGTATTTTATATCATCTACTACCTGCTTCGCATCGGGTGATGTTCAGGCACCAGGACATGGATGGATCGTGTACGGCACGTTCCTACTGCGAGTTGGTCATCCCCCATACATAATGCAATATGGCCCTTCAAAGTATCCTTGAAGCACTCCCCCTCTGCTAGTGTGAATTCCACCCCCGATGAGGGTTCAGGAGATGTCAGTTCTATGGAATCAGAGGATGATAACTTTGAAGGATATCATGGGGAATTAGAAACATCAGTACAGAAAAACAATCTGCGCTGGAAAGATCAAGCTTCTCAAGATCATGAAAGTCTAGATGAGAATTGTGTTCCATAAAAACGAAAAATTTGACCAAAGATGAGTCTAGAAATCGGCCAAGTCAAATGAGAAGTGTAAATTGGAGTGGTAATTGCATCTCATATCACTAGTTTCTTAACTGTCCGATTCATTGCATGATTGTTAAGTTATGCCGTCCGCCTCGGTGCATTAGTGACTTGTTCACTTGATTAAAAAGGAGGGACAGGGAGCTGCGTAGAAAAGTTTTGGGAAGAAGGACTTATACCACAAACATCAACCGAGACTATGACAGTCACTTTAACTGGTACCTTAGTACCTATCGCCACGCTTACGGTCGACAGCAATGCGTTCAACAAGCAAGCTAATGGGGTTTTTGTATCCCACCCGGCATGGGTCGCTTTTGGTTATGGCTTGTTTGCTGTTATTATATCGTGGATTTGGAACGTTTAATTAAACTACGACTCGATGTAGTAGATACTTTGCAAAGCTCCAAGTATCTAAACATAGGTTATATGTCGTACAGCCAAGCCAAGTAAACTTCAAATTGCAAGTCAAAAATCTTGTGAACATTACTATGCACAAGTTTTCAATCACTCACGTCGGACAGATGGGAATGATCTGGAAACACATGTGGGCACATGCAATGCGTTGGTACCTGCATCACTGCGTTTAGCTTCTAAGAAGCGTGTTTTACCCGCGACACCCGGCTGTCGCGTTATTTATACTGACGCGCGGCTATAACCTACAATGTATACAGCACGGTACCGTATCTAGTTCCCAAGATCCCACTTGTTGTTGATCTGCCAGAGTTATAACGCTTGAATGCGGCCCTACAATGTCATCAAGACTATCCTGTTACTTCTCTATTTCTCGTGTAAGTATCATACATTTACTATGTCTTTTCGCTCCCTACATTTCGACTTGGTGGCTTAACAATCGTTCTTTATACAGTAGGAATACGCGCCGCGACAGAAACAGTTACACTCTTCGCAGTAGATAATGGTCAACCAACCTTGCCCTCATTCAGCAACTTAAACACAATAATTAGTCATGAGGTCGGGCCGGATGGGACAACAACTTATGTTGAAGAAGATCTCATTAGCAGAGTGGTCATGGTAAATGCTCAAATTACCACAGTATCAGGGACACCTACAAGGACTCTTATAACCGAAATCAGTACCATTCCCACTCACACACAGTTGTGTAGGTTGTCCCTAGTCAATTGCTGACTTTGACTGACCTTTTTCATTCTCGCAAGTAACGTTCGTAGAGGATGATTCCCACCTTCTATACACCCATATCCCCGAACCTATCACTATCTCGGGGATCGGTGTCTTCGGCCTTAATATGATTGAGTCTTGTTCACTTGATTCCAAAGGTGGAACAGGGAACTGCGTAGTCGAGCTTTGGCAAGATAGACCGTCAGGCATGTCACTGGTAGCGAACCCCACTATAACAACCACTTTTAGTGGTTCTTTGATACCTTTCACTACGCTTACGGTGGACAGCCATACGACCAACACACAGGCCAATGGAGCTATTGTATCCCACTTGACATGGGCAGCTTTTGGTTATGGGTTGTTGGCTGTTATTATACCCTGGATTTGGAACGTTTGAACTCCGGGCAGTCTGGGTGTGTACTTTGTAAGGTTCCAGGTATCAATAGAAAAAGGGATAGATGAAGTAGATTGATCGAGGACCAGATGACTTGGTCCTGGGCCTGAATACTAATTTGTTGCATGATGCTCACAAAGTATTCCCAGGGTACCCATACAATCAATTTCTTGCTTGAATCGTGGGGTATAGAATAGAGCAATGTCTGCGTCAAAAGTGTGAAAATTCCAGTTTTTCAACGCAGCTTCCCACATGAAGTGGGTGGATGTGAGGTTTCCGTTCAGTCAACTTGTTATAATATCCAAATCTGAATTGAGCGGAGGGCTGGATATTTTGAGTTAATGTATCGAAGGAGTTGAACTTGATATATTATACCACAGACTGTGCCAGTATGAATTCAAAGACCATGTTCCGAGTAGTTTGATATATGATATTCTCTATGAATGGCATGTGTGGGGGGAAGAAAGGATTGTCCTGAAGGTTTAAAGAACAATATATGCCAGGCGTATGTCATGTTTGGTTCCGAAGTCACTGACAAACTCGCCACGTAATTGTTCATAACATTAACTCGAATGATTTCAAAGTCTACTTCACTCCGTTTAGATATCAAAATGTGCTCATCCGCACTTCACGATTCCCTTATAATTCTACAATCACAACACTACAATTAATCATAGGGGAGATTTACCATCGAACAGACGTTGGTGCATGACTGTTGCACATCTGTCTATAGCATGTGTGAGTAATTCATGGTGTCCAGGAAAATCCTTATTCTCCCTGCTGACTCCTCAGCAAACCCTAATATAGGGCTGCTGTAATCTCATTCGCTCATTATTTTAGATTATGTCTTACTTTCTTGACTTAATTGGGAACACACTTACTACTTTTGTGTACAGTTTTATTTGTTGTGGTCAGCCGCTATCGACTACCAATTATCAGTAAAGGTGGGTGTCAAGCAAAGGCACGGCTGCCTTTTCATCAAGATTCCCAAGTGATTTTGATAATCCCAAAGCACAATAAAGTGCACATCACCTCTCTTTGTAACTCTTACCAAAGCATGCGGCCGCTTCGCAGTTAAACGACGAACAATATTGGAGTAAAAAAAGTAAAAAGTACCACAACAACTCAGACTCAGAGTTACAAGAACCAAATACACAGAACAGTACCAGTGACCAAACCATAACCAAAACCATCCCACGTCAGATGGGACATCAGAGCCTCATTAGGTTGCTTGTTAGGCGTATTGCTATCCACCGTAAGAGTGGCGACAGGTACTAAATGGCCACTAAAAGTGTTTGTCGCAGTGGACATCGACGTTTGTGACCCAAATGCCCCGTTGTCTTCCCAAACCATGGCTACGCAACTCCCTGTTCTGCGATTGGGGTCAAGTGAACAAGAATGAATTACACCGAGGTTGTCGATAATACGGTGCCCAGATATGCTTGTAGGATCTGGCAGTTGGGTGAATTGATAGTGAGAACCATCCTCTACGACAGTTACTAGCGAGAAAGAAAGAGGTTTGACAAAGTGGACAATGAAAGGTATGAAGGACAAGTTGGACTTACGAAGTTTTGTGCGAGTGGGAAGGGTAATGGTACTGACCAGTGAAGCTGTGAATGTAGGTGTTGCACTGCCTGACGTGGTACCCCCTTGTCCAAGGATGACCGGGAGTTGGCTGATTCTGGCTTCTTCAACGTAAGTTGTTGCCCCATCTGCTCCGACTCCTTGAGCAATTATTGTATGAAAGTTACTGATTGCGGGTTCAGGGAACGAATTTTCATTGATAGCATCTACTGCGAAAAGTGTAATCGTTTTTGTTGCAGCACGTATTCCTACTATATAAAGAGCGATTGGTAAGCCACCAACTTGAAATGTAGGGAGTTAAAAGATATAGCAAATGTATATGATGCTTACAGGAAAGATAAAGAAGTAGCGGGACAATTTTTGCAGTGTAGGGTTGCATTCGAGCTTTCTCAATGACAAAGTGGGGTGTTAGGAGCTAGATAGATATAGCACTGTGCTATATATCTTAGCAGGTAGCCATGCGACATATGTAGATGTCACCACAGCCGGGTTTCAGGGATAGGCTATCCGTCTTACATGACGCAAGTACAGTCGGATATATCTACCCCAAGCCGGGTTAGCTCCGAATTGAATTTATCTTTAAAGACTCACAAATTTCGTGAAGAGTACTGCAAGATTTCAAATATCCAGTACCAACTGAACGAATCGGGGAAAGGGGCCCGAATATTTTGACAATAACATAGATATACACGTGTCATAGTAACTTGCATTCAGATCTTTGAAGTTTTACAAAGTACATAGTACTAATACCAGTAGTCTCGTGGTTTACATGGTTAAACATTCCAGATCCACGAAATAATAACAGCGAACAAGCCATACCCAAAGCGACACATGTCAAATGGGATACAAGAACCCAAGTATCAGAGAAAATCAGAACATGTTACATGGAGAATCAATGGAGAATCACTGAAATGAAATCGATGAAACAAACATGTATGACGTCATGTTGTCAAAACACTCCCATTTCCCGTATTTTCAGTTGGTGCGGGCGTTTGAAAGCAAAGTTTCTGAATCTTTCAAGATAAGTTCAATTTGGAGCTAACCTGGCTTGGCTATCCCATATGTAACCTATATTTAGATACCTGAAGTTTTACAAAGTACCTGTTCTACTCGAACTCGTAGTTTATTTAAACATTCCAAATCCACAATATAATAATATCGAAAAAGCCATAACCAACATCGACCCATGTAAGATGAGATACAAGAACCCTATTAGCTTGCTGGACGTATTACTGTCCATTATAAGCATGGTGAAACCGGGTATCAAAGAACCACTCAAAATGGTTGATAGAGTGGGATTTGGTGTTAGTGGCGCAGTTGCTGTTTCGTTTTGCCAAGCATTTTCTACGCAGCTCCTCGTTCTGCCTTTGGAATCAAACAAACAGGCTGGGAGGGTCAAGGGCCCGACGGGAACCTCTCATATCCCCCTTCCCTTCTAATTTAGTATGTTTTACTCACATATCACATTTTCATGGAGGTGTAGGTGCTCTTTTGCATAAATCGTGCCCAAGTATCCAATTCTAGAGTCTGTTCTACATTTGAAGTTGGACATTCTTGTGGGGTGGGAACCGAGGGCTCTGGATCCAGTCTGGCAAAGGGTGAGTTAGAGTCTTAGCCAGTGACGATTTCATGCATCCGTCTCTTGGAATAACGCAATACCAAATGGTCCAAACACACTACCAGATTTCGACTACAGAAGATTCCAAATTGATGATCCAATACCATATTGGCACATGAATTGTGCTGTTATAATTATGGAATAGACTTGACAGAATTCGAAAGTTTCCTATAAACTTAAATATCTGACATTTTCACTCTGGGGCGAAGGCACTTTTTTACTTCTTCTCAATCCTTGTATCGAACAGCTAAAGCCATGCTCAGAACGACTACACTTTGACTTATGACGCCTGCACCATCTCAAGAGGCTAAAACTCTCCGTATTCCTATCATACCCGCGCCGGTTCACACCTCACACCGTTGAAGCGTTGAGGTTCTGTCGTCTAGTCGAGTTGTTGAAATCAATATCAACTGATAGTCCACTCGAAGGAACTGAGTTGATATTCGGTGTACATCTCCTTCATCACCTCGAAAACCTCGACTGGGGTGCTCTCGATCATGCCCTCCATCCTGTCGCAAAACAGCTGCACACACTCAGGATTCGTGCTTACATGCCAAATTGTCGCCAACATTTGATGAGTGATGCATTCAATGTATAGAAGCTTCTTCAACAAAGAATGCCAATGGCTTTCTCAAGCTGTGCCGTCGAGTTTGGAGTATTCTCAAAACCCGGTCATGATACGCAAACTCTGTATCGGTAAACGCAGATACTTACTATAATTACAAAGGTATTGACTACTTAGTATGTAAATTTCAAATAATATAACCGTAAATTCCAGTTTCAATTCATTGCACAACTTGTATAAGACTGTATGGGTATATGACATAAGTCAATAACTAATCGCAACCAACGAAACCTTGCGAAACTGAAATCCATCATGGAGAACTGCATCTTTCCAGCAGAGTTGATCATCAAGGTCATCGAAAACCTTAAAGATGACATCCCCACTCTTAGTTCCTGTTCAATCCTCTGTCGTGCTCTTCTCCCCATTTGCAGAAAACGCATATTCAGCAATATCACTCTCCAGCTGATTCCGACACGCCTTGAACACCTACAGACACTCGCATCGTTCTTCATAACCTCGCCAGAAATCCCTAAATATGTCCAACAACTATCTATTGTAGACAGCCCCACCTCAAAAGGTCTATACTTCCAATACGAGACCGTAATGTCTCATATCCTCAACAAACTCTCGGAGGTCAGAGAATTCCGGGTCTATCTATACGTCCGATGGAGCAACCTTTCCTGGTTGATGCGCTCCAATTTATCGTCCATATTCATCTCACCAAACCTTACTACTGTCAGTATATATGGATTCTTCGATATGCCCATAGAAACATTCATTACATGTTCAAATGTCAAGCATCTCCGTTTCACCAGCAGCCAAGTACAATGGTCTACTCCCGGTAGGCCACTTTTCAGCTTTTATCCTAAACGATTTGCACCAGAATCACTCTGGTTGAGCTTGAGGACACGACACGCCCCTCTTCTAATAAGCCATCCTCAATCACCTCTTGATCTTTCACGGCTAAAAACACTCGACTTTTCCTGTGAGGACACACTCAAGGATCTTCACCAAATATTCGAACAGTGCCACAAATCTCTTAAAGATTTATCATTCCGTTTCTCTGGTGAAGGTACTTATTTGTTTCTTTATGGATCCATTCACAAGTAAAAACAAGTTTTTTGAAAAATACAGAGCCACTCCAATTTGATTTCTACAATTTAATTTCACTCACGCGTCTCAAATTATGTTTATTTCTTTCGTTTCCAGACCGCGAATTCGAATCTACAGAAGAAATGAGATTCAATCGCCTGATCAATCTACTACACTCTCTCCCTTCTGGTGGTCCACTCGAGAAAATCAAACTCATATTTGGAGTTCAAAGTCTAGATGACTTCGAGAATATAGACTGGCCGTCCCTCGACACTACCTTACATCCACAGAAACAATTAAAATACATCCAACTCACCGCATATCTTCCCTTTGCCCCAAGTAATAGCTCTTTTGACATAGCCGCCAATTTCCCTTCGCTATCTAAACGATGCATCATAGACTTCGAGATGCAGTTAAAATATCCAGATTTTGGTAACGAGATGCGCGATCCTTCCCTTGGATCACCTCAGAGCCGTGTTTGGGAATCTAGGACAGTTCAGACAAATCAGAATCTTTCATCAGAAACCTACATTCATTAAACCCAAAGCATGTGTTACTCACTGTATTGTGAAAGTGAGTGCTCATTTTTGGGTACACTGAAAAATGGTATTGTGAAACTGTGTAGATTATCCATCAAGTTGATCAGATATATGTCCATGAGATAGCCTCCTACCAAGGCCCACCTTTGAGTTAGAGAAGCACATCCTATGGTGGTGTAACCGGCAATCGTGAGGCGGTGACGCACGATGTATGCATTGAACAGTGTACGTAGCATATACTGTTCCCATCCCAAACCTAGGCAAACTTGTAATTGGGAGTGGGACAAATTAAGGTGAGAATCTGGTTGAATTTATAACTGGACAAGGTATGGAGATGCCATTATATTCCATTTAGACAACGAACAATATTGGAGTAAAAAAGTAAAAATACTACAGCAACTCAGACTTGGATCAAAACAGTACATAGCATAACAACGATGAACAAACCATAACCGAAACTGACCCATGTCGGATGGGACATCAGAGCCCCATTATCTTGCTTGTTAGGCGTATCGCTGTCCACTGTAAGAGTGGCGATAGGTACTAAGGAGCCACTAAAAGTGGTTGTCATAGTGGACATCGACGTTTGTGACCCGAATGCCCCTTCGTCATCCCAAACCACGGCTACGCAACTCCCTGTCCCGCCCCCAGAGTCAATTGAACAAGACTGGATTATACCAAGGTCGCCAATAATACCAAGCCCAGATACGGTTGTGGGATGTGGGAGTTGGGTGAATCGATAGTGAGAATCATCTGCTACGACCGTTACTAGCGAGAAAGAAAAAAAGATTAGATCAAGTGAAGAGAGAAAGGTATGAAGGACGATTTGGACTTACGGAGTTCTGTGCGAGTGGGAATGGTAATGGTATCGAATGAAAATGTCGCTGAATGTGTTACACTGCCTGATATGAAAACCCCTTGTCCGTGGGCGACCCCGATTTGGCTGATCCTGTCTTCTTCAACATAAGTTGTTGCCCCATCTGCCCCGACCCCTTGAGCACTTAGTGCTCGAAAGTTACTGATCGTGGGCCCAGGGAACGAAAAACTTATAGTCTCATCTTCTACTGCGAAGAGTGTGATCGTTTTCGTTGCAGTGCGTATTCCTACTGTATGAAGAGTTACGCAATGTGTGGGGTTGATAAAAATAGCGAACTGATTATGCTTACATGGAAAACATAGGAGTAGTAAGACAATGTTGAGAACGTTGTAGGGCTGCATTCAAGCTTTAAGCTTTCGAAAGTGTTGGGGGGTATCATCAGTGTACACATGAGCCATGGTTAAAACAACCTTCTGTGGGTTGATAAGGATCTAAACGTGCAGGGCTGACTAAATATTGGTTTTATTTGTTCAATATAATGGTTGGTCTTAGGTTCGGGTTTTCTTGAATCCCGTAACTTGGCTCTACTTTTCGGTAATGGTCGTGTCATCTTCGTTTGTTAGATATTTGTTAACAATTCCCTCTATTTGTATGTCAGGCAATGATCGCACGGTGTCGTTCAAAATGTTGCATTATTCAACTTGAAGAACAAAGGTAAGAGACTTGGTGGTTCCAACAAATCAAAGAAGGCTAAAGGAACATACCATATTTACCCCTAAAGATGTCTTTGGTGTTATACTTCCTCTATCAATTGAGAATATCATTACAATGAGATACACTAGTCTATATAACAGGTAGCGGGCTATGCCATGTGCACAGAAATACGGCCTTATTACTTATTCTTACATAATTCTGGTAACACATCCAGATAGTACTCGTACTCCCAGTACACCAGCCTACTCTGCGTACTTATGGGACATCGGGTCAGATGGACATTAGGGCGATGATCTATTCACTTCCTTCAGATTCCACAGCAAAGATATGTTTGTTTTTAATCTCTAACCATACACAATGTAATTATTAATGATTAAGAGCAGAGTCTTTCGGTATTGATCATCAGAGGCATCCAAGCAAGGGAAAAACGGCCCTTTGGCCCGCCTGTTCCGTTGAGTTTCAAGTTATTTTCTATTATTGTCATGAAGAACTAAGATATATATAACAGGTGAAGACAATAGTAAAGATCCTTGTTCACCAGCAAAAACCGCTGACGCCGTGATTGATGCAAGCGTTAGCAATGCGCTCTAGTGGTCCTGAGTCAAGGCAAAATTTGATTTGAACAAGTGATGCACGTGAGCGGGATGAAGAACGGAGAATGGGACAAAATAAAGAGCGCAAAAGACGAAATCACTAAGGAGCAACAACGTACTGAGGAACGCGGATTGGAAAATCAGCAAGAACGGGAGCTACAACGTCAAGTCGCTGCTGTTGGAGGTCAAGCTCATGCCGCCCGTTCACAGCCCTCGTTATTCCCCTTATGTCCCCATGCCAACACCTCTAACTATGCCAATACCTCATACCAGTCCTGCCTCTGTGCAAATGCCTGTACCGCATACTACCCCCGGACCCATGGGTGGCATGCCTATGCCAACGCCGTATGTCTTCTCCCCAATTTTCGGTGGTGGTGGTGGTGGTGGTGGTGGTATCACCATGCCCGTTCCCCACAGCTCAGAGTCTATGGGCATCGCGATGCCTATTCCATACCCGTACAACTCAAGTCTAAATCCTGGAGGCGCACCAATGATGCCCGTCCCCGTCCCGTATGGCTCACCTGACGCGCCTACCATGCCAGTCCCGTACGGCTATGGCTCGTCAATCCCAGCCAATTGGGATCGTGGTGATCCCAGTATGCCTGTTTCATATTTCTCTCCCAACTTCCCCCCTTCATCGTCTGGGAATGGCGTAACAATGCCGGTTCCACATGACTCGTCTTCTCAACGCGATAGCATCCACATGCCTGGTCCAGTCATAAATTCAACCATGTTCCCACCTGGATTTGTCCCACTCACAATCACAACTTACTCGCCAAACTTGGGAATGAGATCAGTCGAATTATCTAGACCGTTACCCGCTGCACCGCCCATCCAGCACGTATCACCATCTCATAATTTTCGCTCTGCGCGGGCCTAAGGGAAATTTTACTTCTGTGAAGTCCATACCATATCTATAACAGTACAGTTCACTTGTCAACATGGTATTGGATCATGAACTTTGTAAATCGTGTTTCTGGTACCCCACTATTCCAAGAAATGAATCGTATTTTCATATTGAATTTTTGGACACAATTTGCACGTATATCTTCAAGCAAATATGGTACATAAGTAAAACATATTGGATTAAAAAAGAACCTTGAGCACTTAGCGCCTGTTGGGTTGTCAGCTATTCCCTCAACATGACTCGGCAATAAATTTCGAATTTTCCTGGATTCTAACGGCCATTAAATGCTCAGAGCGTGCGATTTGGATAGTTCAAATTTTTTTAATACTTTAACTCACTCCCGCTCTCTACATTGCGAGATCCGGACATGATCAGTCTCATAAACTAGTTGACTCATTTCGGGTAGACTGGTACATTGAAGAGTTATGTTATAAGACCCAACTGGTTGAAAAGTCTGGATTTTTCACGGCTTTTGACGCGGATGTTGCCCCAATGATTCCAGATAGATTGCGCAATGAATTGATTATACTTGCCTCCCACCCGTGTTAATGTCAGTTTAGTGTTCAGGCTCATATGACTTGGTCCTCGATTTGGTTTACCAACTCTTGTTTCCATTGATCTATGACTGTGGCGGCATTTTTTTCAAAGGGTAAGCTATATTTAGATACTTAGAACTTTGCAAAACTGATGTTGGAGTTTAAATGTTGCAAATCCAGTGCATAACAACAGCTAACAACCGATAGCTCCATTGGCTTGTTTGTTGATTGTATTGCCGTCCACTGTGTTTATCCATCCTGATCATGAAGGAGCTCTAGTAAAAGTTGTTGGTACATGCTGTTGACTCTCTTACTTTAAACAATTGAGTTACGCAATTCCCTGTTCCGCAGTTGACGTCAATGGAACATGACTGAAGTCTAGTGAGGTTTATCGACGAACCCACCTTTGGTATGCTTGTAGAGTTCGTGTGCTCCATGGCTTGAATATTGGAAGCGTCTGCTATAGAATTAATTAATGTCCTTTTTTTTTAACAAACCACTTACAAATTTCTGTGTGAGTGGTGAGGGTGTCTGTTGTAGTTATGGCTGTCGCGATTCCGTTGCTTATGCCTGACATCTATTTGCTTTTCCTTTGTTCTTGAATATACGTTGTTGCTCCATCTACGTCAGCACAACACTGATTGAGTCAAAGTTAACTGCGTTGGCAGCACCCCGAAGAGTGTGACAGTTTCCGTTGTAGCTTGAGTTACTTTACGCAAACCTATCCAGTTATTGTACGAAGGTCGGGGACATGGTGTGTTTATGCCTTCAGAAATGCAATGCAATTAAGAGTAGCGGGACAAACTTCATATTGATATCGTGAGATAGCATACTATTGAAGAGAATGGTCCGTTTATGGTCGTGAGTGATGAAAACTTGATTATTATATGGAATAACCATCAAAACCAAGGTGAAGCTATTTGTTGGTGTCAGTGACATGATTGCTAGTCCGACTGTTCCACCTTTGAAATCAAATGAACGAGACTTACACTATTACATTTGATGCCAAGGACACCGAGCCCCGAAATGTTGTGGATTGAGGGGCTTAGTGTACCCCTATGGTCGTTGCTAACAAGGGTTAGAAAATGTAAAAATTAAGGCATGACGCCATAAAGGTAGATGGACTGACAAAACAATGTACGAACATAGTAGATTTTCTTTATATTATGATAACTTGGACAGCAGTGTTCCCGATCTCGCTAATTATTCCTTTCTCAACATACTTCAAAGGTTGTTGACACTTACATGTGTGCACATGCGAGTCTATTGATGTCTGCTTCTATACTCCTTCTGTGGCCCTTGTGCTTGCTACCCATGCCTGCCCTCTCATAACTCTGTAGCCTTGCTCCAACAGCAAGATTCCACCAGCTGCCACGAGTATTCAATATTTAATAGTCAGACACAAGGAAGAAGTGGCCACAGTGCTGTATCCAATGTTATCACTCAGATTCATCGTGTTAATAAAATCCAGGTAGCACATACTAGCATTCCCCAAGATGGTGTTTCGTTTCCTTCTTGCTAAAAATGTCAATATGATCTCAGAACAACAAGGGTGTCGTATCACTGTTGTAACAAGAATTGAATTGACCAGTGTATTGTGCAGACATGCATCAGATTGGAATCAATCGTGAGTGATATTCAAGCATGTTGGAATCCATATTGATGGTGAGAGGTGCAGCCGTGGGAATGGGAAATGATCCAAACACTCTCTATTACTTACACGTGAAATATCTGCAACATACTCAAGGACCGGTAAGTCATGTATTACTTTCGATGTAAGAGAGTGTGGAATAAGCCTTATTCATGAACCACCAGCTAGGCATGGAAAGTAACTTGTTCGACAATTCTTAGCACCGGAATAGATAGATCCCGTAAGCAATGCAATCAGCTTCTTGCAGTAACGTGAGCGAGGGCGCCTAAGGTGCTGTAAAATTTGTGGTATTTAAAGGGTGTAGAATCTGCTTGCCCTTTCCCACCCATTTTGAAGTTGCTTCCAGTGATATTTTCGGTATGATACTGTAACCAACTCACCATCATTACTCACTGACGAGAATTTATGAGATAGATGTCATGTTTCAGGGATTCGTCTGTAGCAGACCAAATAATCGATGACGCGCTTTTCAATGCAAAACAAGTTTTAGATGGCGCGAAGGGATTGCTGGCTCTATGTCCAATCCGTGGACTGGATGCAGTGCCTGCGACTTTGTCTGTCATTATCGGAATGGTGTTGGTAAGTTCCCAAATCACATTTGTTACGTTCATTCATTTGTGCAAAGAAAACAAGGGGAAATGGGATTGCACGAAATGATTTGGCGAAGCAGATACTGGCCCTCGCGAATATCGTGAAAAATACATTGGAGCTAGCTGACAGTAAAGTCAATAACCATGACGGAGAACGAAACGGCGCTCGTCCAAACCGCAAGTACATAATATCCCCGGAGCTAGAAAACAGGGTATCCTCACTCAACCAGTTCGTTGTAATACCTTCTGCAACTAAGCCTAACCCGAAAACTTTCTTTAGAAAATTGGAGAATCTGACAGCCGAAGCAGAAAAATTGAGTGGGGGTTCATTTTTCATTAGGTGTTTGCACAGCAATAGCAATGCAGACATATTATCAAGGCTCAAAGGAGGTGTTGAAGAAGCTACTAGAAACTTTTCGGTTCGTCATTTGCTGTATTCATTCCGGATCTCGCCTTCTGATTTTAATTGATCAAGATTCACGGCCAAGTCACTATAGAAATGCTTGTTAATAGTATTGCGGAGAACTTGGAGCGTGCTATTGAGGTCATTCCCCATTTCTTTTGTAACGAATGAGATTCATTTCTCACTCAATTGCAGGCTATAACAACCACTCGCGATGAAATAACAACCACTCACAATGAAACAAAAAAGACTCATAACGAAGATGGTATGTGTGGTTCACCATCATGTCATTCCCTATCACCTTGAATTTATCTCAATTTCTTTCGGTAGTCAAGGAAAAAGCGCTAAAAACACTTCCTTTCGTTAATGCCTCGTACTCATCGTCTTTGAATCCAACAACATCGGGCGTGCTCGAGGGTACAAGAACTGACTTACTCCGCGAGCTTGAACAATGGACTGACGGACCAGATCCTGAGAGCGGGTATGATCCCCGAATCTACGTACTCAGTGGCGGTGTTGGAACTGGAAAGTCAACCATCGCCTATGAAATGGCAAATAAACTAGACAACCCAGATCACCAAAAACTGGCAGCATCTTTTTTCTTTGTCCGCAACGCAGAGAAGTTAAACACTGCACGACATGTGTTGCCAACCATTGCATATCAACTTGCGCGGAACCATCCTGAGATTTATCCTCATATTGCAGATGCCGCTGATGCATACGTCAAGCAAGGCAAACATGGTCAACAATTGAAATTCGACCTCGAAGATCTGATAATCAAACCTCTGAAGAAGGTTTCTTCGTCTCATCCACGACTAACAATCATCATCGATGCTTTGGATGAATGTACCGAATCAGCACAGGGCGATGTAGTGGAATTACTGTTCCTCTTTATGAAACGAATCCCAGAAATCCCATTCCCACTGCGCGTTCTCATCACTACACGCCCAGAGTTGCATATTCAGGAGGCTCTAAATGATGTTGAATTCCGAAATGTGGCCAAACCATTCAAACTACAAGACATCCCGAAGGTTATCGTCGATCAAGATGTCAACCTTTTCCTATACACGCATATCGGGGGTTTGAGCAATTGGGGGGAGATATGTAGTGCAAGGCCAACTGTAATCGAAGACCTGACCCGTCATGCCGGTGGATTATTCATTTATGCTGCAACCGTAGTTAAGGTCTTGAAGAATGACAAACGGCATGCAGTCAAAACTCTCGATGCTCTACTATCCGATGATCCCACAGATGCTGCATTTGGTCTTAGGCAGCTAGATCGATTATATCTGACAGTGCTACAGGGCGCATTCGATGACGACATCCTCCATCGCCCTCATTTCAAGGAATGGGTTCAGACAGTCCTTGGAAGCGTTGCAATCCTTGAAGATCATGTATCGATGATGGTGCTCCAGGATATAGTTGGTATAGATGTGGACGACGCAGGATCTGTGTTGGATCGGCTTGAATCTGTGATTTTGCTGCCCGAGAACCAGAACAACGAAATTCGTGTTCTTCATGCTAGTTTTCCACAATTCCTTGTCGATAAGGAACGGTGTGTGGATGAAATATTTTACATTGATGCTTCAGTGCACCATGGTCGTCTGGCACTAGATTGCCTCAACATAATGACAACGACGACAACACCGTTATTGGTCGAGAATGTATGCCGGCTAGAAGATCCATTGGTTTTTAAAAGTGATATCTCGGACCTACAGAAGCGCATAAATGAATTCATTCCCGAACATCTTCGGTATGCATGCACGCATTGGGCTACGCACTTATCGAAAAGTACAATGACTCCGGAGATCATGGAACCCTTGGCTGGAGTTCACTTCGACAAAACTACTAGCGTGGGTAGAGGTGTTAGTATATTTGAAACGGCTGGACATAGCTGTGACAGCGTCAAGTAGAGCGCGGAAATGGCTCCTCGAGGTGAATATATTTCACACCCTACTCATTATGTCAATGTTAAAAGCGTTTATTAGAATAATGCGTCCACAAAAACACGAGACCCTGATGTGGCCGTGGTCCCTGAACTATTGAATGATGTTTACCGTCTCGTTCTTCAGTTCTTTACGCCTATCAACGAATGCACTGGGCATATATACAATACTGCACTCCCATTGTCTCCATCCTGCAAATTGGCATCTCTGTATTCTTCCCTCAACAAACCTGACCGTATTCACTACACGACACACATGACATCACCCCACACATCCACTTGGGGACCTTTATTGCGCGTCATTGAAACGGGTTCTTTGGTCCATCAGGCCGCGTGTGCAGCATTCTCCCCGGACGGACTCCTTTTAGCCTCTGCTTCGGTTTATTTGCAAATCTGGGACGCTAACACTGGAATGCTCAAGAAAACTATGGTTGCGGGAGATGTTCATTGTCTGGCTTGGGCACCGGATGGGAAGCATATCGTTTCCTGTTCGAGAGATAAGTCAGTTCAGGCATGGAACGCCGCATCAGGCGCACAAGTGCATGTACAAGAAATTCAAGGATATGTACATAAAGTTGCTTGGAACCCAACTGGAACGCAGATCATTGTCGTGGCGAAGAAGTTGCATCTATTGACTATGACACCCGGGAAAGATATCAAGGTTACCAAGGTGATCGAGATAGAAGACGTACGAGCAATCTCCAAAAATGCGAACCACGCAATCAGTACACCACAGAGAAGACATGTATGTGTCTGGGATATCGGAAAGCGCAATTTCATAGAGTTACCGGTGCCGGAAGACTGGCGTTGTCAGGAAGTGGAGTTTGTGCACAATGATACACAAGTCATCGCGTCTAGTGAAGGAGGGGCGGTCAGAGTCTGGGACTGGAAGACTGGAAAGCTCGTCCATCTGTTCCAACATCCTTGGTCAAAGTTGACTGTGTCACCAAACGGAGATCTCGTCGCGATTGGGTATAGTGGCATCTCCATTTGGGACCCTCGGACTCCAGAATTATCGGACATGTTGACTGATACTGCCAACGTCATCCCTCTGTCGTTCTCATCAGACAATGAACGACTTGTATCTTCAAAGGAGGGATCCATTCAAGTATGGGACCTCACTCAACGCGCACCACAGCTACCCCAAACCAGATCATCAATCTTTGAAATGGTGTTTTCGACAGACGGCTCACATATTGCTGCTACAATAGTCGGTCAAGTCAGTCGGGTCATTGTTCTGTGTCGACAATCCGGATTGCAGTTGTGCGAACTCCCAACGGACTGGGCATATTCTCCCTCGTTTTCTCCTGATACGCAGATGCTCGTAGTTCAAATCGAAGAGGGGGTGCAAATATGGGATCTCAGCTCGACAGAGCTGTCACAACCTTTTCTCTTTGTTCCTGGCAAAACGTTTGCTTGGTCAACGAATAGTCGCTGGCTTGCTGTGGATACACCCGACTACGTGGAAGTTTTTGACGCGAAGACAGGTACACTGGCTAAGAAGCTCAAAGCCTATGATACATGGTGCAAGTGCTCCTTAGAATTCTCGCACGATAGCACCTTGTTATACTTCAAATCTGAGGAAAATGAGCTCATATTTAAGTGGGAAGAGGGAACACGCGTCGATGTCGAAGAACATAGGTGGAATACGGGGGTGGAAAGGAGCAGTGGGTATTACCTTGATGACTCCGGGTGGGTAACACGTAGAGCGGATGAAAGGAAGATGTGTTGGTTGCCTACGTCAAGGAGATGTTGGCGCAGTAAACATTCAGAAGCATCTTGGGGTGATTATTATGCTGCGGGATCTGAAACCGGTGAGGTTACCATCTTATATTTTGGTACGGATCCTGGTAACGCTGTCGTTGATACAAACTAGTGCATTTTGTTTACGGATATGTGTAATATTCTAAGCAATGTTATACAATATTGTTACTTTGTGACCACGCATACAACAGTTTCACACTTCAATCACAATCGGATGGAAACATAATCCTAAAATCAACTGTATAACTTCATAAAAGCATTTAAACAGAAACATAAGTACACTTAGCGATAGTCATTCCTCCCATCTCATCTCTTGCTAGTCCATCCTATATCGCTCCATAACGTGGCCGAGTATACATTATGGGAGGACTATGGTGGGAGTAGGGATGGGCATGATACTCTTATCGTAAATCCCTTTCTCGCTCGTCATCGATCATCTTCAGAAGTGAGAAGTGAGTTCCAGGTCCCGTTACTCAAAGAGTACGTGCACTTGCTAGTTCAGCTAACAGACAAAGGTCAATTTCTTTCACTACATGTTTGCTAAATTCCATGGTCTCACAGTTGCCACTTACGATGATGCATATAAAGTGATCGATTGATCCTTGATAAACGAAAACATGACAAGCTACGTACGAGATATCTTGAAGGAGCTCCCAAGTCTTGAGAAAATCATGGAATATTCGCCATTGTCTTTATCTAATCCTTATAGTTTTTTAAAAGCAACACAGGATGCTGTTGTAGATAGGATGAAGGACAGTCCACTGTCCACTAGAGAGGAGGCAGTTCAGACATTACTTGGCGACACGGCCCACCTTTACCTATCAGTTGACAACTTCGAGATGAGCACCTGCGTCTAATATTCCGACTACAACAAGCAGCGTCTAGTCATATCTATGCAGAAAGTCCGTGGTTGGTCTGCCAGATGCTGCGCATTTCTCCTATCCTTTGCGCTTCGTCTTGTTTCAGGGCTGGCCGCCTTCCGTCAGTGGACACTGATCTTCAAGACCATCAGGTTCGATTTTGCTAGCAACAGACACGTCCTGGATCCAATACACACAGTCGCTATGTGATGGAAAGTCAAACATACCAAATGGGGCAAGGGATATTTTGAAAAATTTGATGATAAACTCAGATATGATAGTAAACATACCAGACTCAGCACTTATTTATACCTTGTAACCGCCCACTGTATAATTATATGTTGCAACTCGCATAGCATTTTGACGCTGATTTATGTACTCAAGCGCTACACGTGCGTAGTCTCATTCCAAGGCTATACGTTGCTACCTATGTACAACACGTACTGTTGAGGAGGGCGCTTTATAAAGCTAGCAGAGTCACCGACATTTTTATCTATTCCATTTCCAAAAACTTCTGGCTGGCCCAACGATGTTTGTCACTTCCGCACTTACAGCACTTTTATTCACCCTCACTGTAGCCGCAAATCCCATTGTCATTTCTCGTTCTCCTATAAAGTTGCCTTTAGCGAAGCGGTTCAACTCAACCAACATTCGGAACCTCGTTAAACACGACGTTGCCAGGGCCAAAGCGCATAAATCTTACACTCAAATCAACAAGATAGTACTCTAAGACGTAAGGAAATGTAGTCACAGAAGGATGTCTTCGAGTAAACGAGTGGTGTGACAGATGCACCGCTCTGCTTCACACCACCACACACGCAACTCGTTTACTTTCTTTAAAATACACACAATCCTTCTCTTACAACACATAAATATTATATACACACGATCCTTCAAACCCATACGCAATGGCCAACATAGCAGTCGACCCAAACACACTCATTAGACCAGATTACACTCTCCCTGCATACCAAGCCGTCAGAAACATGATGATGGCTGGAGGCCAATCCGAAGACCAAGTCGTCCAAATCCTCAATACAGCTTGGGACCAACAACACCAAGAAAACATTGAAAGATGGAACGCACCAATACAAGCAGACGCTGACAATCTCAGAGCATCCATTGAACCACCACAACAAGCACGTCAACAATCCCCTCCGACAAATCCCATCCCCAGAGACATAGAGAAGAAGAAGAGCAAGCTTAACGACTTCGACCCCAGTGGCACAATAGAGACTGATGAAGAAATGGCGATATCTCCATATGCCATGGACAAGATTGAGCGAAACGAATACATAGAACTCTGGTATTTCACCAAAGAAGGACGTTTAGACGCTAACATCGATTACACTGCATCCACAGATGAGTCCTTTGCTATGACTAAAACAAATGACGGCGTGTTAATCAAACCAATCTTAGCCATTCGAGCATCAAGACGAGTCGTAAAAGATGCAGACTTAACCTTCCGTCAAATGACGAGAGCCAAATACTCATATCTTCAACAACTATGCCAGGCCGGATGGCCAGAAGCACATGTCTCCGCATTAGCACAAATGTTCACCAACATCGAAAACCATTCGCTGCGAGACCAGCCACATGGGGAACGCATCCTGCTCATTTACCAAGCTAGGGTTCGACAAGCATGGTACAATGCTCTCCGACGTAATGATGCCAACTACAGCCCATCAAACATAAATACGTACATAATCTCTAGTGAGGTTATGGCACACGTAAACGAGCAAAAAGGTGAACGGTAAGCAATCGAAATTAAACATCCCTCACATGTAACTGATCATATTCACATACTTCACCAACCGAAACATCATCAAACCTACTGCATCATGCCCCACGTCAAAATTTAAATGCATCACGCTTCATTAATACCATCTGCATTACAAACGCCAATACAAACGAAAATCACATAACAAATTGGAACAACGCATCATCATCAAAATACATCCCAATCGACCGCATCATAAACTCAATCGCATCATCAAAAAAAAACAAAAAAACAAAAAAACAAAAAAAACCCGACTGCATCATAACAAAATGTATCATACATACACAAAACCTATCGACTGCATCATCAAACCAATTTCATCATGTAACCCAAATGCATCATATATCATACATCGTCGTCTACAAATCCGAAATGCAATACAAACACAATAACAAATACACCAACATGTAATTAACATAAAACACGACGATAAACATTTATACTACCACATTAACAAACTAACCAGTTTAACAGCCATGTGCAACAAAGCGTTGTCAGAAGCTGCCACAGCTCGTGCTGATGCAGCAGCTGCACGATCAGAAATACATAGCAGGCACAACCGACAAACCTCTACATCTACATGGCGTAAACCCAGAGAATCATCTCGTTCTGTATCCCCCAGAAAGAACAGACGTTCTCACCCTCCTAGATATGAATCATACAGAACATCATCCAGCCAGGTTTTTCAGGCAGGCGCAAACTCATACACTGGGCTCCCAGTTTGCGCCATATGCCTCAGCAGAGACCCGCACGATGTCAAAGCATGTACGGCATCAAAACTCTGGGATGGTTCAAATGCAAGATGTGCCAGAAACCCCAATGGACGGCTGGTCAATCCAGCAAAATCCATCCTATGCTCAGACTGGAACAGTCGAAAAGGATGTGCAACCAGAGGATACATTCACAAGTGCTCTGGATGTGGCAAAACCAGTCACAGTGCTCAAACATGCTCTTGAGCACAGAAAGCTTAATCCATTATCACCCTATGATGTCAACTCTTGGGAACGTCTCAGCCTTAAACACAATCTACTCCACAGACATAAGCATATCATCAATGATCTCCAAAAAGGTTTCAATGCTGGCATCACCAAAATATACACTACACATGCCCCTAATAATAATAATTCAGTACATACCTACCAACAACCATATCAACAAATCATTGACAAAGAGTTCCAATGCCAGCACTATATTGGTCCATTCTCCAGAACTAAATTGGAAACCTACATTGGCCCCTTCCAATCATCCCCTATGTTACTCATTCCAAAACCCGGAAAACCTGGTAAATTCCATGCCATCCATGATTTCTCCCATCCCTGCAACACCCCATCATCATCTTCAATCAACAGCCATATATCTGTAGACAATTTTCCATGCATCTGGGATACATTCTCTACAACATGCTTCACAATCTTTAACCTACCTCCAGGATCTCAAGCTTCAGTATAAGACATTGCAGAAGCATACAGAACCATCCCTGTCTCAAGTGAACAATGGCCAGAACTGGTGGTTAGACTCCACAACAAAGACCAATTTATCGTTAACACTAACAACAATTTTGGGCTTACATCTGCTGGAGGAATATATGGTACCCTTGCAGATGCTGCTCTTGATATTTTTAGAGCTGAAGGTATTACCCCAGTATCAAAATGGGTTGATGACCATGTTTTCTTTCACATCCCCACTAAATACATTGAAGCATATAACATATAGTGTCAATCATGGCAGGTAGAAATCATTGCCAATGGTGGTCAAAGAACAGATGGTAGTTGCATATGGTTTGCAGGTAACAAACTACCTAATGACAGACATGCTGAATTTGATGAAGACAATAGTACTCCAGTCAGAGACTTATCATCCAGCTCCATACGCCATTCTGATGATGCTTCTTTCACTTATGCAGATGCTGACATCAATAGAATGTTGCGACAGCAACAATCACATGACTGATTACATAATTGATCATGTGATGGAGCACGTGACTGATGACGTGTCTCACACTCATATGCTCTATGGCACGTGACTCTCACGAACATTCCATAACCTTCTACAAGGTTCTATATGTAGTCACATGATATGTTAGTGTACCTGCGCACGGACCATTGTACAAAGCTGTACAAACAGCAATTATGTATATAAGTAGAGCTACTGGACCTTATGTCCTTTGTCGAATTTCATTCGTAGTAGTCAGTAACTAGCACCTAAGTCTCTAAGAACCTAAGTAAGCTCTAAGGTAAGAACAGTCCCCTCTACTGTGTAAACAGGGTGCTGCTCAACAGGTTATGGGCCCCGGTGCCGGTCTCAATGGCGCGCTCGTCGCTGCCTATGATGACCAGGACTGGATCCTTACCTTTAGAGAAGTGACTCTCTGGAGACTCCCTTAACCAGGTAGAGACCCAGTGTTGTCCACTCTATCAAGTGGCCTAGATCGTAATAGTTGACTATGTCGACTCTATGCGAGCCCTTTCTTGTTGGCGCAGTACTTTGGACTGTGTTGAACGTTGTGCTGAAGCTCTTTATTGCAGCTCACTCAACAAACCCAACTTTAAGCAAACAAGAAATGTCTTCTCAAGTATTCCAAGCTGTTTCTTTTGTCTTCTCCGGCGCTCGTTGGTATGAGTGGAAGACCCAGATGGTCAACCACCTCCAAGCGTCCCAATTGTGGCAAGTTGTGTCGGGTCTTAGGACTCGTCCGTCTCCGAGGTCTGCGGACCAAGTAGACGAGCGCATGGTTGCGCTCACTTATGCCTGGGATGATAAAGACGATGCTGCCATTGGGCAATTAAAACAACGCCTCTCCCCTGAGATTCAGAACCTCGCTGCAAAGGCAGGGTGTACCACGTCAAAAATGATGTGGGATTGGTTAGTAGCACGGTGAAGGACAGGTAAGTGCGAGCAGGCTCAGAAGCCTAATGGGGAGCAGCGCGTCCGTCTGCTAATTCTGAAGAAAGTTCCTTGTTGAGAACTTAGGTGGTTGTATTTAAGGAGTGGACTTATGGATTAAATAACGGAGTGCACAGTGGTAGCGCGCAGGTGTGGAAGAATGCGGACGAAGTCCGCGTTAGAGAAGCGCAGTTAGATGTGCGCGAGCGCGTTATCTTGCGGAGTGCGGGTGCGCTTGGTGCGTGAGGGATATGTAGGTTGAGAGTGGTTTTTAGACTTTAGACGCTAACAGATTGGGATCGTAGAAACTTGTTCCTTTCACTATCGAAGTTACAATCTTTTATATCTACGGGCGTTGTGGAAAGAGTACTAAGTAATCGGAGAAATGTACTAAATTTAATGAACGGTAGCGGTAAAAAAAAAAAAAATCGCAAGGGGCATCACCAGGAACATGCGCTATACTGGTTATAGAATTGTGAAACTCACAAAAGAGAAATAAAGGCTAAACAATGCTGGAGGGCCATCTGGTCTGCCTTGCGGAAACACAGCAAGGCTGAGCGTTGCTGTGCGCTCGCATCACACGTGACCAAGGTAGTCGTGATCCTGTGCACCAATATTAGCAGGAGCGCTGTTTTCTTGGTCCGAAAGGCAAATCCGCGTGATAATCCCGATTAAGACCGATGATCAGATAAGTGATGGCGCTGATACGGGGTTTTTACCGGCTAATTTTAGGAAACGCGGCGGCCGAGGGGCTTGTGAGCTAAAGTTGATGGTTGATGGCATCAGCGGGCCGCGTGGTCCTCATTAAGCTATGTGGCGTCTGGAAGAGTGCGCTGCGGGAATTAAGAATGGGGGCGCGTGTCCTGAGCGGGGCATTTGTGGCGTCTGGGGCTTCGCAATATGAAATTTGGGTAGTCGATTGCGTAAGAATTGCTGAATGTTGCGCTTCGCGTTGTGATTGGTTGGGGAAGTTCTCTGATGCGCGTTAGGCTTAGACTATGTCTCAGGCTTACCATATCCGTTCCGAGGTAGTAGGGGTTTCCCACAACGGTATGAGGTCAAGGAGCTAGGGACCATCTTCGAGCTCTACAAGAAGTTGAAAGACTTCAAGCTTGGAGGAGGCAACCCAGAGCCCGATTTCCTCCGCCTCAATGACATATTCGGGAGATTGCAGCAAAATGACTGCGAAATCCCTGAGTTGTTGCAGGCGTTAATCGCATTATCAGCGATTCCAGATAAATGGAATACCGTAATCGCCAATCTGCTGCAAAACCGTAATGCGCAAACACTAAAATTAGTAGACGTCACACAAGCCGTCCAACACCAGTTTTCTGGGACAAACATTACCAGAGCCACTACTGGCGGTGGAGGACAGGCAAATAAGATGTCGAACGTTAAGCCTAAACAATCAAACCCCCAATATAAAGACCAGTCTCAAAATAAAAAAGAAGACTCTCCCAAAGACGGTCAAAAGGGCGGCAAGAAGCAGCGTGGTAAAAGGGGGGGTAAAGGCAAAGGAGAGAAAGGAAAAGCAAAAACAGCGGAAGATCAGAATGAGGAAGGAAGTAGTTCACACGTCGCCTCCGTGGCTATCATGCCACCTAGCTCACTGGCGAGTCGTATTGAGCCACCTAGTGCTCCGACTCCCAGGCCGAACTTCTTCCGGGAAAATCCCCACAAGTTCTACACTCCGCCGGCTGCTAGTACCTACACTGGTATGCAGGCGTTGAGACATCCTGAGACACCCTATAAAAGTGTCAAAAGGAGTAGGGAGCTTGTAGACCAACAAGGTCTGCCACGGCGACCACAGCATCTTCGTGTTCACGAGGAAACTGTGTTGTTACGTGAGCGGTTGGAACCCTCGACCTCTAGATTAGAGGAAGTACCGGAAGAGGTAAGTGCACCTCCATCAAAGCGTATGAGAACCGCCTCACCAGAACCTTGGGAACTGCGCCTGGCCCGTTCGGACTCAGGTGATAGTGTATCTCTCGGATCGGAGGAAGAGGACCGGGACTATCCATGTCCCGCTAACGGTTGGACAGAGATGGAGGTTGACGCGGAGATTGCGGACGCTGCAGGAATTGGGCGCATCAATGAGGCGCTTGAATCCGGATATGTGAATGAAAGGCAAGTACCTTTATCTTCTTACAAACATAGCAACAAGATTGATCGTGACCCACAGCGCCCTCTTTTAGCTGGCTGCAGAGGCGGACTTTTATGTACCTTGTCACATGTATCTCTTGGCCCTTCTCAGGGCAATATTAATAATCATTTTGCTGTATGTTCGAAGTGTAAGGGAAAAGCAAAGGATCCTAATCACGCATCGTGGATTATGGATTCTGGAGCATCGATGCATTTTACAAGTCAATTAACGGACTTCATTGAGTATAATACTCTGAAGACACCTATACCCATCGCAACAGCTTCTGATGAAGTTGTATATGTTGAGGGACAAGGTACCGTAATGATGAGTCACGAGATAGTTATACCTCTCAATGGAAACAAAGAGAGAAGAACACGTAAGACGACTAGGATATCTCCAGTCTATTACATCCCTAGATTGAGCGGACGCCTACTCTCTATGGGACAGTTCCTGTCTGAAAAGGGGAACAGTGTTAGAGGGAAAGAGTCCCTCATCAATATGCATGATTATAAAGGCGTCCCTTTCTTGTCCTGTGAACCTCACATAAAAGGTGATACCATATACTGGTGTGATGCTCGCATAGTGCGCAAACCCAGTGATAAAGCCTCTGTCATGGTGTACAAGGTTACCTATGATACATGGCATAAGAGATTTGGACACCCGTCTAAACGGGTTCTCCAGAAAGCACCTGAGAATACAATTGGTCTTCCGTCTTCTATGGAAGTGCCTAAGGAACACCCATTATGTCCGGGCTGTCTCCGAGGAAAGCAACATAGTAAGTCTTTCCCCCAGAGCTCTTCACGAGCTTCTGCACCATTTGAGTTGGTTCACTCCGACTTAAAGCAGTTTCCAATCGCAAGTTATCACAAATATCGCTATGTAATAACCTTCCTTGATGACTTCACGTCTCATGCATGGACTATGAATTTGCGCCATAAATCCGACTCGGTAGCTGCAATGAAAAAGTTCACTGCATTCGTTAAAGTGCAACACAACACTGAAATCAAAAAGTGGCGCTTTGATGGAGGGGGTGAATACCAGCAGATTGAAGTGTTGCTGAAGGAAATGGGAGTACTCGTTGAGAAATCAGTTCCATATGAACAACAGCAGAATGGTTGAGCAGAACGTCTAAATCGCACCTTAATGGATAAAGCGGAAGCAATGCGACATGACGCCTGTCTACCAGATAGCTGGTGGGAATTTAGCGTGGAACAAGCAGTACACGTCTATAATCGTTCTCCTATGGCGCGCCTTAAATGGCGCACTCCATTTGAAGCATTAAATAAAATTAAACCGGAAGTCAATCATCTCAGAGTTTTTGGATGTGCAGCCTATGTCTACCTCCCCGAAGAAAAACGGGTGAATAAACTCGCTCCTAAATCAGAGCTGATGGTATTCATTGGACACCCTGAAGGAGTAAAGGGCTATCGCTTTATGCGACTGCACAACAATAGCATCTTTGTGGCAGCTACCGCCATCTTTGATGAGCTTTCCTTTCCAAAATGTCCAGATCAGAAAAATCGTGGTGTTACTGAATTAGGACAAGATCCCCCACCTCAAAGTCCAGATAATTCTGACGATGAGGATAGTGACGCTTCTGAGCAAAGCTCGCGTTACGAACCAAATGTTGATAATGAGTCCGTTAGACCAGACAACCATTACCCGGAGTACCCTGTGAACTATGAAGAGGTCCCTAGCTCTCCAAGGAGACGACCTCAACAAATTGTTCACAGACCACCCATTCCTTTCCATGGGAGTGAGGGACTTGACGAAGCCCCCACACCCCCTGTGTCTCCAAACAGGGAATATCGACGCTTACCTCCACCGTCACCAAGACCTAGGAGTGCAGCAGATGATATTGAGTACGCGCGTCGTCAAAGAACAGGCACGCCTGAACGGCAGTTTGTTCCCAGACAAGAACCGCCGCGACGCTCAGAGAGACAGAGGAGAATACCTAGACATGTCACAGAAGACAATGCTTATGGGGACACGAACCCTCAGGATATACTCCTGAATCAGGATGATTTAGTGTATTGGCGAGATAATGTGGACCAACATTGGGTTACACAGCCGCGACAGGTTCCCGTACCTAGTCCCGTGCAATCACGCCCATCTGACAATACACGCCCTGATATAAGCACTAGGGAAAATGGATCAGATGAACCTGATGTTGCTAAACTAGCACAGGAAGGGGGTGTAGAATTCACGGCATATTTGCTTGCCATGGGCGCATCAGCTGTGGATCTTACTCCAACTCAATTTCGTGATATAGCGCGCCTACCCAAGGCTGCCAGGGATGAATGGTATGTTGCTTGCCGCGAAGAAATGGAGGCTCTTCGTAAGCGCGACGTAATGTCTGGCCTTGTAGATCTACCCCAAGGTCGAAGGGCAGTTAAAAACAGATGGGTGTTTGTGACCAAGTCCGATGGTCGCAAGAAAGCACGACTAGTTGCCAAAGGTTTCTCACAAGTAGAAGGGCTAGACTTCGAAGAGATCTTCTCGCCAGTTGTAAGATTTGAAACTGTGCGCATCCTTCTCGCGCTAGCTGCGCTGAAGAATTGGGCTATTACAGGCCTGGATGTCAAGAGTGCCTTTCTGTATGGCAAACTTGAAGAAGAGATCTATATGATCCAACCTGAAGGCTTCGTTGTCAAAGGACAAGAGAAAAAAGTCATCCGCTTACAAAGAGCAATTTATGGCCTTAAACAAGCCGCTCTAGCGTGGTGGAGAGGACTTGTAACGAGTATGGAAGAGCTTGGCTTCCAACGTACTCAGAGTGATGCAGGAATATTTGTCCATTGGTCAAAAGACCGACGAGATATCGTGATCGCGGTAGTCTATGTAGACGACGCAATCTGGACAGGGTCTAATCCTACCCTGGTTAACAAGCTCAAAAAGGAATTTATGAAGAAATGGGAATGTCACGATCTGGGAGATGTCAAGGAATTCCTTGGCATGCGCATTGAGCGAAGCGGTCAGTCTTACAAGATAGACCAAGTAGCTTACCTGAAAAAGGTTCTTGCGCGCTTCGGCATGGTGAATGCTCGTAGAGCTGATACACCACTCCCTGCTGGATATAAACCAGTCCCTAATGAGGGAACCGCGACCCCTGCTCTGAGAACAGAGTTTCAACAAATCATTGGAAGTTTGCTGTATCTAATGATTGGAACTCGACCTGATATTGCCTATGCAGTAATCAGGTTATCAACTTTTTCAGCAAATCCAACACCAGACCATGTCGATAAGGCAAAATACATTATGAGGTATTTGGTCGGTACCCAGGACTACACAATTAATTATGTGGGCAAGTCCGGTGAAGGATTATATGCCTACACAGATTCTGATTGGGCATCTGACGAAACGTCGCGTAAGTCCCATACAGGTTTCTACATGATGCTAGCTAAAGGCATCGTCGCGTGGCAAAGTCGCAGACAAAAAACTATAGCACTAAGCTCCACTGAGGCCGAATATATGGCAGGCTCTGACTGTTGTCGCCAACTCATGTGGATGCGAAATGTCTTTGATGAGGTTGGTTTACCCTTCGTAAAACCAATACCAATCTACATGGATAATCAGGGAGCAAATTTCATAGCTTCCAATCCTGTCGCCGAACGGCGCACAAAGCACATTGACATCCGTTACCACTATATACGAGAGTGTATCGAAAACGGAAAGGTCAAGGTTTTCTTCGTTGAAGGAGTAAACAATCCGGCAGACATGTTAACAAAACCTCTGTCTAACATTCTTTTTCACAAGTGCCGCACCCAACTACAGCTTGAATTTTATTCGCAGTAATTTGGTTGATGCCTCCTAAGAGTGAGAAGCACATAGTAGATCTATTGCAGATCATAACAATGATGCTAATTCTCTGGCACTATTACTCTATTTAACTAGAGACACACTATTGAGATTGTTCTCTAGTTGCTGTCTCTACTTCCACTTAGATACCAGAATGATATCCTTCAATGGACTCACACTGTGTACTAAGTGAGGGGGTGTGTTGCGACAGCAACAATCACATGACTGATTACATAATTGATCATGTGATGGAGCACGTGACTGATGACGTGTCTCACACTCATATGCTCTATGGCACGTGACTCTCACGAACATTCCATAACCTTCTACAAGGTTCTATATGTAGTCACATGATATGTTAGTGTACCTGCGCACGGACCATTGTACAAAGCTGTACAAACAGCAATTATGTATATAAGTAGAGCTACTGGACCTTATGTCCTTTGTCGAATTTCATTCGTAGTAGTCAGTAACTAGCACCTAAGTCTCTAAGAACCTAAGTAAGCTCTAAGGTAAGAACAGTCCCCTCTACTGTGTAAACAGGGTGCTGCTCAACATAGAATCTCCATGCAACTTGGGATTCCATGGGAACCATCCAAAACCATTCCCTTCCAAAGTGTTTTCACATACCTGGGCCTCATATAGGATATTGACAAGAAATGTGTTTCCATTCCAAAGATAAAGAAAGAGAAATACACAAAAGCCATACAGGAATGAAAGACTACTAGAATGCATACATTATCCCAAATATGCCAGCTCTATGGAAAGTTACTTCATGTGTCCTTGGTGGTTACTGAAGGATGTGCATATCTCACCAACCTGGAAACCCTGCTATCTATCTTCAGTAACAACCCTTTCATGACATGCACTCCTCCCCACAAATGTGAAGATAACATGGAATAGTGGCTCTGCACCCTTACCAACCCAGACATCATCAGGGACATCTCAGGCCCATGCTCTATATAAGACTACCTTGCATTCTCAGATGCTAGCATAGGCTTTGATATTGGCATCACGATTGGCCCAAAATGGTGAGCATGGAAACTCCTCCCAGGCTGGAAAAGTGAAAACTGAGATATCAGCTAGACTGAAGCTGTTGGCTTCGAGCTGCTATCACGTGCTGTCAGCAAACTTGCAACCCCTGGCTCCACCTTCAAAGTCTTTGGAGACAATCAAGGGGTCGTTGAAGGATGGTGGAAAGGCAGAAGCAGAAACAGGCAAACCAATCATATCTTTAGATGGATTCACACTCTCACCAAAGAAACTAGATGCAATATTCTCACCATATCAGCAAATCCTGGTTTTAGTCTGACTTGAGCCATAGTAAGCTATAGCATCTATAGTAATCCATAGTGATTCATAGTGATTCATAGATTTTGGCTATTTTCCATAGTGACCCATAGTGGCTTATAGATGTCAATCATTTTCATAGTAATCCATAGTAACTCATAGTAACCCATAGTATTTATAGTATTCCATAGTAACCCATAGTATCCATAGTATTCCATAGTAACTCATAGTATTTCATAGTAACTCATAGTAGTCCATAGATATTAATCATTTCCATAGTATTCTATAGATGCTATATAAATTTGTATAATAATGTATAGTAATCTGTAGTATTTTGACTTAGAGTACTATTTCGCTTTTTGGATTAGATAAGCAAAACATCGGACTTGGACTTAGAAAGATTTTTGGACTTTGCTGAAGTCGAAATTTGAACTTCAAAAAAATTTTTTTTTTCTAAGTCACGTGACCTGTGGCTGACGTGGCATACTTCGAACTTCAACTTTTTTTTTTGCTTCGAAGTTTTCAACCTTCATCTTGATAAGTCATTCTTTTCTCCTTTTCTTTTACTGACATTCTTTTTCTAGATTCATTTCATTATCATATATCTCTGCCATATCTGCTCATTGTCAGGACCTAGAGATGGAAGGAGTTGAGGAGATGTGATAGCTTGGGCATTTGGTATGTTTTGTGTCCGCTTTTTTCCTCTTTTTTTATATGTTTTCAACTTTTTCCCCTGTATGTTCCGACTTTTTCCTTCTTTTTTTATACATTTCCTCTCTTTCTAGTTGTGTTTTCAATCCCCTTTCTCTTGTTTCATGTGTCCGACTTTTTTCCTTGTTTTTTCATATGTTTTCAACTTTTTTCTTTCTTTCTATATGTTTCCGACTTTTTTTTGCCTTTTTTGGTATGTTTCCAACCTTTTCCTTTTTTGTCATGTTTCTGACTTCTTCTGTCTTTTCAGTTATGTTTTCCGACTTGATATGTTTTTTTTCCAACTTAGTATGTTTTTTTTATGTTTTTTTTCCGACTTTTTATGTTTTTTTCTATGTTTTTTTCCAACTTTTTTTATGTTTTTTTTTCCAACTTTTTTATGTTTTTTTGTTTGACTTTCTATGTTTTTTTTTCCCAACTTTTTATGTTTTTTTGTCCGACTTTTTTTGTCTTTTTTTAAATTTCTTCTATGTAGTATTATATAGTAGTATGTAGTAATTGTAGTAGTAAAAATAAAATGAATATAATAAAATGAATAATCCAATAAAGTATATATACTATTATAGTAGTGCTATGGAGTGCTCTAGAGTTGGGAACCCATGCTATGGGCACTATGGGCACTATGGCTCACTATAGATCACTATACAAATATCTATGGAGCACTATGGAGTACTATAGAGCACTATATAGATGCCTATTCATCTATGGAGCACTACAGAGATACTTATATATCTATGGAGCACTATGGAGTGCTACTGGAGTGCTCTGGAGTTGGAAACCCATGCTATGGGCACTATGGGCACTATGGCACTATAGAGCACTCCATAGTGCTCCATAGTTGACCCAAGGTTTGCTGATGCAGATACATCCCAGGTAAATGCAACCCAGCAGATGGCCCATCGAGAGGCATCTTCCTGCCCTTATCGCTACTCTTACCACCCATATCGCTTCCACCAGAAGTTGCCTGTTTCATCATTGACTTCGACAACACCTGCCTCACAAATCAAATAGATGCTAAGCAGGTCAATAAGCCAAAACCCTATAGCAATAGAGAGCAAACAAACCCCTTCATAGCACAGGATCATAGGAGGTGGGATGAGGATATCATGCAACAAGAAATGCTCAGAAAAACTGAGAACACAAGATAACCTAACCATTCATACCTTAACTTGACAGAGAGCAAGCATCGCAAATCCTCTCCCATATCCCAAACATTTGTCACTAGTGCACTCTCCACTGCGCCCACACTGCCTAGCAAAGGAATGATTAAGATGTTGGAAACCAGTGAATACGAACAGAAATAGCATCAATGCTTCAAACATGACTCTAATCACCTCAGACTTCGAATGCATATTCAAAGTGATGTCCTTTTCTTGGACAGAGAGCACACTTGAAACATATGGGACAGGCCTTCTAACATTCCATGTCTACTGTGACCAACGAGACATCAAGGAACAAGAAAGAGCCCCAGCATCAGGCAACCTCATATCCATCTTCATAGCCAGTCTAGCAGGTCTCTATTTGCACAGCACAGTCAGAAACTATATTGCCGGGATTCGAGCATGGCATCTACTTTATGGACTCACTTGGAATACAAATGAAAATGAAATAGAAAATCTGTTCAAAGTAGCAAAGCATCTAACACCTGCCACCTCAAAACGAGAGAAACGACAACTGTACATGATTGATTTCATCATTCAGATATGTCAACATCTTGATTTGAATACACCCCTTGATGTGGCAGTATACACCTGCCTCACCACATGCTTCTACACACTAGCAAGACTGAGAGAATTAACAATACCATCTATAAAAGCCTTCAATCCAGAAATCCATATAAAGCTATCCAATGTCCATCATGATGTTGAAGATCACAACAAGATAAAGGTCACAACCTTCTTCATACCACGAACAAAAGCATCATGCACAGGAGAAGAGATATCATGGAGCTAACAAGAAGGTCCTTCAGACCCCAAAGAAGTGCTTGATAATCACCTTGTTGAGCAGCTATGTGTGCAAGACACAGTGGAGGAACTCAAGTCTTACCTTTATGCTTACTTTGATCACACCTTACGGTTAGTGTTACTACTACTACCTATAGAATAGGACAAGGGATCTATTCTGCATAAGAGTGTCCTTATATACAGTTCTAGCTGTATGTACATATTGACATAAGGTCTGTGCATAGGGCATAGGGCATATGTGAGTGTAGTCATGTGACATATCACGTGTGACTCATCACCTGATGAATTATGTAATCCATCATGTGATTGTGCTGTCACAACACACCCCTTCACTTAGTACACTATGTGATGAGATAACTCAAATCATTTAGGTTCTAAGTGGATAATATGAAGTATTATAGTCAGCAACCAGATCACCTAAGCTTAGTGCTACTAGTCTGCAATTGAATCAGCAAGATGAGCATATACAAGCATTTGGAATGTTTCGAAGTGTGACTGGATTAAAAGGATGCAAGCCAAGTCTGCGAATGTATTTCAAGCAAGGTGCGAAGTATTTCAGCAACCTGTGAATGTGTCTTCAAGCAGAGCTGCTTTGTGTTTTATTAAGCAAGTGCAATCAAATCAGCAGTGCAATAGTCCAGGGAGCAGTAAGTGGTACTTTACTCTTAGAGAAAAGATAAATAAGACAATGGAAAGCGATCTAATCAGCTTAATCCATTGAATTGAAACTCAATACTGTTATGACCTTATCCGGATACACGCTATCTCCCTGGACTTTAGAACGCATGTGCAACGTGTTCCTGCCTCGTTTCCTAGTTTCCCATACACGTTTTGTATATGACTCGCATTTTACTTCTATTAACTTGTAATGACTTGTGTAGGCTTCTAAATGACTTGTAGATACTTCTGTATGACTCTGCGTTGACTCGTAGCTTACTGAGCAAGCACGCAATAGGTTATTATTAGAAGTAGCGTACTTGTATTTAAGTAGTGCAAAACTACAGTCAAGCCTCAGCTTGATCTTAGTTTCGAGTACCTCCTAATACAAGCAATTACTCTGTTACCTCAGTAACGACTAAGTGACTCTCCCTCCCTTGTCTAGGATGGCAAGATTGTTGTAAATAATGGCACAGATGACACCGTACAGCCTGAAACGCCTGGCTGTCCCTATCTCTGTAACTGACCTCAGAGAGACTCCGACAGGTGGTTTGTAACCTGTGTGGTAGCATAACCTACCATCGCGCTAGGGAAATCTGACTAGCAAACCCAAACCATTCCCTAACCCAGACATACCTACGATGAGACCAGTAAATGACGACACCTAAATCCCAAACGGTAACAAATACCAAGTTTGCAATTTCTGCAACAAAGTTAAGCAAGAATTCAAGCAAGTCAGCACCTGTTTGGGTGACCTTAGTAGAGAATCAGGAATGCACTTTTATTTCTGTCAGCAGATGCACTAAAAGCAGCAATTGCGACTTCATGTTGAAAGGCTAAAACACATTGGAAATGGGGCTTACAAGGATTATGGACCTCCAATGCCCAGTTTGTTTTGATACGTTTCTTAAAATCTGCAGCTAGATTTGACCCTAGTATTATCAGGTGTTATCTTGAGTATTGACTAGATTTCAACTTGTTGGTTTATAGTCTTTAGTGCTGATTTGCTATATTGTTTTTAAAGTCTTTCCAGATTGGATATAGCTTTTACTAATAAGACTTGATTTCACAATTTTCTAAGGTGGTCTAGAGAGACGAGATAAATCTCAAACAATTAAGTGAGCCATTCAACACCTCTGATAGTGGAGATGGAGTAACATCATTGGCATCAATCTCAATCTAGGTCTTATAGATCTTTACTTTCTGATTCTCTTAACTTCTTGTTTACAAGTCTAGGAGAAGACCCAATGTCTGGACAATTAAGTCATAGTCAACAACCTCTCGTAGGTGACAAGACAGACATGTTTGTACTAGATTATGAGAGTCAAGATCTCATCAATAATCTATCAAGTATTTCTTTTGTGCTTCATAGTAATCAGCTACATAAAGATTTACTTTCTTTGCATTCTTGACATCATATCTTTTGATTTCTTCTAGCATATCTTAGAAGTTTAGTAGCTTCTTCGAAGTGTGAGATATCTGGTAATAGAGTCATGCATTTATTGTAACTATCAGACATAGTCACTTGCATCATTTGTTCTTCTTATCATCCTCAACCTTGGTGTAGGTATTTTATCAAGTAAACATTTCATTCGAGCAAGTATAGAGTAGTGTGAATTTCTCTATCTGCATCAAGAACTAATGACTTAGATTTGCATAAAAATGGTGTGAACCAAAAGGTGGAAATATCAACGATGCAAGGCTTTAATTATCGCGCTTAGAGCTGCGAGTGCAAAGTCTGTTCACCCCTCATCCTGAGCTTAGTAGGCTCATTGTGAATAACAAAATCCATCTCCTAGTGATATTATCAGAGAGTCAACATTTAGTATGAGCAAGGTTGGCTGGAAAGGATAGGATGCCATTTCTTTGCCTATTTCCAGAGTAGTTTGTTGGAAATTCCTTGTCAATGGACTCTGAAACCTGAATCCAGTAATTAAACCAGAGGTTTTATGCAACCATATCATAAATCACTTTCGTGACTAGGGAGCTTTCTATGTCTCAACCTGGATTACTCTAGCAAGGTGTGAAGTATTTCAGCAACCTGCGAATTATATCCATATCTGCAGCTTGGTATAGTGCTGATATTCCTGTTGGGAGACTAAAGTGGATAGGAGTCTCGTCAGACTCTCCTATGGATTAGGATGTTGGTGTCCTTGGGATGAATTGGGAGAATTTTTTGTGACAAGTAATTTTTTAGTCAACAATCAACTAAGTTCTTAACCAATTGTCTTAGGTATTTCCCTAAGTTTAATGTTTGGATATCGGATTCAATAGAAAATCAAATGTTTGTAAGAGGGCAAGATAACTCAAAGCTATCACAGGTAGATCTTATCTTATGATGTAAATTTGCTCATTTTAGATTTGGATTTTTAAAGTGAGAGTTATTATCATGGATTTGCTTTTTAGGGCAATAGTCTATATCTCCATTTCTGGGTGTTCAAAAATTGTCATCAACTCCTTGGAGTGATTAAATCATCTGCAATTAACAGAGAGACAATAGTTGAATCCACTTCAATAAAATTTGAGGTAGAATGAATTTCCAATCTTAACCATTTAGATTTAGATCATTTAAAGTTGCTTTGACTTTCATCAGTATTTAAATATGAAGTATGGGCAATATGCTAGGACACTTAAGTCTTCTGGTCAATTTATATGCTGCCAAAATTGCGCAAGTAATGCAGCAATCCAGTGATACTGTATCATGCGAGTTATGTATCGAATGGTGGTCACCCCTTTCACTGATCAGCAAAGTATTGGTTCATTTCGTAATACACCCCTTCAAGTAGATGAATGCATAGGCAGCTTGGTGTAGCGCCACAAGCATGAGACTAATTGTAGTCATCAAGAGAGAGATTCTACTTTGATACTTGTGATAATGAAATCTGCTTAAATGTCGGTATAGTTGACCAATGCAGAAGCTATGTTTCAAGCTTGGGAAGGAAAGTCTTACACATTTAGCTTTCCCCAGAGCAATACTGTGACAGAATGGATGATCTGTTCCAATTCTAAAGGTGTGGATTTTCATCTATGCTCAAATATTCTTGGAGTCTCTGTAGTAGAGAATCCAATCATCTATGATAAAGTCATCAACCATGATAATGGGAGACAATCTCAACTATAAAATATAGGAGATATCAATGAGCAATGGAATGTTTGCACTCAAAGCAGCATCACCATTATGAATTTCACCAATGTTAGATAAAGAAAAGCATACTTTTATATTTCTGTGATTTAGATCAAGCAAGAAATAGACATGCCATGTCTTTATTGATATACTCTCATCTTTTGACAGAGAGAACTCTTTGAGAGCAAGTAGCAGCTCAATCATTGAGTAGAAAAGGATCTCCTAGGAGATCAACTCTCCTTTATCACTATGCTTATTCAGCAGTATAACTACTTGTGACAAGTCAGTCTGGTAATAGTTCTCAAGCAAGTCTTTGGATAAAACTGCGATAACTATTAGGTGCTTTGGAGCTAGTGTTATGCTTCAACGAAGTCCATATTATTCATTTATGTGACTTAATCTAAAAAGATCTCTAATGATTATATGAATCGGAGCTCTCTGCTTTTCCCAATCAACTTGAGCATCATTAAACAAAGTTTTATTATTAAACAAAGTTTTATTATTAAACAAAGTTTTATCATTAAACAAAGAATACATGTGACAGGGTAAATATTGGTCTGCTCAGTTACTGCTTAGCCATTTAGTTTACTCACTGAAGAGGGTGCTGTATGTCACAATCAACTTTGGATCACTTTGGAGCATTAAGGAGGTACTTGCCTTTCACTCTCATTGCTGGCGTCCAGAGCTTCTAAGACTCTTTCAATGCCTGTAGCTTGTGCAATCTGTTCATCAACTTCCACCTCTGTCCAACCGTTAGCAGGACATGGATATTCCTAGTCCTCAACCTCCGAACCAAGGGATACACTATCACCTGAATCAGATCATGCCAAATAATGCACTAGTTCAGGGGAGGCAGTTCTTAGACGTTTAGTGGGCAGTTCACTTACCTCTTCCGGTACTTCTTCTCTTATAGTAAAGGTAGAAGGTTCAACCCTCTCTTGTAGTAAATAAGTCTCCTCATGAGATCGGAGATGTCTCGGCTGACAAGGAAGACCTTGAAGGTCTACAAGTTCCCTACTCCTCTTTAATGAAGGGTATGGAGTTTCAGAATGCTTCAATGCCTATGCTCCTGTGAAGGTGCTAGCAATGGGCGGAGCATAAAACTTGTGGGGATTTTCCCAGAGAAAGGAAGGCTTAGGGGTAGGAGCCGACCTCGGTGTTTCCAGACTACCCTCAAAGGATGAAGGGCTAGCTATGGCCTGACTACTACTCTGAGCAGTCATTCTTGCAGCAGGGGAGTGTGCTAAATCACTGTTTTTTGCCATTTGTTTTTCTTTCTCTCCATGAGTTTTCTTACCCTCTTGCTTGTGCTGCTTCTTCTTGTTTCCACCATCTGGAGAGTCTTCTTTAGAGTTTGATGGTGTAGACGAGAGAAGTACAGGGTTGTTCGGGCATACTACTCTATGCACTGATCCGCTCGAAGAGACCGAAGTCATCTGAGCATTATAAAGATTCTGGACTGCAGCAGGTACGTCATATAGGGTCAAGGTTTGTGCAGTGTATTTTTGCAGCAGTGTTGCTTTGACATTTTGCCAATGGGGTGGTACAGACACCATAGCCCATAGAGCCTGCAATAGTTCAGGGACGGCAAGGTTTTTATCAGCCAGTCTTCTAAATGTCTCACTAAGGTGGAAGAAATCTGCCTGAGGATCTCCACCACTGAGCTTGAAGAACTTTATGTCCTCCGCGAGCTTCAAAGTGGTGCTCAAGCTATGATCCTCATACTGAGCAACCAACCAAGTCCACAATGCACAACTAGAGGTACAGCCATCACGAGCAGCAAGCCAATTAAGCTCAGGGGATAATCTCAATTTTATACTGCCAAGTGCAGCGTCATTCTTGTCATCCCATGTCTGCTGCAGCAGGATCATCGTCTCAGAGACATTGTGTGGATCCTGTGGCGACGGACGATAGCAAGTTCCAGACACCACTGACCATACAGCTGCATGTTGCAGGTAGGTCATCATGGCACTTTTCCACTCAAGCCAATATGCTCCAGCAAATACAAAAGAAACGGCTTGGAATACAGTGTGTTGCATGTTGATCTTAATAAAAGTTGTTTTGTTGGCGAGCTACAAATTAATGTTGCATCAGCACAATGTTCAACTCAGTGTAGAGACACTGTCAAGACACATAAGGCTCGCATAGATTTATTGTCATGAACAACGTTCAGACTCAATCACTTGTAGAGTGGACAAGCCACCAATGCTTCTACCATTCAAGGGAGCATGGGGGAGTCACTTCACAAGAGGTAAGAGCTTTAAGTCACTGTCATCATAGGCAGCGATGAGCGTGCCATTGAGACTGACAACCAGGGCCCATAACCTGTTGAGCAGCCATGTGTGCAAGACACAGTGGAGGAACTCAAGCCTTACCTTTGTGCTTACTTTGATCACACCTTACAGTTAGTGTTACTACTACTACCTATAGAATAGGACAAGGGATCTATTCTGCATAAGAGTGTCCTTATATACAGTTCTAGCTATATGTACATATTGACATAAGGTCCGTGCATAGGGCATGGGGCATATGTGAGTGTAGTCATGTGACACATCATGTGACATATCACGTGTGACTCATCACCTGATGAATTATGTAATCCATCATGTGATCGTGCTGTCGCAACACACCTCAGGATCAATGCACCAGATCCTAATGGTCATCTCTTCGCATACTGCCTAAAATCCAGTACACAACCACGTCCGCTAACAAAAACGGCCTTTACTAAACGCATATCAAAAGCAGTCCATCAAGCAGGAGCGCAACCCATACAAAACCATGGCATCAGAATCGGCGCCACCCTTGAGTATCTCTTAAGAGGCGTTCCATTTAATGTTGTTAAAGTAATGGGAAGATGGGCCAGCGAAGCATTCACCTGAGAAAACATGCACAGATACTAGCCCCATATCTACAAGCCGCACCAGAGACACAACGCGCTTTTGTCCAAGCCACCATGCCCAGCGTTCGTTGAACATATGCCAGCATCCTCATTGCAAAGTAAGTCTAAACCCTCCTCCTAAACACTTGGGTGACGAGACTCACTCCTCGTGTCGTCAGACGACTATCCCTACTGGGTGACGCAGCTCGTCTCTTCTGTTCCTATCCGGGTCGGACAGCACCCCTGGTGCTCTCACCCACCTACATGCTCATAGCTACAATAGACGTAGTAGATCACCCCCCCTCGCATTACATATCAACCTGTCTTACACTTACATATATTCTAATATCAGACGCACACCTATAGTGATATCGAAGAGATCTAACGCTGGCGCTGTCATCAACGAACAGATAGAAAGCCAGGGGTACTTCTACGCTGCTACTGTAGGTATCGGGAACCCTGCTACCAATTGTGAGCTATTCTGCCCCGATCAATGCACCATATAGGACTAATGTTTGCCTTAGATACCCTCCTGATCGATACTGGAACGTAATAATATACAGCTGTGAAATCCTGCTGCAAAACTAATGATCACTATAGCTCAAACACTTGGGTTGGGGCTGACAAACACTATGCACAAACAAACACCAGTTTTGAAACAAGAGATATTGTGGTTAGTTACTTCTGCAACTGCCCCATCGAATATACTATCTGATCACATTAACGTCAGAATGTCACAGCTGGATCGGGTTCATTCTCAGGTAATTACAGTGTCTGCTCTCATTCACAGCCCGATTGTTTAAGATATTTCAACAGGCATCGAATTCATAGATAGTGTGACCGTCGCTCCTGGCCTAGTGATCCCGGGTCAATCTATTGGTGTTGCTGTTGAAGTATGTGTATACATACTTTGTATCTGAAGTACATAATTCTTATATAAACCAACAGTCAATTGGATTTGATAATGTTGATGGTATTCTCGGGTAAGATCCACATGCTTGATTCCACCATTGCGCTAATGGCGTATGTCAAGTCTTGGCCCAGTTGATTTGACTCGTGGTGCGCCTGTTTTTTCAAGTACTTCTGCTTAGTTGCTAAGCCACCTCTGTAGGGACATTGTTTCCCGACAGCAATTCAACCATACCCACTGTGACTGATAACGCCTTCTCCAAAGGCATCATATCTGCTAATCAGATCGCCATTTCGTTCAACCCGTCCAATCAATCTGATGTTGTTAATGGGGAGATTACATGGGGCAAGTAGTGTCTGGACTTAGCAATAAAATTTAACTTAACATCTATTTTAGGCGGCATTGACACTTCGAAATTCACTGGCTCTATAAACTTTACGTAGGGGTTTCAGCTCTGGGTTTAACTTGTATTCAAACTTCTTCTAGGCCAATTACGAATACATTTCCTGCAAGCAGTTATTGGGGAATTGACCTGTCTATTCGGTATGGTGCATCCACCATCATTCTCCCAACAACTGCTGGAATTATTGACACCGGCACTACACTTATCTTATTGGCTTCGGATGCTTTTGCTCTGTACCGCAAAGCTACAGGGGATGTTATAGACGATAACACAGGCCTCTTGGTCATTACGCAAGATCAGTTTGAGAACCTGTCGAGCTTGTTCTTCACTATCGGAGAAGTGCGTGATTAATAATCTTACTTGCATGTATCTTCTAACGTCTTAATGTACTGATAGACCACATATGAACTCACTGCTAATGCTCAAATCTGGCCTCGTGCTCTTAACATTCCAATCGGTGGTAGCACAGACAAGATATACCTAATTGTCGGCGATCTAGGATCTGACAGTGGACAAGGTATTGACTTCGTAAACGGTTTGACCTTCTTGGAGCGGTTCTACTCAGTATTTGACACGGCTAACAAACATGTCGGATTAGCCACAACTCCATTCACAAATGCTATGAGTAATTAAATTCTTTAAATTCTTTCCGTGATTGATATTTACTTGTATGACGTGTGGTTTATACTTATCGTAAAATCCACACTGCATGTTGAATGTTTACACTAGAGGTGCTGTGTGAAAGAAAAGATTACAAGGTGATGGGCATTCCTACCAGAAGAGAAGTTAGACTGTTGATGTGAATGGCAGATTAGTAGTAGTATATGACGTTGCCACTGTAGGTGTCAGCAGCCCTCCTATAAACTGCGAGAACTATTGTCCTTCCTATATATACAGGGCTATCAGGCTTATCTTGAGTGACTTTTCGTTGCCAATGCAGTGATACACAGCCATGGATTCTCCTTCTATAGGACTAATGGACGTTATGTAGGTCGAAAATGTGGAAGGCATAATGTAAAAACAAGCACTACTGTTAGAACAAGCGATCGTGTGGGTGGTCCCGGTCAGTCGCTGATAAAACTGTCGCATTGAGTATGCCACCTGACCACATCAACTTCAGTTGGTCACGTGTGGATCGGGTTCAGTCGTGATTCCAGGGAAGGCTGAGGCCCTTGCGACGAGCAAAGTAGATATTTCGGAAAATATGGTGGACTGGCACATGAAGAGCCGTGCTATAGGGCCACAGTTCCATCCATATTTCCATTGATCTATGGCCACAGCTTTCTGTTAAATGGTGACCTATATTTAAATCCTTGAATATTACCAAGTATCACTCGAACTCGGGGTTTGAATGCTCCAAATCCAGGTTATAATAACAGCGAACGACCTATAACCAAAAGCGAACCATGTCAGGCGGGTCACAACAGCCCCATTTGCTTGCTTGTTCGGCATTGTATTGCTGTCCACCATCAGCATGGCCAGAGGAACTAAAGAACCACTAAAAGTGGTTGTCAAAGTCTCAGTTGATGTCAGTGACGCCAGTCCTTCTTGCTAAATCTCAACCATGCAGCTCCATGTTCCACCTTTGGAATCAAATGAGCAAGATTCCATTGCACCTATGCCAATGATACCGAGTTCCGGGGTGGTTGTTGGTTCAGGGACTTGGGTACATACAATGTGTGAATCATCCTCTGCGAATGTTACTAGCGAGAGCAAAGAGGTTAGACAAACTGAACAAAAAAAGGCATGAGGATATAATGGACTAACAGAATTGTGTACGAGCGGGAGCAGTAATGATTTGGGCTACATGAGTTGTTGTAGGTGTTCCTGATATTGTGATAGAATGTTCATCATTGATCCAGATTTCGTTGATTATTTCTTCTTCAACGTAAGTTGTTGTCCCATCTGCCCCAACCCCTTTACTAATTATTGTGCGGAAGTTACTGAGTGTGGGTGGAGAGTCTCGAGTATCATTTACTGCGAAGTGTGTGATCGTTTCTGTTACAGTGCATATTCCTACTGTATAACAAGCTATCAGTAAGCCATCAAGCAACGTTATTTGAAATATACAGAGTGAAAAGACATGGCAAATGTTTCATGGTTACATGAAAAATAAAGGAGTAGCAAGATAATCTTGATAACATTGTAGAGCTGCATTGAAGCTTTATCAACGACGAAGTGGGATGTTAGGAACTAGATAGACATGGTACTGCGTTTATATATCTCAATAGGTGGCCGTGCGACATATGTGGATGTCACCACAGCCGGATTTCGTGGATAAAACATTCTTCTTAGATTCATAGGTCTATGTGTTTTGGCGAACAAGGCATCACTAAAAGTGACCCGGATACAATTGGAATTGATTTAGAAAGAACAACCATCACACAAGAAGCGTATTATTCACCGCTCAATCAGAACATGGAGAATCAGAATCATGGAGAAAGGAATGGATGACCCATACTTGTATGACGTCACGGAGTCTAAGAACTGCCAAAGCTACAAGAAACAAGCCGGGCGGGTAGGACCAAATTCAAGCCTTGAGCTCGAGAGGTTGGTACATGCTGTTGACTCTCTCACTTCAAAAAATTGGGCTACGCAATTCCCTGTTCCGCAGTTGACATCAATGGAATATGACTGAAGTCTAGTGAGCTTTATTAATGCTGTTTACCTTTGGTATGCTTGAAGGGTTCGCGTGCTCAATGGCTTGAATATTGTATTTGGTGTCATTTTTATTTAACAAACCACTTACAAACTTCTGTGTGAGTGGTGAAGGCGTCGGTTGTAGTTATGGCTGTCGCGATTCTGTTGCTTATGCATGACATCTATTTTTGCTTTTTCTCTGTTCTTGAATATACGTTGTTGCTCCATCTGCGCAAACACAACACTGATTGAGTCGAAGTTAACTGTACTGGCAGCATCCCGAAGAGTGTGACTTTTTTTTTTGCAGCCTGAGTTATTTTACGAAGACCTATCAGTTATTGTACCAAGATCAGGGACATGGTGTGTTTATGCCCTCAGAAATCCAATGCAGATAGGAACAACGGGTCAAACTTCATATTGATATCGTGAGATGGCATATTATTGAAGAAATGGTCGGTTTATGGTCGTGAATGATGAAAACATGATTGCATTATATGGAATAACCATCAAAGCCAAAGTGAGGCTATTTGTTGGTGCAGCGACATGGTGCACAATGTTATCGCGTCTAGTTTTTCTAATGGAGATGGGGCGGTCAGAGTCTAGGACTAGAAGGCTGGCGAGCTCATCCATCTGTCTTAACATTCTTCGTCAAGGTTGACTGCATCACCATACAGAGAGCTCGTCGCGATTGCGGATGGTGTCATCTCCATTTGGGACCCTCGAACTCAAGAATTATCGGACATGTTGATGATACTGCCAACGCCATCCCTTTTCATTCTAATCAGACAACGAACGACTTGTATCTTCAAAGGAAGGTCCTTTCAAGTATGGGACATGACTCAACGCACACCACAGCCACTCCAAACCAGATTATCAATCTTTGAAATGGTTTTTTCGATAGACGGCTCACGTATTGCTGCTACAACAGCCAGTCGAGTCACTTGAGTCATTGTCTGTGTCCACAATCCGATTGCAGTTGTGCGAACTCCCGATGGACTGGGTATCTTCTCCCTCATTTTCTCCTGATACACAGATGCTCGAGTTCAAACCGACGAGGGATGCAAATATGGGATCTCCGCTCGATAGAGCTGTCACAACCTTTTCTCTCTGTTCCTGGCAAAACGGTCGCTTGGTCAACTAACAGTCGCCAGCTTGCTGTGGATACACTAGCTAAGAAGCTTAATGCCTATGATAGATACATGGTGTAAAAGGTTCTTAGAATTCTCGTATGATAGCACCTTGTTATACTCCAAATCCGAAGAGAATGAGCTCATGTTTAAGTGGGAAGAAGGAATATAGGAATACGGGGGTGGAAATTTAGGAGCAGTAGGTATTACGGTGGATGAAAGGAGGATGTGTTGGTTGCCTACGTCAATGGAAGTTTGACTAACAGAGTCAACTTGTCAATGCTCAGTGCTCAGCTCTCATAGGTCTCGTCCGCTATGTGACATTACCAGAACAAGCAACAATGTACACCTTCCAGAATATGTTATGCACCATCCACAAGACGAGCTTGCTTGAAGCAGGTTACTGTATATCATTGAGACCCTATCTAATAAGACGACCTCATGATTTACTTTACAAATTCTGATTGGACTGGCGGAATTGGAGAGGTTTCAGATGGAAAACAATTACTGTAGAGCACAACGGTCTAATTTGGGCACCAGATGGGGAGCATCAGCTCCAATGTACATGGGAAATCACACCAAATGCGGCAAATGCGGCAAGGGATATTTTGATTGGAATCAAAATTTGATGATATCATTTATGTAAACTCTGAATAACAAGCCAATAGCCAATCAGATATGGTAGTAAATATACCAGACTAGGCACTTAATACTGATTCGTGTACTCAAAGCGCTAAATGGGGCATATAGTCTCATTCAAGACTATGCGTTGCGTTGCTATCTACAACGTATTTTTATCTACAACATGGACATGCAGTTGAAGAGGGGGCTTTATAAAGCATTTCTAAAAGCTTAGCGCTTCAGTCTGGTCTAACCATGTTTCTCACTTTTGCACTTACAGTATTTTTATTCACCCTCACTGTAGCCGCAAATCCCATTGTCATTTCTCGTTCTCCTATAAAGTTGCCTTTAGCGAGGAGGTTCAACTCAACCAACATTCGGAACCTAGTTAAACACGACGTAGCTAGGGCTAATGCGCATAAATCTCACACTCAAATCAACAAGAGAGCTAATGCTGGCGCTGTCATCAACGAACAGATAGAAAACGGTTTTGTCTTTTACACTGCTACTGTAGGTATCGGTAACCCTGCTACCAATTGTGAGATATATTTACCCAATTCATCAATGACCACATAGAACTAATCTTTGCCTTAGATACCCTCCTCATTGATACTGGAAGGTAATAATATACAGCTGTGAAATTCTGTTGTGAAACTAATGATCATTATAGCTCAAACACTTGGGTTGGGGCTGAACAACAGTACGTACGAACAGCCACCAGCATTGACACGGGTACTCATGTGGTTAGTCACTTCTGCAACTACCCCATCGAGTATACTATCTGATCACATTAATGTCAGAACGTCACATATGGATCGGGTTCATTCTCAGGTAATTACAGTGTCTGCTCTCAATCACAGCCCGATTGCTTAAGATACTTCAACAGGCACCGAATTCATAGATACTGTGACCATCGCTCCTGGTCTAGTGATTCCGGGTCAATCTATTGGTGTTGCTTCTGACGTATGTGTATACATACTTTGGATCTGGAGTACATTATTCTTATACAAACAAACAGTCAACTGGATTTGATGTTGATGGTGTTCTCGGGTGAGATCCACATGTTTGATTCCACCATTGCGCTAATGGCGTATGTCAAGTCTTGGCCCAGTTGATTTGACTATTCGTTTGTTTGTTTTTCAAGTACTCCTGCTTAATGGCTAAGCCATCTCTGTAGCGACGTTGCCCAACAAAAATTCAACCATACCCACCGTGACTGATAACGCCTTCTCCAAAGGCATCATATCTGCTAATCAGATTGCCATTTCGTTCAACCCAATCAATATATCTGATGATGTTAATGGGGAGATTACATGGGGCAAGTAGTATCTAGACTTACCAATAAAATGCAACTCACCGTCTGTTTTAGGTGATATTGACACCTCGAAATTCACTGGCTCTATAAACTTTACGTAGGGGTTTCAGCTCTGGGTTTAACTTGTATTCAAACTTCTTCTAGGCCAATTACGAATACATTTCCTGCAAGCAGTTATTGGGGAATTGACCTGTCTATTCGGTATGGTGCATCCACCATCATTCTCCCAACAACTGCTGGAATTATTGACACCGGCACTACACTTATCTTATTGGCTTCGGATGCTTTTGCTCTGTACCGCAAAGCTACAGGGGGTGTTATAGACGATAACACAGGCTTCTTGGCCATTACGCAAGATCAGTTTGAGAACCTGTCGAGCTTGTTCTTCACTATCGGAGAAGTGCGTGATTAATAATCTTACTTGCATGCATCTTCCAACGTCCTTAATGTACTGATAGACCACATATGAACTCACTGCTAATGCTCAAATCTGGCCTCGTGCTCTTAACGTTCCAATCGGTGGTAGCACAGACAAGATATACCTAATTGTTGGTGATGGAGGCTCTCTCGCTGGAGAAGGTCTTAGCTTCATAAACGGTTATACGTTCTTGGAGCGGTTCTACTGTGTACTTGACACCGCTAACCATCGCGTCGGATTAGCCACAACTCCATTCACAAATGCTATGAGTAATTAAATCGTTTATTCTTTCTATGATTGCTATATACCCGTATACTTATCGTCAAATCCACACTGCATGTTGAATGTCTACACTCGAGGTGCTGTGTGAAGAAGAGATTACAAGGTGATGGCATTCCTACCAGAAGAGGAGTCAGACCGATGATGTGAATGGCAGATTAATAGTAGTACATGACGCTGCCATTGTAAGTGTCAGCAGCCCTCCTACAAGCTGCGAGAACTGTATTGTCCCTCCTACAGAGGGCTATCAAGTGACCACTTAAATGTTCCAAATCCAAGATATAATAACAACGAACTACTCATAACCAAAAGCTAACTATGTCAGGTGGGTCACAACAGCCCCATTGGCTTGCTTTTTCGGCATCATACTGCTGTCCATCGTCAGCGTGGCCAGAGGAACAAAAGAACCACTAAAAGTGGTTGTCAAAATCTCGGTTGATGTCAGCGACGCCAGGCCTCCTTGCCAAATCTCAATTATGCAGCTCCCTGTTCCACCTTTGGAATCAAATGAACAAGACTCTATTGCACCTATGCCGACAATACTGAGCTCCGGAGTGGTTGTAGGTTCGGGGACTCGGGTATATACAATGTGTGAATCATCCTCTGCGAATGTTACTAGCGAGAGCAAAGAGGTTAGACAAAGTGAACAAATAAAGGCATGAGGACATAATGGACTAAAAGAATTGTGTACGAGTGGAAGCAGTAATGATTTAGGCTACATGAGTTGTTGTAGGTGTTCCTGATACTGTGATAGGATGTTCATCGTTGATCCAGATTTCGCTGATTATTTCTTCTTCAACGGAAGTTGTTGTCCCATCCGCTCCTACCCCCTTTACTAATTATTGGTGAGAGTTACTGAGTGGTTGAAGAGTCTCGAGTATCATCTATTGCGAACAGTGTAATCATTTCTGTTGCAGCGCGTATAACAAGCTATCGGCAAGCCATCAAGCAACGTTATTTGAAATGTACAGAGTGAAGAGACATGGTAAATGTTTCATGCTGCATTGAAGCATTATCAACGACAAATTGGGATGTCCGGAAATATATATCAGTGACCCTCAAGTCCGGCAGACTCATGGATAGCAAACTGATGATCTGATGATCTGGTCGTGCGACGTTTGGTGCCATCAGAACCAGAGATGACAGCAGACATGCGCTTTCTAAAACCACTTGAGAAGAGGCGGGATTTCTGGTGGAGCACTCCCTTTCTCTCTTTCTCGGTTTGTTCATGGATCTAAATTGTGTATTTGATGTTAACTTACCATGAGAGTGGTACCCAATCAACCTCAGGTGACTTAAAGTTAGTGGGTTCGGGAAACGATCACGTGGAGTGATACATAAATATTAATTTACAAAAATTAAATATAAAAAAAACAAATCACTGTGCATCATCATAATAATCCGATGAGTTAAAGATACGACACAGCAACAAGCAACAAGCCGCAACCAAAAGCACGCCATGCTGGGTATGACCTAAGAGCCCCATTGTTATGTTTGTTGAGGTTTTTAGTGTCTGTCGTGACCGTGAAGGCAGGAGTTAGAGGTCCAGTAAAAGTGGCCACCGCAGTAGATGTTGTTGGCCCGCCCACTTCAAACACCTGTACCACACATGACCCTGTTCCACCGTTGGCATCCAGGACACATGTCTGAATTCCAGTGACATCGTCGAAGTTGCCTATTCCTGATATACTTGTAGGGTTGGCGGGCTCGTTGACTCGAAGATTGGAAGCATCTGCTATTATCGTGACTGAATAGGAGAAAAAATTAGTGGACGTCCCCCTTTTTCCAACAAATCACTTACAAGTATTTGTGTGAGTGGGGATGGTGACAGTTTCGATTGTGGGTGTTACTGTAGCTACTCCGTTGATTGTTGTCGTGGCATTTATCTCTTTTAATACTAAGCTGATTCTTTCTTCTCCGACATAAGTGGTTGCTCCATCTGCGCCGACCCCTACGGCACTGATTGTCTGGAAGTTACTGGCTGTGGGTGTAGCCGCAGAATTGTCTAAGTTGGGGTTTATCACTGCGAAAATAGTGGCTGTTTCTGTTGCATCTTGTGCTTTACAGAGACCTATTGATACGTTAGCTTTTATTGTCCCGGAGTCAGGGGCATGAGGACTTATGCCTACTTGAGAAATGCAATGCAGCTAGGAGTAGCGAAGCAAGCTTCAGAGTGATAATGCAGTGGGACTGCATGTTATTGAAGAGAATTGAAGAGAATGTTTCGTTTACGGTCGTGAAAATGATGAGAAACTTGATTGTATTATCCTAGTATTTTATAGGTGGAATAACTATTTGAACCAATGCAAGGCTATTCTATAGTGCTATGCTTGTGGTTACTATCATCATTATTGTAGTCGTTTGGCGGTGCAGATATACATGCACTTGATGGCCGTCGGTTGCGTAGCACTGCGGGCGTGGCCCCGAAGTTTCCGAGCTATAAGTCAGTTACTTCTTAGTATTATATTGGGCTGAGAGGGGCGTAAGATCAATTTTTAGATCATCAAAGGTGTTGCATCAAATTGTCGTGGTACATATAAATACACAATGTTGTGAGGCATAAAGGCATCATGTATCATACAATATAAAAGAAATCAAGTGTTTCTTTTTTCTCACTGACGGGCAGTTGGCGCGGCAAACGATAGCTCAACATTAGGCTGCTTTACACCAGTATCTTTCCCTCCTTTCCCTTCAAATGCAGGCGCACTAGATTCCGGGATCTTAAGTTTGCTAGCAGTTGACATAAATTCCAGTGCTTCTTGTGTGTATGGTGGATATCGCACTTCCAAGAACTTCTCGAATCTGTAGAAATTATGTATGAGAATCTAGTAGAGATCTAATTAAATAAAGAACATACTCAGCAGGGATGTCGACAATAGACCTTTCGTAAGAGAAGAGGTCGAAAGAATATTTCATGAATTGGCGACCATCTAGATTAGAAGTCAGATTTAACGAGCTGTTGATGATGATGGGTGTGCATGATTGCTTACGTCCTGATTCACCAACACCTCCGAATGGCAACTCGGAGACTGGAATATAATTAGTAAGGACCGAAGAAGACAAATATTGATCAACATACTTGCGAGTTGTTGGAATGTGTCGTTAAATGCGACATTTCCGCTCATAGTGGCATTCAGGACTATTTACTTCATGTTTAGACTGAGAATGACATGAATATATGATGGACTCACTTGTTCGTTTCAGCTTTTCGTCTTCTGAGAAGGCGTACAGCACGAGGGGATGGTCCCTGGCATTAATAAATTCTATGGCCTCTTGCATGTCCTTCACTGCCATGATAGGAAGAATAGGACCGAAGATCTCGCTAAAGATAAATTCAGATATCCGGGGGAGAAAATGAGAAGGTGATAAAAATACCCACCCCTCCATTAAAATATCATCGGCTTTGACATCAACCACGATTGTCGGCTCCATACCCTGCTTCCTCCCATGCTTAGCAGCTTCATCTTTCTCCTCCACTTTTCCGCCTGCCACAATACGTCCTTTGGTCTTCTGCAACATCTCCTTTAAGCGTTCAAAATGTGGTTCACTAACAATACGGCCGTAGGAAGTTGACCCAAATGCGCCTTCGGGGAAGAAAGAACTCATATGCTTTTTGAAAGCGGAAACCAGTGTGGGGATGCTCGCTGGCGTGGCCAAAACATAATCCGGAGAAACACAAATCTGGAAAAGATGATTAAGTCTTCTGATAAGCTGTATTGATTGACGGGTTTATTGCTGACCTGACCAGCGTTGTTGATCTTACCCCACAAGATGCGTTTTGCGGCCAAATCAAGGTCGTAAGATGGATCAATGATGACGGGTGATTTTCCCCCAAGCTCAAGCGTGACTGGGGTAAGGTGTTTAGCGGCGGCAGCAGAAATAATGCGTCCAACACGACCATTCCCGGTGTAGAAGATATGGTCCCCTATTATAGAGCTATGTGAGTAACATTCCAAGTATAGTAGTATAGATGCTATACATTTCAGTTCAAGAAGTTTGGTGATTTCCGGGACGGCACCACTGACAACTCGGTAAGCGGATGAATCAAGGTATTTGGGAATGAGAGTGGAAATCAGAGAAGCGTAGTGAGGAGCGACTTCTGATGTCTTCAAGACAGCGCAGCATCCAGCGGATATGGCTCCGAAAAGAGGCTGCAAGCTAAGAATGATGGGATAATTCCATGGCCTATGGGAATAATGATACACATCAGATCAGTACAATGCTAATTATTAGGTGATAGATTCCGTACCCAATTACCAGAACGGTTCCCTTGGGACTCTTCTCTACACGTGGACTCCACGCTTTCTGCCAATCAGGAACTTGGGAAGTGAAATCTTCAGGAGCAGACCATTCTTCGAGCTTCTCAGCACAAGTGATGCAGCGTTTAACTATTGGACTGATATCGGCCATATACGCTTCCGTCTTGGGGCGGCCAAGGTCCAAGAGTAAAGAGTCTGCGAGTGCTTCAGAGTTGTCTTGCACCAAACGTGCGAGTTGGAGTAGTTGGTGGCGACGCCAAGCCAGAGGCTTGGTTACACCTGAGGCAAATGTCTTGCGAAGAGTGTCATAAATCTGAGGTAGTGATTATTAGCCATAAGATTTAAATGCGAAAACATAAAAAAGACATACGACAGGGATTTCTTGGATGGGTGTGTAAGATAAGTTTGCTGAGGTCGTCATGATAGTTCAGATGAGTGTATTGAGAGTTGAATGTGTGATGATAATGAACCTCCATGAGTAAATCTGTATTTATACGGCGAGCACTCTTTTGGAAAATTGTTTCGCCGAAGACAATGACCGATTCTATTAAAAATTAGTTTCCTTTTATGGTATGGGCGTGACAGCCGCCGCCCCATGAAATGTGCTGCACCGCTTCTGACCGCGCCAGTCTCATAACGATAGCAGTCGCCTGACCTATTGACCCTCTCCCCCGGTAAGCTACTCGCGCGCATGCCCGAGAGCAGCTGGTTGTTTTCTCTCATTTTCAGAGTAAGCAGATCCTCGGTCATACCCTCGGCCATGTCTTGTATACCACTCTTCTATGTTCTTCGGCCACTCACTGAAATTCTCAACGGATCTTCTATTACTCAGAGCTGAAGGCTGTAAACTTCTCATCTATACTTGTTAGACTTTGCTGGTGCTGGGATTTCATATTGGGGTCATAACTGACCAAGATGACTCGGCTAATATCAACCGGTTTGAACAAGAATTTCAAAGCCCCACATCTATACCATGCGTTGAACATGATTTATTGGCATTTTGATCTTCTACACCTATAAACTGCCCTCTGGGTGTTTCTCATCTGATAGTACTTCTTCTCTAGGAAAATGCAGCGATGGTATAATTGTATTAATAGAGAGACTAGTTGAGTTTGAATACACTCGTAGTAGATCTTTACCATGAAGCACACGATTAAACTGAAGAGCAGTTCCAAAATTACTCATGACTTGCATGCTTGAGATTAAACATTTAACCTTAACACCGCAACTTTTGAGCAAACTCTCCAGTAAAAAATGCTCTATATATGTCGTGACAGAATCATATGTACTGTGAAGTTTTTTTTGGCTGAGCAAGTTGGCCCCGCATAATACTCTGCACAGTGCTTTCATGGAGAAAATAAAGATGGAAATTTGCTATATCGGGGTTTAGACAATGAGAAAAGCGCTTTTCATGTCGGTAGGAATTGAGCGCGAGCGCTGGGCGCTATTTTGAACAGCTTTAGCTGGCAGGCTGGGATCAACAATTGGAGAAAGCGCGAGCATTTTTCTGTTTGATTTTACGACAAGAGTTTCGACATTGAATTGCCAGATTAGACAGCCGAATATGGTCTCAAGCCATTATCTGATGTTGCTGGCAGTAGAAGAGTCGGGCTGTCATGAATTGCCACATCGCCGTACGTTCCAGGATCACCAGTGTTAGTGAAATCGTTGCGCAGATCTCTCCCGCATTAAGTTTTAACTAGTAATCAATGTGCTCTCGACTGAATTCCTGATGAAGGATGCGGATCATGCAGCTTAAAACTTTGGGGACAAAACCAAAGGAAATGACGAATACTTTACCTTAAATATTTCCTGAAAGACAGTAGCCAACTCTCTGGAATTTTTGAATTGGAGTCAAGTCATGATATTCAAACTCCGAACTTACCCAGAATACAACAAGTACAGCGTCGGAGGTGTTGTATTGTATTGTGGGCGCGTATTTACCATCTCAGTCAGTGTTGCCATGCCTCATCAAGGCACCATGATGCCAGCACTGTTGCCTATTTCCGAGACACGACACCTTGATTTTGTAGTTTTTCTTCATGAACATCACCTGGACACGACCAATGACTGAAAAATTTGAAGTACTTTCCAACATATCGCAACCAACTTTCAATTACCACATATCACCAACTTACATTGCACCGGCGATATTGACGAAAAGTCATCACCTCATTGCTAATGAGAGCTGTGACACTTACACCATATTTGCTCAGGGTAATCCAACCAATTCAAGGACTTCCCAAATTGAAGACAAGGTGCTCAACAGTGCGGATAACCGACTCTATTGAATTTCTCACCAACTCGGGGCGCATGAGCTGTCTCCTGTCCGTTTCCTCCGTTTTGTCTCCCCTTGATTTGTATTTAGTTGCCAGGTCCAAGATTTTCAATAAAGTGGTGCCTACACGATGGTGCGTACCGTTAACATCATCGACTGTCAGTTGCGATCACCAGCGAGACCTTGCAGGTTTATGCCGTTTCAAACCCATATAAGAAACGGTTAAGATGAGGATGTCAGTATCTTCATTATCTCTTTCTTCAGCGACTCTTGGTCTGCGACCAATTTCTATTTTCTCACTCTCCGTCCTCAGTCAGTCCTTTCTATCTTCATTCGGCAATTTCACTCGTTATTATCTCTGCTGGCGTCAGAGTCGTACGTCGTAGTATTTGGATATTATGTTTTTTTCAACCTTGTTCTACGCTTTTATCTGCTGGTTTATTGCTGGGGCTCAAGCTGCTCTAAATGATTGGACCGTCCCTTGTAACAACGGGGTCTGCTACTATGGTATGATGAACCCTCATTCCTACCAACCTACCTAGTCTCAAGGAATTCTTCAGATTTACCCACTTCAGGAAGCCAGACCCTAGTCAGCGGTTCCTTGAAAATTGTAAGCCCAATATTATAACAATATTTCTAGCCGTTCATTGTAAAAATCAGTGGGGAAACCGCAATGCTATATCCGACATAACCACCGCTGCAGGGTGGGAGATATTGGGCTGTGACCCCGACGCGAACAATCAAAAAATCCGACTTGTTTGTGTAAACGACACTGCGGATTGCGAGCATCTATTCGAAGATACAGGTCCAAAAGGAAAAATCATCCGCCTCCCGGAAAGCGTCAGTATACTCTGTCTATACAGCGTTGATTGTAGTTTCCAATGACAGATGTTTAGTGTGGAAAGGGTCCTTTTGCCCGCGTCGCAAGATCTTGGATTCCCAAGGATCAGTCTATACCAGATTCTGTAGCCAAAAGGATGGTCCGACGTGATGGTGAACTACCGGTTGTCAATGCCCTACAGTTTGACCAAAACTTTTCGGCTATCAATCCCTCTGTGTGAGTAACAAGAGGGTACCAAAAAATTTGCCTCAAGCTAATCTTAACATCTAAGGTCTGGCCCCGTGAATTTTCAAGTCCAAGCGGCAAATGTACCTGGGGCGGATAAGGAGGTGTTCTCACCATCTCGCAGGAGTAGCCGGATCTACAGACGTGGTCTCGGAGACTTTCTTGAAGGAGCCCTTGACGGTTGGTTCTGGTATCACATACATTTACTATAAACCTTGTTTACTGATAAGCCGTATTGTTTAGATTTAAATGTTTCTTTGAACAAGGCCTCGGACCCTATCCCTATAGATGTCAGCCAAAACGCAAGCTTATTTACTGATACCATTACTTGCGGTCCAACCACCGCAGCCGTTAATATAGATGCAACGGGCGAAGTTCATGCCGTTGTTACATTCGGAATTGCTGCAGAAGGCAGTGTGATCCCTCCCTCTATAAGCTCTTTCGCAATAACGAGTCGTATGTTGTGTGTTTGCTCAAATGATTATTTTCAACTAACAAAATTTATCACAAGAACTAACTGCTGACCTATCTGGGACCGTTTCTTTACGTGCTAATGTTGGTGGGACTCTGAGCTCCGGGAAAATTCCAGTTGCTTCAGTTGGAATTCCTGGCTTGGATATCCCAGGGTGAGAATACTTTCTATTCCTGTTTCTTCTATTAACCAATTTCACAGAATCTTGTCTATTGGTCCAACGCTGGAGATTAATGCAGAAGCAATAGCGTCGCTTAACATCAGTGCGAATGCGGACGTCACATTCAAGTATCACCTGGAGAAAGCGCAACTCACGTTCCCACCTCGCAGTGATTCTACATCCAGCGCACCCACAACCTTACAAGATTCACGTATGTATCATGTCATCCCTGTTGCAAAATTTCAAGTAAAGAATCTTATAGCTATATCTCTATCACTCAGTCGATCTGTTACCTCGACCGGAAAGTTGGAAGCCCATTTGATTCCTAGTATCAATTTTGGAATCGATGCTATCGGGGGTGTAGCTAAAGCACAGGTATTCCTCGAGTTGGACAGTTCGGCGTCGATGGAACTAACGCTTGGGGTCACCCTGGATCCTGTGTCCATTGTTGGCTCTCGCTCGGAATCTGAAGAGCCAGCTGATTCAACTTCAGATCTGTCATTCGATCGTATGTCAGCTATATCACAGCATATCCCACGGCAGTCAGAAGGGGACACAACCAACGAGAACCTTTTTGGAGGGTGTTTCGAAATTGATACAGGGATCGATATCAACGCTGGCGCTGATGCAGACTTTTTTGGACTGTTCGACACCTCGACCAAAATAAATCTGTTTACAAAGAACTTCCAGCTTTTCAAGGTAGATCATGTTCATTTTTAAGTGCTATTTAGATTAAGATTTGACTTTTGATGGATATTAAGAAATGTTTCGGGGCACCACAAAGTAGGCGGAGCACAGCAACCCAGAGACACCTTCTACCATCTTTGGACAAACGGGCGGAAGGTTTAACCTGTTTCGGACCAGCGACTGATTTGATATTTCCCATCGTTGATAAAACCGTTTCTGCTGCTTCGTGAGTTATTGGTTTTTACTTGCAAGGGATTGAACAAGCCCCTGATAAAATGACAACTTCCAGAGCCAAGTTATTGTAGTGTCATGGACTTTATTGTTGCTATTCGTAAGGACGAATTAATGAGTATAGCCTTAGAACACTGGATAGTTGTGAATATTAGTCTTTCTCTTTGTGCTTGAATATGTGTTAATGTCGCATATGGATATACAGCCTTTATGGGTACTGACAAAGAAAGCCGTAAATTTGAAGAAACGGAACTGATTTCGAATAAAAGTTGCTAGGCCTTGCTTTATGCATAGCAGAACCCGCCGTAATGGGTCACTTAGTCATATGAAGAGATTGTCGCGAGGTCCACTGGACATGATTTTGATTGTTCCATACACCCATCTAGAGCGTCAATATCCAATGGCAGCTGCAATATGAAGATAAAAGTTGAAACGTTGATATGCTGTATTGTTGACAAAAGATATCAATAGCATATCAAGTATCTGGCGGTGGTCTGCCAATTGTCGCAGTACGTTGCATACGGGATGGCAAAAATACAGTTGAGCGACTTCTTGTCGGCATCGACCGAACCAAAATTCGAAATCCGACCGGCTTCCCCAAAATGGCGTAAGAAATATAATAAAATTAACGGACGGCAAGACCGGCTGGGAGTAAATATTTAAATCCTCAGTCGTACAAAGGGGACTATCTGTGAGGTGATTCGACTCATGGATTGCGCAGTTGCGGTGAATTCAGCTGTCTATTAGGGTTCATGTGACTTTTGAGATTTTAATCACTTTTTGGAATTCGAAGTTTCCAAAAACGGCAAAATAACTCACGTGAACAGTTGTATTATTCATCCATACTCACGCATTTTCTTAATGCTGCAAGTTTTTGTGATAATATTAACAGCAACTAATCAATACGGATTCGTATACTAACGAGCTACCCGATTAACAAACAAGATATCATACTATCTTTGTGCTCATAGGGCAGGGCACAAGAATGATGTAAAATATTGGTTAAGACTGGAGATATCATCCAATGGCGAAACCATTCCAACATAACCATCAGGTCGAACCACGATCACGGCCCCACTCGAAGGACTTATTCCAAAGTTGATGTGAGCGTCACCACCTTGCAAGTTGTGTGCATCTTTGTCGTCTATGAAAACCCTATTTTTTCGATTTTGATAAGCATTATGTTTGTGGATAAATAAGAAAGGCATACTTTGACCAATGACTTCTAAGGCGCTCAGGCACGTCAGTGTACCTCACATCTGCCTTGGATGCTGAGCTGATGGACATGATATCAAACATTGTGTAGATATCCGCAGCAGGTGCGAAGCTTTCTAGGACACTGCATAGTTTTTGGCTGAAATCATCCACCTTGACGCGTTGTTCACGATCAGATGTATTTCCAGTAAATACCAGGACTTTGAAGCGAGTATCGGAAGGCAATACATCCTGAATTTCCATAGGCTTGAAATCGGCTGCCCGGATCAGCAACTGTGGGGGCACTCGCGCGCCAATCACTAATTTTTGGGCGAGGTGTTCGTATTGAGCGCAAGTGATCGGAGACTCTGCATACTGGATCCCGACCCCGCTCGTAAAGGTACCATAACGCTTGAATGCTCTAAGAAGGGAAGTTAGTTCGCCCAGCTCATACTTTAATAAGAAGGGAGCTTATTACTCGAGGAATTCTTCGTGCGAAACACCTTCCTGGTTATCCTCCGTGCGAGGTTTGCTTGAAAATAATGATGAAAACTCTTTGTCGAACGCAATAAGATCATGAGCATATTTCCGGCGCTCTAACTCATACTGCCTAGGGGGTTAGTAATTCTAATAATAATAATCAATTCTAGATACATACAGTGTTGAGGACCGATGGGTTTGCCCAGCCACGAAGGACATGAGCCAGCTTCCATGCTGAGAGGTGTACAAGCTCATTTAGAAGAATGGTTGCTTAGTATCGTCAACATACCTAAATTATGTGAATCCATCATACTTGCATTCATCCCCTGGCCTGTACGACTTCTGTTATCAAGAGAAGTTTTCAGTGAAAGTCAACCTTACCAGCTTTTGGGGAGTGTGTATGGCATGCATCGCCAGCGATGAACACTCGGTTTTTTAGTGAAAATGAGGAAGCAACGCGCTGACCAACTGCCAAGGAATTCTTTCAGTAAGATTCGAATCGCCGAAAGTAGAATTTCCTACTGATATAGGTTGTCCACCATTCAAAATCATTAGGAGTCTTGAAACTATAAGGAAGCATTATTTTCCTTGCAACCTATATGATATGTTTTAGTAACTGAATGGTTTCCCAGGCATGATACTTACGTCGAGTAACCGGCTCGGTCCAAATTTCGACTTATCGATCCTGCCGCTTATAACACCAGCAGCATCGTCATCCCCTAACTGCGTATAAAAGCGGACTTTATCCCCTTCTCTGGGAATAGTCATGCAAGAACCGTTATTGGAATGGATGAGACATCTATTCCGTATGTCTGGAAAGTCGCTTTCGGGAACCATGTCCACAACTCCCCAAACATAATCAGTCTGTTCTCCTTCCATTGAGATACCAATTGCCTTGCGAACCCAAGAATGGGCACCTTGAGTTATACGTTAGACTTTATTTCTGGGTCAAATGATCAAAGCATACCATCTGACCCAAGAACAAACTTAGCATTAACGATCTCAGTTTCTGTGTTATCTGCAAGAGGTTTCTCATGCTTTAGAGTCACCTGAATGAAATCACGTTATGAATCCGAAAACGTGATATACATAATTCATACTCACTCGAACCGCATGTGCATTCGGATCGTTTATATGATTATCATCTGCTGATAACTCAAGTTCCGTAGGATATATAGCTCTACCAACTTCTATGCCCATCTCTCGAAGTGCGTCTAGGAAAATGGCTTCAATAGCACCCTGATGAAGAGTTGCCTATTATCACAGATGATATATGAGTGAATATAATACGATAATCTCATGAAAATGTACCTCAAAGGGATAGCGTGCGGAAGGAACTGCGTCAGATACACGCTCTGATAGCTATTTGCACCATTTGAGTTTGCATCCTTCACATCCTGAAGGTGAATCTCACTAACCTCAATACCACCCTCTGGACTGGGGTTGTAAAAAGCCTAAAATGGGAATTTTACTCGGTTATCGCAAGATCGCTGGACTGGATTGAAGTAAACTTGCAACGACATGAAGCTGGTTAGCCTCCTTCAAGAAACGTTCTGCAAGCCCATAGCTCTGGAAGCGTTAGATCAGATATGATTCCTTTCGAAATAAAAGAACAATTTACCTGGAATACCTCTACAGTCCGTGCCTGTATACCATCTGAATGGCCAGCTGCGACTGGCACAGATCTGGTATTGTTGGTGCTGTCCGAACAAAGGGTTTGATCAAGAACTTACTTTTTATCGACAATGCGAACGCTTATCCCTGCTTTAGCCAGGGCAGTACAAGCCATGACACCTGCTGGCCCTGCACCTATGATCAATACATCAACATCACTTTCTTTTGTGAGGTTGGTGGGCATGTTTGTTGCAATAGTAGACGGAGATAGGACAGTTGGGGGTAGCTAGTATGTGATATGACTGAGCTTAGTAGTGGTTTAGAAAGAAGGTTACTTTCGGAGCTTAAGTATGGTATTTGACGCCCATCAAGATATTTATAGGGAGAGAATGGAGGCTGTTTGTTCTCATGTATGCAGTCATCTTAGCGAGGATTCTCTCGGCTAACACTCAGGCTTGCCATGCTCTACGTTTTGATAAACCTTATGTGAGGTAACTAACAACCCATCGAAGACTGTGGAATCACCTTCTTCATTTTGGAATTCCTGACAACAATCACATCTCCTGCTCAGCTTCCATTTGAAATTAGGTTTCTTGAAAATTGGATACAAGTACCCCTTAACAGCACTTAACAGACATGCGTACCTACCTTCTTGATGAAGGATCCTTTTTTATGCAATATGTATCAGCCCAAAGTACAGGATGTGTGATTGATACGCCGCAAACAGAAATGATATATCACTCTAGGCGTCAGATAGGTATTTCGCCTGTGGTGCTCTATTTAGGGTTAATCGAAATCACGAAACTATCATTGAAACAAAAAGTATCCAATCATTGTCATCAGAGGACATTGTAGAAGAAACATCCATTTAGAAACAAAACGAGATGAACGTGGGATGCTTCATGCAATTTTTTTTTGCTCTTTCGAAACGATACACACCGGTAACAAAACAAACGACCTCCACCGCTCAACAAGGAGTAATGCCAAAACTCCAGTTTCAAAGGGCTCAATTGTATTCTGGGTACTCCTCCCATTGCTCCCATCATTTACGCGTTGTCAAGATAAGGATTATCTAAGTATAACAGAGTACTTGTAGTAAGAAAACTCTAATATCTCTAGGCGACTTAGACGGGACCCAAGATTTCTCGGATATACATACATGGGGTACCACGCAAACGTTCTGACAGATGGAGTCCATCACAGGATCCATAAATGATCAGGTTAATGACATTGTTGGATACTCTCTTTTACTACGCAGCAAAACAATAGGCTCCAAATCAGTTCCTGACACATAAACATGTTGGCAGATGGCAACTCATTTTGACTATATACCTTCCGCAATTCCTTATGAGCTTCAGCACCCATATAGTCCTGATCAGAGAAATACCAAAAGAGCAAAGTGGCTCGAGAGCGGAGCACACATCAACCTAGAAAATGTGACATTGATCATGATGGACTGATGTCCGGGTACTCAACCCGATCCAGCCGGGCTTGACTTGGGGGACATTTTTCCCATCTGATCAGCAGCTGAGTGAGGTCCACACATGTTTCGACTTATAGGTTACTCTCAATCCTCAATACTCAGTACTTTATTAATCTTTATGTTATACAATTACAGGAAACATTAACTGTCGTTCATCAGTCATAACTAATCATTTCTGTACAAGCATTTCTTGGTTTAATCAACTTTCTTGTGAATAGTATGACTGTCCCTCTGATGCCTTCGGCTTTGGGTAGTCTCCAATACGCGAAACAACAGTATCCATCATGATAGGAGCCGTAGGCCAAGATCCGTTGATGTGAAGATTTGCAGCAGCGTCGCGTCTGACGTCGCCCATGAAACCTCTATTGTTCAACAAAGCCATGAATGAATTGCTGTAACTATCCGGGTCATCAGTCAGTTGAAACTCCATATCCTTGAATTCGGCTTACAGTTTTCCAATAACATATCCCCTGAGATAGATGTTCATGAGATGATAAGCTTTACGAATTGGCGAGACACTCACGGACACAAAAAATAACTGTTGTTCTGGTGTAGAATGTCAATAAGAGGTGACGCACAAAGATATCTAGAGACGCACAGGGGGAGCAAGCGCAGGGGTAACAATGAGTATAACCTCTAGAATAGCAACTAGTGCTAGAAGAAATGAAAGAAGGTTAGGATTATGTTCTCTTTGTCTACTATTCCAATCTTACCTGTGACCATATTGGTTTCAATACATAATCTGACGACACGGGCCAGAATGCTATCTTCATCTCTGTTTCTAAACGGTAGTTGCCCACTTCGTTTGAACAGCTTCAACGTGTATTAAAGACTGCAGCAGAATCGGTAGGCAGCTTACTTACTAGAAATATCATTGTGGTCATGATAATCATATCAGCTATCGCGCTTCCAATGCACCAGAACTATTTGGAAAAATGAGGTGGATTTCAAACTTAAAACGAGATAACGTACGGCTGCGAAGATGTTGCATCTTGCTTGCCATTTTGTAAATGTTTGAAGTTCCTGATTCTAATGAGGGTATTGGACTGAAAATCACATCTCATAGAATGAATACTACTCACGATAATGCCGACGCCAAGGCCGCCTACCACCTGTATTACTGCTGCCTAATAAAGAGGATATAAGTGTCATTATGTGCAGTCATAAAACCTGAATTACAAGTATGATAATGAAACAGCAGAATTTCCACTTGGTCAAGCACCATATTCTCCAACAATACACCGAATGGGCGCTGAGTGCGATTATTGAACTCATCATGGGCGAATTGAAATTTGCTAGATGAAAATGCTGTAATTTGTCCAGATCGCCATAACCAGATGCGAACCAATAGAACGAGTCGGCCAAGGTCGTAACGGTTTGTGCTGTCTCAAGAAAAAAGAGAAAATGAACTTTGGCAGATTTAGGTTAATTTCTCGTATAAATTTAGCGGGCTCTAAAGCTCATACCAAGGGCTTTGATCCAATTCTTATCTTGTTTGAACTGGATACAGTACATATCTAAAAAATAATATGTTTAGAAAAGGATGGGAATAAAAGGAAATCCTCACAATATTGTACACTCAGAGCCCCATAGAGGATAGAGTTAAGGTTGATACCGATTAGCTATTAGTGCTGTGAAGTAAGATCACATGTCTGTGCGGTCTGTAAGACGATATCTTACAGGTGGTCCAGCGCTAACCAATACATATAGTGTTAGAGCCGCAAAACGGAATGCTACCAGATAGAGAGTGACTTACATTAGCCCAATGTTATTTGGGACAGCGAACATAGTAACATTGGACATGATTGCTTGAGGTGGGAAGATTTGAATAGGAGTTTAGGTAAGTGCAAGCAATATATGTAGCACTTCTCTTAACGGTCAATATTATGGAGCATTGATGAAAATACGTGCCGTTCCACACATTATCTTGACTTGATGCCTTTTGTGAGTATGGAAGGGATGAGTTATTTATGAATCATGTCCAGATGTCCGGGTGTAACATAGCCTACAAAATGGCATTGGATCATTGTAGGGATCGGACTTTGCCTTGACATTTGATGTAAACAGCAAGACCACAGACCGCATTTAGAGCGCATTGCGAATGCAAAGCGTTCCAGAGATCTTTATCAGAATACACTAGTTACAGCGTCAAGGGTTTTACCGATAGACAAGGATCTATAAACCAGCTGATCAACTCTAATGTTCGTGAGAACAGTAGAAATTAGATATACCACCGTAAGGCACTGATCAAAAGAACTGTGCTTAAAGTCTCATGAGGCTGTGTTTATTCCATGGATGCCTCGGATAATCAATAACGAAAGACACCAGCGTAATTCTTTGTTCAGAGCGTTGTGCATGGTAAAAATTTAAGAGTTGAAAAATATATCGATGTAGATCGGATCTGGATGAAGTTGATATATGGAAACACTCACCGCCTTGATGCCCATCGAACCCGACACCCCGTAGGTCTACTAGAGCGTGCCTGGTGTTATCCGACTGTGTGGCAACGGGATCGCTGGTAAGCAAGTATCGAAAGATCAGTTACATCGATCAACTTCCTTTCAGCCTACATATATGCGTTTAATTCCTCTTCTGTTGAAATGCAGAGAATTAATTATAATCAGCATGTGTCTCAGCTTCTATGCAGGCGCTTATCTGTCAGGACATAGTGCTAAATATAAATCCGGAGTCAACGCTCAACCTTCCCATCTTCCTAAAAAAACTTTAGTCTGTTTTACTCACGTGTTACATTTTCTTGGAGGCATAAGTGCTCGCTTGTACAAGTCGTCCCCAAGGATCAAAGTCCAGAGTCGGTTCTATCTGTGGAATAGAGCATTTTGGTGGGGTGGAAGTCGAGGGCTCTGAACGCCGTCCGTCTCTTGGAATGGTGCGATGCCCGTCGTTGCGTCCTTAATGTGGTTAACATCAACTGCATTTCAATTCAGAGTAATGGAGACGCGAAGAGTATTCTGGCAAATTCGTGTTTAACATGTTGGATAGAGCGCAAAGACTTGGCTTGCCGCCATCGAACTGGAACATGACGTTGGAGGCTAAGAAGCGAGCTCAGAAAAGGACTTGTCTAATACCCCTCCAATACTGGATCCCAATTTTCTGTTAGACTATGTGAGAATGCTGTCAACTTGGACTCTTCCGCTACAGATACTCGAATACCTTTGTTGAGATAATTCCCCATTGACACCTCAAAGCTCTAGATGATGCAAAAGCACTAGTGACAAGATTTGTATTGCTACAGGTCGACTTCTGGAGCGAGAAGCTGGATCTAGATAAGAAAGCTGATAGAGGCGGGAGTAAGAGAGCTGCAGCGGCATCAGGTCCTAATTACAAGGAGTAACAAATGAAGGAAGCAGAGAAGTGTTTTATAATCGCCTAAATAAGTCAGTAACGCAGAGAGAGAGTAGGAGTCAGGGGAATTATGGTACTGTGAAATATCTCCTGAACGAAGGGGCTTGTTTAGGACAGCTGGAGAGTTGGGGGAACACGAATTGAGACGTTTATTTTGAGAAAGCTTCGATCAATCCTTACCCATGCAGTGGGTGGTCACAAGGAAAAGTCTTGTGGTTGATGGCTTCGAAAGAAAATGGCTGGCTGAAGATGTGCTTGCTGGCCGTAGAATCTGGAAATGCACCTTTTTGACAAATCCTGAGAATGAGTCAATCTGATTAGTGTATTGAGGCGGAATTGAAGGGTATTGTCTCCTTTTGACCTGTTCTTGATTGCTGCTCTGATAGATGAAATCAAAGGTTACCAAAATCTAAGCTTTATATGGTGTAATGGCAACCACACCAAGAACAAGGAAATCACGCTGCTGCCAGTGCCTCAGTATCATTCGCACCCAGCTTCAAGTCATGTTCCAACAAAGTAGTACAGTGACAGTGTGGAACCTTGCCAGTCGTCTGGAGGAAGTAGATGGACATAGAATCAGGCTTAGAAGCGCTTCTGTAGGAACCCTGACAGTTTATCAGACTGATGATGCCCTACAAATAGGGTGAGGCAGTTGGTATCGGGAATTCAATGCTGCAAGTTCATCAAGGGTGCGTGACTTTGTCGTGACTCAATCCATGTCTCGTCATCAGCGGTGCACATGGGCAAGTTTTACCAACTAGTAGAGGAAGGCATTGAAACACTCCCAAGGTTGCTGATACCGCCTATCTCTCGTTGTGGAATTCGAAAGAAGAGATCAACACTGTCAAGGATTTTTGGAACCTGAAATTGAAGCAGGATATCGGCGAAGAGGTCAACGCCAATCCACTTCAGGAGGTGCGGGTCATGTTCCAAAACCAGTTACTCCCCAGATACGCGCATATCTTGGTTCATCTTCCAAGTAGTGAATGCTATGCCTATCAGCTAGACAAGATAATGTTCAGTCACCATAGTATCTGTAGGAAAAGGGAATTTTATAATATGGGTAGGTTGTACATGATTCGGTTGGATGTCCACTTAGACTTGACAACTTCATAGATGAAGTTAAGGGCAGGATTACCAACAATAGCCAAATTTGCCAGGATTGAAGATCCCCCGCCTCCAGACGACAAGAAAATACAGCCTCAAATTGATGTGCAAGATATGTGTACCTCCAATGACGTTCAGTATAATTTGTTCTCTGGGATGGCTTTGGCCCATACCCTACCTGACAAAATTTTTTTGGCTGCTGTAGAGGCACCCCCGGCAGATGAATTGAGAACTAGTTTTATTTATTATGGGATAGTATTGTGCACTACGTCTTGGAGTTTCTTGTTTCTTATTGGAGGAGCAGGGGTGATAGCAGCAAGCACACTGCCACGGGTTGTTTCCATCTGGATGATACTTTCCTTTTTAACAAGCTTTGCCCGTTCCGGGGGGAGCAGACATCTCCCGGCAGCGCCAGTGATCCAAAGAAAGAACTTGCAATAAATATATGGTTGCATATGCATTGGCACCTTATGTTCTTGCTAAGTTGTTAGAGGTTCATCTGATAATATCATCTCTGATTGCAACTTTGACAGGTTACTATGCCACTGAACCATATTTTGTGTTTGACTTCTTTTCTAGGTCAAGTTTTCTGTTGGGGAGCAAGGTATCAGCTTCAACACAAACGTTTATCTGTCAGGATATTGTTCATCGTCACTTGCGTGCTAAGGATGTAAATATTGTATAGACTGCGTGTCATACAGATCATCTTTTCTCACAGCCCAGACGAGTTCGTTCGTTACGACAAATTAAGACAGAGTGGCCCTAATTGTGGCTAAGCTTACTTTAGGCATTGAAAGTGATTTACTCCCATCTACCCTATATTACCATTGGCTTGCATGGATTTGTCTAGGTTTATTGCTGTGAAGACTCTGCTGAGGACGAATATGTACAAACTCGAAGATCCCCTGATACAGAAGTCGGACATCCCCGTTCTGTAGGATTCTGCCGAGAAATACATTTCCACGAGCCTCCAACATTCATGCCATCACTGCATCACTGGGCTACGGACATGTCGCGGAGTCAAGCGAGTCCAGATCTTTGATTTTAATAGTGGAGTTGGAATTAAGTTATCAAAGCGTCTAGAAGTTGCGCTTCCAGCTTTGCTTGCGGCGCTTTTGTTGAGGAAGGCGAGCAATTTGTATTGCGGGAACACTTGCCACAGGTCCCCCGAACATCAGAACTGTCTTCAGGAAGAAAACCTAGCTATACTGTTAATATGAAAAGCGGCCCAAAAACATCCAGTATATTTTGGGTTAGACCAAGCGACGTGTACCCGGTCATAACTAGCTCTTCGACAGGTTTCGTGAGCTCAGTTATTTTCTCTTGCAAATATTGCCTGGAGTGATATGAAACCTTACTGGTCTTCGAACGATGATTCACTTGTTTGTGATCAATATGAAAAACTAGAACCACAAACCACAATATCGCCGTCATATACGAGTATACACAATATTCACATACCACTAACATGAAATCCCTATACATAACACTAGCATGGTAAAATACTCCATGAACGCAGGGTCCCGCCCCAAAGATCGTCAAATGAATTCGGAAAAATATTTACCAAGATCAGAAGGGAACTGTTAAATAGGGTTAGGTCAGATATGACTCTGTTGTGGTACAAAGGGGTTAACTGACTTTGTGTACTACTCAGCTGATCATACGCCGGAGGATGGTGATGATCAGATTCACTCTCGACTCTAGATGATTGTTTAGCTTGAGAAACTGCACGAGAGCCTTCCACGTCCACATTTTCTATCTCTCCAAATAGAGTACCAAAACTGATAGCTTGCTGCTGTCGGGTCTCGATGGGAACAAATCGTTCAGTCGAGTGGATCTTATTTTTACGTAATCTTGATTGTGGATGCGCGGCCTGCTGTCCGTCAAACGGAGCTGGTACTTCAGAGCCTAAAAGTGACGGTTCAATCAATTGACAGTAATGCTGAAAACAATTGAAAACCACTTACGCTTACGCCTTCCATCTCTCGCTTTTCGCTTGCGATAGAAACAATATAGCACTACCAAAGTTGTAACAGCAGCTATTACAGCGATAGCAATGATCCCTACAATGGCTGCTGCTGAAAGAGAATTCCTAGCCGTTGAATTTGTAGAGGAAGCTACTGAAGAAGATAAGGTTTGGTTTGGAGGTCCTGAGGAATCGCTCGGAGCTGATATTGGCGATAGCGTTTGAGTGGCGGTTGTGGCCTCGCTACTCGAACTCGAGGTTTCTAAGATATAATAATCCAAAAAAAACCAATCCCCTGTATTCGTCACCAAGAGTTCGTGGTTCCCTGGTGACAATTCATTAGACTGGAAAAATTTCTGATCGAACTCTGTTAGAGGATGTTCTTCTTCCAGGGAAAACAAGGCAGGTAGGCCGTTGTCGATAGCATATGTCGATGTAGGTGTCGTGTTGTACTGAATGCTACCAAACACAGAAATGGAAATACCTAGTGATTGTTACTCATAACCTCAAGTGATTTTCGATAAGACATACCGGTAAATGTTATGGTCAAACTGGATCCTGGTATGCGGTTGAAGGTTACGGTCCCTTCAAAGTAGGCAGGGTCAGAGAGCTTCCCCCAGTTGTCGTTCGATAGCTTGACGGAAGGATCTCTGTCGTCGACCTTAGTGGAAGGCATACTAAATTACGTGCTCTTTAGTTTGCTTGAATGGGATCTAAAAGCAATAAAGCTAGCATACCGAAAGCATATGGCCCTTTATAACACCATCGGAAAATCAACCACCGGCCGCAATGTGATATAATCTTTCTGCGGCGAATCGTTTTTTTGGTCGACTTAGAATGATCAACTCATCATGATATTCCTTGCAACAATGAGTAGTTGAGTAGTGATGATTCCTCTTGCACAACAAAGACACCACAGCTTTTCCCAGGCTAGCAATGAAAGTAGCTAAGAGTACGGATTGTATGATGGTGTAGCAGGGTTCTAGTTCCATTATCATAAAGAACCCTCCGGCATTATTGGATCCGTTGATTTTTGAAAGTTGGATCACCTTAGCGCTTGCTGTGTAAATGATCTCCTTCTCCTCGAATTCCCGAGGAGCAGGCCCTGTAATTTGTCTATGTCATATCGAGGCTAGGAGAATTTTTTGGCAGTTACGACGAGTAGGTTATTTCAGAAATGGCTTTTTGATCAGCATAGTGAGATATTCAACTGTAAGCACATTTTAAGTAGCATCTGACCCACGACATATGGTTGCATTTGATATTGCGAATTTGTTGCATTATGGAATGTATATATCGGCTATGCGAGTTGACAGGGAGGCTCTCTTCTCATGCGATAATATATCCGTCATACTTGAGCTCTTCATAACGGATTCGATAACCTTGGTAGGTTATATAGTTTTATTTATAAGTGTGCGAACATGTTCCTCTCACCTAGTTTGCCTTTGTACTCTGATTCATCACAATGTACTTTCGCGTCTGCTGTCTGTACCATCCTTTCGAACCGCATCCTTGGTGGAGTCTTGAATTATGATTTTTATGTCGCGTTCAATTCTGATGATGACTAACATCTATAAGATTGCTCTCAATTAGACAAGTTCACCATGAGAAATTGCACATCAGAAATGGGATTCGTGGCTCTCTCCTGTTGACATTGAAGTGGCCTCGTGCGTAACTTTGTTGTATCAGATGTGGCAATCTTTGCTTCCACTCATAAACTTGACATGAACAATTTTATTTCATTGTTCAAAACAACGATATGAGCCTTGCATGTCTCATCAACGGCTCCCACGTTTTACGGTCATAGAGTCCAAAACCGACCTAAATACTGACAGTGGGCTGATCGCTCGACCATAGTCAAGGTTCTTTGGGACTTGCAACTGAACCAAATTGCGAAGAGGTCGACAGCATGGTGCCCTTTTTCGGTCCACTTTCGGGGGTGAGGGTTGTGTTCCAAAGCCAGTTATTCGTGCATTTCTTGGTAGAGTGAGTCAGCATAATGTCCGTGGGAAATGCATTAAATGATTTGATTAAAATGTTCACCCAGACTTTACTTATTAGATAAACGCAAAAAGTTCGATAGCTTGACGGAGGGATCTCTATCGTCGACTTTGACAGAAGGCATACCAAAACTACGTACTCTTCAGTTGGTTTGACTGAGAGGTTAAAACGTAAAAAAGATCGCACACCGAAAGTATATGGTCCATTATAAAACCATCGAACATCGGCTGTCGACTGTGTGAGATATAATGTGGTAGAAACATTTCCATGGTAAAGTGCTTTTTGATGGTCGGCTCAGAATGATCGGTCCATCATGATGTTTTTTGAAACACTAAACAGTAACGAAACCTCCGATATGGCAATAACATCACAGGTTTTCCCGAGCTACAGTAATAAAAATAGAAGTTGATAATTTCGATGCGGTACATATGGTAGATATATAGCGTACTTACCAGGACCCGCAACACTTGAAACAGAAACAGCCAAGACTGTGACAGCCTATCGTCATTTCACCACGACTACTATGGATAGCAACTTGCTCAAGCAAGACAAGGGGGCTCTTGTATCCCACCTCACATAGGTCGCTTTTGTTATGGCTTGTTCGCTGTTATTATATCCGGGATTTGGAATGTTTAAAATCTTTATCAGTCTCCCGCAAACAGTCGAACCCAGTTTCGTATATAGATCGATTAAGTGGGTAGAAGGCAAAATATGTTCGAAACGCCTTCTTGTTTTGTATGCCCATTGCTACTGTCTAAAAAAATAACCTGCAAACAGCGAATAAACAACTCGCTTACACCTCAGCCACTTCAAATAAACACCTCGAGTCATACCATCCTCGGTGACTAGAGATGATCCCACCCACCTTCGAATCTTGTAGTCACTGTCATTTCCCTGACATTGACAGCTTAGAGACAAGCCACGAAGTTACAGTGTCACCGATACCAGATGTCCTCAGCAACTACTGGGCTTTACCTTCCAATTCTCAAGTCGACGCAGTCAATACACATCTTCGGGATCTTGACAAGAACATTAAACATTGGAAGCAACACATCGACAACATAACTCCCCTGCTCCAAAAGCTGGAAATGGACCGGCGCAGTTTAGAGCGACATCGAGACAAATATCATTCTCTCCTCGCACCAATCCGCCGCCTCCATCCAGAAATTCTAGCAAAAATCTTCCTCTTATACCCCAGAGGAGTCGAACGGAGGGATCTACTACCTGAAGTCTTAGATATCAGAAACCCTTTTACAGGACCTTTGTTACTGTCACACGTCTGCAGATCCTGGCGGGTCCTGGCTTTTGAGACACCCAGCTTGTGGACGACGATACGGATCACTGTGGACGTCAACAAACCTAGCCAGAATGAGATCACCAAGTTATGCCTTTCACTGTCGAAGGATCTTCCTTTGAGTGTTGGATTGCTGGACTCGAGGAAACATCCTGATTATCCACCTTACATATCAAGCGACCCTCCTGCATATTATAGAAATCCTACACTCAAAGATGTCCTTGACCAATCCCAACGCTGGGAAGAATTATACACATCTCTTCCCCCTTTTGCGGGGGATTGGGCTGCTTTATCACGTATCAAAGACAATCTAGACTCTTTACAATACTTATCGCTCGACTTTTCTATGTGTCCTAGCAAGATGGGCGCTCGCTGTGTGATTGACTACTTCGAAAACCTTCCTAGAATCCGACAACTATTTATTCACTATGACATTTGCGTTCATACACTAGAACCCAGATTATGCCGTCTTAGTTTCAAGTTCCCGTCCGACATCACGCATTCACTTAGTCAAAAATCGTTTGGCGAATATAATTATCACCTGCGTAAACTCTCAGATGGCTGGTTAGTCCAGTAACTCTGACATCGCCTCAGCCTCTTAAAAAACGACGGGTATCTTTAATTGATTATTTTTCTGAGACTCTCTTGCGAACATCATGTAGAAACTCGCATCGAAGCGATACAGCGTCTTCGAATTTAATACTCCATATATGCGGCTTCCCGAAATGATACATCTATACCTTCACACCCTTGCGGTTTTCCTACATAGACTTACCTATCGGATTACGGTGGCCACAGTCGGCCGGATACCCTTCTTGAACCTCAACCTGGTAGCTCTAAAACGATTCAGACTCTCCCAGGTCATCATTTTCAGAATCCTTTCTGAGATCAAAAAAATTTCTAGTTTGTAGCACTTTCCGTCGCCGATATAATATGGCCTCCTTTAAACATCATAGCATTACGGCTTACTTTGTATATATCATGGTACAGAAATGGATTACTAAATACCTACCTGAGTACACTAGTTCTAAAAATGATTGGCACGGGCAAGACCGCATTTTTTTTCGTAGATTGGAATTCAGTATCATCACTCAGCTGTTTTAATAAACTGAAGGGTATCATTCAAGCTCAGATATTACATGCAGAGGCGAACTGTGTCTCGACTAATGCGGCGTGGATTCTGCATCATGTTAAAGGCGGACGATTGACAGAAGACGCGCGCACGACGTTCGATGGGTTGGTCAGAACCGGATACCCCCGGTTTCCCGCAATATCTTGTCTCCGGTATATCGGAGACCTGATAGTAGGTGTTTATTTTTCGTATTGAAGTATGTTTCAAAAGACCGTGATCGAACGTTCCAACGTCTACTCAAGCTTCAGCAAGGCAATGAACTATTCGACATCTGTTTTTGATTGAGAGATGAAAGTTTACTAACTTAACTTGTTTATTCGAGCTGTTGTCATGAGAGTCATCAAGTAGTCGTTAGAATAAAACAAAAATTACATCCACCACAAAGCAGAAAAAAAAATGCAACAGAAAAAAGAAAAAGACAACAAACTTAGATAGTATACAAATGATACAACGGTGTCAAAACAAAAACATAGGTCGCTTTTATGGTCATCGCTTTCCTTTCTTGCCTCTCCCCCTGACAGTGGCCTGTGGCTGTGGCTGTGGCTGCGGCTGTGGCGGTGGTATAGTCCTAGTACTCATAGCAGCGTTAATAAGTGTGTTTTGTGTCGTTGTAGGATCAAACTTGTCTTCCCCGTCATCATCTTCGTCTTCTTTGTTGTTCTCTTCGTCACTATCATCCGGGCTTCTGTCGCCAGTACCCGCACGGGAGCTAGGTCGAGAATAGATTCCACCAGGGATGACAGGTCGCGGGCTGTCGGTAGGTAAGGATCCTACCCGTCCACCTCCACCTGCAGGTGAGTAAATGGAATACGAAGGTCCACTTGGTGCAGCCGTTGGCATGTTTACTCCCTTCTTGCCCTTCTTCGGTTTCTTCTTTGATGCAGCACTACTGCTAGTAATAGTAGAGGTAGAGGTATTTGGTAGTACAGGCGGTGCAGGGTATATCGGTGTTGATAATGCAACTGTTCCCCCTCCCAAATTAGGCGAGTTTGTGATTGAGAGCGGGACAAATCCAAGTGGGAACATAGTTGAATCTACATTTGGACTGCTTGGTGGTAGATTCTGATTGTTAGTACGGGTGGATGTAGGCACGAAACCAGGTGGAAGGATTGAAGTGTCGACGGCAGGGGTGTTTGGTTGAGTAGGAACGAACCCGGGCGGAAGAACATTACCCTCAACGACTCCCGTTATTTGTGGTGGTGGAACTGGGATGACTGGGGTATCTGGTTCTACAGGTGCGAGTGGTCTGGCACGCTGATTCGGGCTCAGGAAATGGTTGGCATTCTCAACTTCTGGGTTACCATAACTCGAAGGTGGGCGGGACTAGAAATTTGGTTAAGTTTATCTCATAATTCTAGTATTAGTAAACAACATACTGGAGGTTCAATCGTAATTTCGTACGAGCTAGCACTCCCAATTGATGGCCGCCTTTGAGGACCTCCATGGGTACCATACATAGGGTTAAGTAACGTTGAGTCGAGAGGAGCACGTGGAGAGCTTGGAGGTCTGTTTCCACCAAAGTTACCTTCCCGGTTCTGAAAACATAATTCAATAAACTTATATTTGCTCTTGAAAATGAACTGAACGTACATTCCAATCATCAGCATCCCTCTCTGACTCGTGTGGACGCTTTGAATAATCAACGGGAGGGTTCGTAACCCAGGTAGGAGCGGTTGGAGCAGGACTAGGAACGCGGATACTAGCATCTTCAGGTATAGAAGTCAAATCTCTTTGATGAGTTGGGAATGTGAGGATATCGAAATGCGAGATCCCTGTAGCAGCAGTAGATGTCGAAGAACGTGAATCAATTGAAGATTTCCTGTTTCTGCCCTTGCGAGTTGAAGCGCCGGGTTCTGGCATACTAAGTGGGGCTCCATATGATATGCTACTTGTACCACCGTAGGGTGCAGGCATTCCTGGACCTGAATTGGTTCCTGGTGCGGAACCTGGTCGGCCGTATGGTGTTGGTATGACTGGGGTGGAATTACCATTGGATGGCGAAGTAGGTCGACCATAAGGTGTCGGCATAGTCGGAGCACCAGGGGAAGTTGGTCTGCCATACGGCATTGGCATACCGGGGGCAGGGTTACCTCCCGCAGGAGAAGTAGGACGACCATATGGAGTAGGCATTCCTGGTGCATCAATTGTATCTTGATTGGAACCGTACGGTACAGGCATATTCACCGAGTTTTTAGTTCCGGTGCGAGACTTCGAACGAGATGGGGGAGTCTTTGAGCTGGAGCCATAAGGAACAGGCATCGCTGGTCCATCTCGTTTGGAAGACGAACCATAAGGGACAGGCATCGTTACACCATCGCCAGAAGGTTCACCGGAACTATAGGGAACAGGCTATGGATGGTCCGTCGCGTTTCGAAGATGAACCGTATGGTTCCGGCATCGTTACACCGTTTCCCACGTTCGAAGGCGACGTAGAGCCATAGGGAACAGGCATACTTGGTCCATCACTTTTAGAAGATGAGCCGTATGGAACTGGCATTGTTGGTGAGCTGGAGGAGCCGTACGGTGTGGGCATATTTGGGCCATCACGTTTAGAAGACGAGCCATATGGAACGGGCATTGTTACGCCATTCCCAGATGAGTTGGGAGAACCATATGGAACAGGCATACTAGGACCACCACGATCTCGACCTCCTGGGGTTGATGACGGGCCATAGGGCATATGCATGTTTACCCCACCATCAGGAGGAGTGTTTGATTCAGAGCCGTAGGGAATAGGCATAGAGGGACCTTCAGAGCGCCTCTTACTTTTACCACCATAAGGTTCAGGCATGGTAGGGGCAGCTTTAGAACCGTAAGGCTTAGATGATGAACCGTATGGGACCGGCATGGTAGGCGCATCCGATGAGCCATATGGGACTGGCATGGTTGGTGCGCCCCCGGGATTTGAGCTTGAACCATACGAAGGATCACCTGGGCCATATGGATTGGGATCTGAGCCGGAGCCATAGGGAACAGGCATAGTGATACCACCACCAGCAGTTGGAGTCGAGGAAGAGGCATACAGCGTTGGCATCGACATGCCACTTACAGGACCTGGGGTAGTATATGGCGCAGGCATCTGCATGGAAGCAGGACTGGTATAAGACATTGGCATGGCTGGAGGCGCTGGCATGGGGATATAAGAAATGGGAGGTATAGGGATCGGACTAAAACTAGAACTTGGACGAGGGGATAACGAGAGTTGTAAATGGGCGGCATGAGCTTCAGCTTCAGCAGTAAGGACATCGCGTTGTAACTCGCGTTCTCGTTGTTTCTCCAATTTGCGTTCTTCACTACGTTGACGTTCCTTATTCATTTCGTCTTCACGCTCTTTGTTTCGTTCCATTTCTCGTTTCTTATCCCGCTCCCGTTCTCTCTCGAGCTCGGATTCCAGTTCGCGTTCTCTGAGTCTGATTTGGTTCTTGGTCGCTTGGACCTCTCTTTCCTTTTCAGCCTCGATCTCTCGTTCCCGTCCTCGCAGCCTTTCTCTTTCTCGTAGTCGTTCCTCGTCTTCGTGCCGACGCTCCATATCTCGCATCTCCCTCTCCCTCTCCCGCTCGCGTTTGAGCCTCTCGACCTCTCTCTCCTTCTCAAGCTCAATTTCTCTCAACCGTACTGCTTCTCTTTCCTTAGCTCTCTCTCTCTCTCTTTCTATACCTCTCTCCTTCTCGTCCCGTTCTCGTTCCCTCTCTCGCCTCTCTTTGTCGAGTTCTTCTTGCAAGCGGGCCCTTTCGCCCTCCCTCTTCTCCTTTTCAGCTTCCTTTTCTCGTTCCAATTCACGTGCTCTCTCCCTCTGTTTCTCTAACTCTCTCTCCAATTCCCTCATACGTAACTGTTCACGGTCCCTTTCTCGTCGTTCAATTTCACGAAGTGCTGCTGCTGCTGCGTCTTCCTCAGTCAATCTCGCGACAGGTGGAACAGATACAGGGGGTGTCGGAGTCTTTTTTGAACTCTTTTTTGAACGAGAAGGTCGTGGTTCTTCATCCCCCTCAGTTCTTCCATCCGTAATCCTTTTTGGTATGAAGGGTGTAGCTGAGTTAGAGATGGACATCATCCGACCTTGTCTGAATCCTTCCTCATAACCTTCGCGTCTGCCCTCTTCACGTGCGATCCGTAACAGAGACTCTTCTTGCATTTTTCGCGCAAATGCACGCGCTTTTACTGCAGCACGCTCTGCATCGTCTCGTTCTGCTTCAACTGCTCGTACTACCTCCCGAGCTCGATCCCTGAAGATTTTGGTATTAATTGGTTGACAAGCAGTGCAATGAGATATAAAGCGTACAGTTCTCGTTCAGCATGTTCGTGCTTCAACTTCCATACGCTGATCTCTTCGCGAGCTTTTGCAGCTTCAGCCTGAACATCCAATACGTTTCTTGTCATATCCAAACTCCTCTTCCTCTCTTCCTCTCTCTCCATCTCTCTCTCTTTCGCAGCAGCTCGATGAACATTTGCTTCGTGTTCTAGGACCTGAACGCGAGCTTCAGCTCTTCCGACATGTGCAGCTGTGGTTTCCAGCTGGGATATAGCACTAGAAAGAAGACGACGCGATTCTCGAGAAGAAGCTTCTTCCTTCAGTAAAATCCTGATCAACATCTCGACAGGGAGCTGAGCAAGGGACTGCGCGCGCTTATGAGGGGTTGTTGGTGTATTTGGGGAGGTAGGATTGTCCGCCTTGTTCGTTGGAGTATGCATTTTACTAGACTTGGAGTGTGGAGGATTGTTATTCGGTATCATGAGTGCACCAAGATTGTGACCATTGGTGCTTTGTCGTCCAGGTTTGGAAGAGAGAGAATTTGAATTATTTTGGAGTGGGGGTGTTGGCTTTAGTTTTGACTTTGTAATAGAGTCCGGTGGGCCTGGTTCTGTATTACTGTGCTTGTAGATGAGTGGACGATTACCATTGGAAGCCATGTTCACCATAAACATTTCTGGTGAACTGTGACTGAGGCTGGGATTTGAAACAGTCTCAGTGAGATGAAGCACATGTATGAATAATAGAATGAGACAAACCTGCTCCCATCCTCCTGGTTATAATACTCCTGTGCGGACATCGCCTTTGTGTGGTATAAACGGGCCCTCAGATAGCGCTTATGGTATAGATACAGAGATGGCTATATACTTGTGGGTGACATGGATATATGAATTTGGTTGCGAAGATTGAAGACAAGACATACCTTTTATGTTTTATGTTTTAAAAGTTAAATGTTGGACGTGAAGTGGTATAGAATTAAAGAGATAAGAAGAAAAGAAGAAAAGACAAAACAAAACGAACAGTTCTGTAGCTCTGTGGCTGTGCCAAACCATTGTTCTTTAAAAATGATAGCAACAACGTTAACATGTACTTAAGTACACAGCCTAGAAATACTTATACACGTTACTCTGTATATAAAAGTATAGCTACCATGCTTCATTAATTTACACCGACCAAGGCTAGCGTTTGTATAATGCCCGTGGGAACATCGGAGTATAGTATACATCAAGAAAATACAGCTTCATCCCAGGTAGCTGCAGGGAATGCATCTTCATCTACTGTAAGAGGCCACGTCGTATCATCTCTAGCCTTTACAACCTGTTTTATGTGATTGTGTCAGTATGAAAATAGAATCACGAAATATCGCTTACCTTGCTGAGGAACTCTCTACTTCTTTCCATATCCACGTCCATCTTTCCTAAGATTGCGGTATGCTGCTGAACATCTCTCAGCATCCGATCGATTTCCGATTTCGTTGCATTTGTACGAGGCACAGGATCGAAAAATGTCACTGTGCAGTCAGATGATATTTGTGCGTTGATATCTCCAGATTCTATCTAAACATTGGATGTTATGAGACACAGGTAAGAAGCGAGGGAAACAACGACTCACCATACTCAATAAAAGTTGCCTGACCTTATCCTCCGATTCAATCCTCACAACGCGTCCAATATCAACAAGGCTGAGAGTTAAATACGTTGCTGTTAAATGTTGAAGTAGCCAACGAGGTGCTCGGCGAATCGCTTGTTGAATAAGACCTATATTTTTATCCTATGCATACATCGAGCTATCAGAGGCATTTGACATGAAGCAATGATACTTACAGTGGCGAACAGATGTCTTGCTTCATCCGCTATACGTTGAAGCTGATCCATATTCTGTGGATATGAATTGATAAATGCGTTATAAGGCGTCGATTTGAAAAGTCGAGTTAGCATTGAGTTTGTATATTTCGGGAGAGGTGTAGTCTATAACGACAAAGTAAGATTCAGTACAAAGAAGAAAAAGCGGACATACCTTCCCATGCCCAATCAATTGTATCAAACTTAGTTTTTTCAATGCCTCCATCTGCACCGCAGAAGGGTGTGTACCCGGACTAGTCGCGCAGATCTCGAAACACTCCAATGCTTCATCCCATTTCTCCAGCGCAGCTAGAGCTATTCCACCCGCATAGTGATATGTCAGGTTATCGTTATAGTGGAGATCGGATAAATTGGTGTCAATGTTCGTGATCGGATGCGAGAGTACTGGGATGGCTGCAGAGAAGTGTCGGGTCGTTACACACGTCTGGAAAGGAGTGAAATAGGAATGATTGAGAGAATTTGAATGAGCTCTACCATGATAAAGATTTGATGAATTGTAGTCAAATATGAAGGATCGTAAGGATAACGTTGTACAAGCCCGTACAGAGGTTCGATGGCCAGTTTTAGCTAGAAAGTTCAATATTTCAGTTTAGATAACAATGTCAAACGACTCACGTTGTTTTCCCTGACTGCGAGGTTCTTGATACCTTTTGCAAGCATCGTAACTACGGAGTCCGGTAAGGTGATGAAGAGGACGAAGAGTTACTACATGCCTCGATCTGGAGCGATACGTGCATGTTCTGGGATGAAGTTATGACAAAAATCTCGAATGATGGTCCACTCAGGTGGTTGTGCAGTCGGTACGCCCAGTCTTGCAGATCTATATGGAATGGATAGTTAAGATGGATAGACAATATGACAGAAAGGAGTTACAAGATGTATAGCACTCCAAGTGTATTGGCAGACATATCAAGTACTGATAACGGGTCCGATCCACCAGACAAGGTGCTAGCAAGTATCAGCTCTCTTGATTCCCGGGGTAGAACATTCCGTATGCTATGATTCAGAGTAGGCAGATGAGTTGTTGTTGTGATCAAGTTGAGAATGCTATCGAGACTGAGTTGGTCGTTGGATGCCATGGAAGGGTGTGGTAAGATGGTAGTTTGACTCAAAGTGCATGGTTTGAATGTTTATGAAACATTTACATTAGAATGTAGACATAACTTGATTTTTATCTGTGCTTGGTTGTACTTTGAATGTTGCTTCGATAACCAATATAATCCATTCACATCTCTAAATAAGCTTGACTGACTAAGATAACTATCTATCAAAGAAATGCCTCTAGAAAATTATCCTTCACTGCTGTTCTGGTTCAGGTGCTGGCGGAGCGGGTAGAACAGGGGGTGTAAATAAGGGAATGAAGTCCAACGGATTTGGCAAGTCATGACTGTTATTATTATTGTTGTTATTATTTTTGTTGTTGTGCTGATGGACGATGTTGTTAGAAAATTGGATGTATCTTGATCAAAACTACTCACCTTATTTCCCCTACCACCACGACCTCTGCGTCTAGCAAGGAACGATCGGCGTTCATTATCGTTACCTTCATCTCCTCCATCTTGCATACCATCTTGGTGGTGCTTACGTCCCTAAATAAACTATCAGGACGGTTAGACGTTCACGAATGTCAGTAAAACTCACATGCTTGCCATGGCGCTGCAGAAAAGTGGGTAACATGGTTAGAAAAAACTTGATAATATGTGTGGATTATTTACCCTGCGAGTTTCCAGTCCACGAGTCTGTTTCACCTATTCCGAAACTATCAGCGTCATGTCTGAGGAGAGGGATTGCATATTATTTACGTTTTTTCCTGATCCTCGGTTCGAAGTAGGCTTAGTTGAACCAGGTGCACCGGACGGCGCAGAAGACAGCGCAGAAGAGGACGCAGCAGATGGTGCAGAAGACGGCGCAACAGTCGATGTGCCTCCGGAGCCATCAGGACCATCTGCTTGAAGGAGTCGGTGTGCCGTTTCCAGGATTTACATCAGGAGTCCCATTGACAGGGGTTGCTGGAGGTTGCTGATCAATGTTCTTGTTGGGTCCGTTATCTCCCTCGTGCGACTTGTGGTCATCACAATGATTGTCATGATGCTTGTTGTGATGCTTGTCGTGATGCTTGTGATGCTTGCCCTGTTGTCAATCATTAAGTATTAAGCATTGTTCCCCCGTACCCAATGAGTACTCACTCCTCTGTGTTTGCGGTGCTATTAAGGGCGGGAATTTAGTAAATCGAGCAGAAGATAGTGAATGGCTCAATTACCCTTCGTGGTGGCCAGCGGCTTTCGAGTGAGCGACCCTCTGGCTGTAAATACGAAAATGTAAGTATTATTATTTTTCATAGAAATGTCAACAGACGTACTTCAGTGGTTGGCGGTGCGTTGCTTGGGTCAGCCTCAGGCGTTGCGGGAGCGGGTGTCGCGGGAGGAGTTTGTTGATTACTGCCCTGGTTGTGTCCATGGTGCCAGTGATGCTTGCGATTTCCCTGTTAATCATTGATTACTAAGCGTCATTTCACCCATAACCTAGCAGGATTGAGCACTCACCCCTCCGTGTCTTCCGTGCTATTGATGGTGAGAATTTAGTACATTAATCAGGGGATAGTAAATAATTCATACCCCTCGTGGAGGCCAACGACTCTCGAGCGAACGACCCTCTGGCTGTAAATATGTAATGTCAGTATTAATTTTAAATAAAAATGTTAACAGGCGCACTTGGGTAGTTGGCGGTGCGTTTGCTGGGTCAGGTGTTGCAGGATCACCTATCCCAGGAACTGTAATAGGCGGGATGGGAACGTCAATGTTGACCCCATTGTTTCCACCATTATGATCTTTATGGTGTTTGTGTTTACGGTGTTTCTTGCCTCCCTATAACTCCATCAGACATTACTGCAGACGTTGGGATAAATTTACATACATGACCATGTCCCTTGGGCTTGAGAAGGGAAATGTAAGCATGTAAAGAAATGTTTTCATATGGATAGTGTAACTACCTTGCGGCGAGCCTCTAGGGACCGACGACCCTCGGGCTTGTTTGCAGATCAGTTGAATTGATTAATCACAACCTCTTTTAGACTCACTTGTGTTGTTGGTGGTGCCTCTGGAGTGGGTGTATCTGGTTCTCCAGAACTTAAATCGGGCGTTGCTGGGGTTGGCGGTGTGCTATCAGGGTTCTGGTGATGCTGATTATTCTACGCACAAAATTGAGTGCTTCAGTTGGGAAAGATTGTAGGGGTCACATACTCCATGATGCTTGTGGTGCTTGTGCTTGTGCTTGCGATGCTGGGCACACGAGGACATGCTTTCAGATTGTGGGTGTAGGAATGGTTATAGTGGTTCAACTCACCCTCTTCCCACGCGCTTCGAGTGACCGTTCCTAAAGTTCCGGTTAGTTATTCCATCTTCTGTATGTATTGGTTGGAGATGCTAACCTGGTTCTCATTTGCTAGTTGGGTGACCTAACGAGATTGTTAGGAAAGTACGAAAAGTGGAAATCATTACATACATCAGTCCCGACGGTAACAACGTCAGGAAGGGAGGGAGGTGGCATCTTGAACCTGAATCTACGGCTCTCAAGGGTACCGTGCTCTTCACGAGCCTCCATAACATCCCTGGCATCATAGTCATGAACTTCACGAGATTCTAAGTCATTGGCATCTTCGCGTTCAACCAGGTTGGTGGAGGTTGAGTCCTGAAATAAAGTCAGGGGGTGACATAGGGTAGAAAGAACTATGTACTGACAACCGGGAGTCCTAGGACGGTGCCGCCGTATGCAAGGCAAGCAAGGAGAGTGAGACTAGAAGTGGGACGCATTATGTTGAACGTAACGACTTGAGAGTTCTGTGAATAATGTCAGGTAGACGTATCGCAGTGACTGTGTATGAGAACATACTTGGTAGTGGTTAAAAATATGAGGGACCAGCCCAATAGGATATCTACGCAATAACGCGTTAGATGAAGAGAGATGAAGAGAGAACCAAAAGTAAGGTACCTGTAGATAGTATGAGAAGGATGCACCGGGCACTCTGCTGAAGATTGAGGGATAGACCAGCACCGTATTTATACATGAACGTCTTGCACTCTTTCAACTGAAAACATGTAACAGAGGACCAATACTGACGTTCCAAGGAGTCTCAAACAGCTGATGAATTGATACTCTCAAAATCAGCCTGTATCGAAACAATCGTGGCATGCCTGAAAACACCTTAGCTGTTGCTGTTGCCTTGTCTAGAGCCGTGGCACTGTGGTGATGATACTCATGACTAGGGTCACTCGTTGCTTCCGAGTAGGAATGCATATTGTAGCATTGGTAGTGGTACGAAGGCGCATATCAATCAAGTTATTATTAATAAGGCTATGTTAGAGTGTTTCGAATAGCAGCCGTGATGGTTGTTTGTCACATCTGCCGTGGCGCAACGCCTGGCTTGATAATGTCCAGAGCGGGTATATTCGAAATGAGTGACGTGTGCGTACAAGTTAAATACAGTTACGATGCTAAAATTATTGGTTACAACAGTGTTATACAAATGAGTGGTGTTATGGGCATCTAAATCCTGCAGAGACCCTAGAAAATTGATCTCCAAAACAAAGGAATGAAAACCATGAATTTCGTTAAGATAACGCATTCTAACCACTGGATGTCACCGAGTCGCTTGAAATTGTCTTGTGTGTATCCAGGATCTGATCAACCACGAATTAATGGGTAAATGGTGAAACATTCAATCAGTCACACTAACATTCGAACAGTTCAGTGTGGTTGGGGAAACAGGACTCCAAAAGCTGGAAGTGGCTTGTGGTTTGAGATGGTGATACGAGTGTTTCTGTGCCAATGAACTTTCTTCGTCTGACTCGTGGGTGCGTTTTCTGGCGTTTAGCATGGCGAGGAAAGATCCAACGTATACTGTCGTATATAACGATAAGTTAACACATCATGAATGAGTAGAAAGGAGTTTGTACGTTTGGTCAAAAGAAATTCCAATGCGACGAAAACGAAAGTGTTTGGTAAAAGGATGTACTATCAGAAGGATGAGCATCTTCGCATGCGTCCAGCTAGATCACGTACCGAAAAGAGTGCAGATAGTGAACAGGCGCTTGATGGAGTATAAGGAACTTGGTCGTGGAGTGAGAAATTTATGCCAACCTTGTTAACAACCCAGAACTAAGTGTGTATTGGATGATAACGGAAATTCTTGAATTCAGCCTGTAAGGGTACGTAAATTAATATTGTGATCGTTTCATTCCAGGAAATGAACTAACGGGGATGCTTCTCCCTTACTCTTCCGTAAGTAGAAGCACATCGCGGAAGTGATCACAAAATCTATCGTAGTCGAGGTTGCAAGAGCACTGTAGATAGCCCACTATCAAAAATAAAAGTTTATCATTTAAGACGAAACAAAAAGTAGTAGTTAACTCACCGATATTTGATCCAGGTCGGGATATGTGTGGACTGGTGTAACTTTGCTGCAGTTTAGAAAGTTTGGACTAAAGCATGAGATGTGTAAACTCTTACATCTTGTAAGAAAGGACTATAGATAATTCATAAGGCATACATAACAGAATAAAAGGATCATATTCTCACCTACGCCAATAGCTGTTAGTTACCGTTGATTAGGATGAGCGCTGATCTCTGAATGTCAATAACGGAAGCACATACCAAACCCGGCTGTCACAACAGATGCCTGTCAAAGAAGCAGTCAGATACCATCTGAAACAGATTAAGATGATTGCTTACAACAAAATACCCCAAAAAACCGCGGTGATACCCACCAACTATAAAGAAACTATCAGAAAATACCATCCCAACTTGTATAGATGTTAAGACTTACGCAACCATACGCGCATAGCGTATAGACTGTGTAAGAATTAGTTAATCTTATGGAAGGTTGTAAATTTAAGGATGATTTAGACACCTATGAACGATCAGAGTCACAACGACCTAAAGCCGGTGAAGTGAGCGATAGAATATACATGGGCAGGTAATACATACATTGACGGAAACTTGAAGCTGAGAAGTTTTCTGTGTGAGTAGATATCGCAAATACATTCATTCACTCCATGCCCACCTTTAATGACCTATTACAGAGTTGAATGAGAAATGAGGCGAGTTAGAGGAATGATCACACAATACCATTCGATATGCAAGAGACCCAATATGTTTCCAAAATCACCGACAACATATTTATACACAGAATGGATAGTTAATGCCAGATGTAATGCGTCCAGTGTTCTGGTGGAGGCGAGATTCGATATGCAAACTTGTCATAAGCACGAACGACTTACCCCAAAATTGCAACCTTGAACAATGTAAGACTATTTATAAACCAATTTATGAAAGCACTACTCACAGAAAACTTGTGAAGCAGAGAATCGCGGGGGTAGTAATGGTAAAAGCGATAGATTTGAAGAACGTTGATCCCGAATAAACTAAAAAGTGAAACGAAACATCAGAACCGATATCGACGGGACTGCACTGCAAAGTTTTGCTCACAATGATGCGCCAATGACTCCCAGAACAAGTGCGCCGATCGTGTTATCCAAAGTCTGCTGCTGTAAACTCAACATCATCGATCCAGGAGTTGTAGCGTTGAGAGACGACATGGAAAGGAAACGGTATGGAGAAGGAGCGAGTGGAAAACAAAGACAAAAGAATGGTGCTATTTCAGAGCTGGAATGGAAGGGTAGGGTCACCTCTACGGGGATAGTTGCTGTGCAAGCTAAAATAACTTGCCGGAATCAGAGTGCAATGGGAGCCAGGCCCCGCGCATATTTTCGCAGGCCTTTGACAAAAGCCGAATTGTGGATCGAGGGTTAGCCACATGGCTTCTGAGTGTACCATAGCGGGCGAAATTGTTTTCCGACCGCCTAAGGGACAAACCAAGGCAGTACACAGTTCATCCCACAAGGCTTCGGACACAACTCGATGGCGATTATGATGACATATGGTCCTATTTCTCGAGATAATTGGGCCTGAACATGTTGGAAAATGAGTCACTACATTTGCCTGCAGGCTGATCCAAAGTGGTGCCTACCATGTGTTGGTTTTAGTTTGTTTTCCGAATACAGAAATTACGGCAGGATTGTTTGTTTGTTGTGACACCGTACAATTGAACGGAAAATATATTAAGACTCCAGTTAGATAAACGGGAGATGGATAAGCCTGCAGTGAAGGTTCAGCTGCTAGATTAATTGTGTAGAATGCAGATCGACCCCGATGGGTGAGATTAGGGATATACCATCGGACATGGTGGGATTAATCAACATCATTAAAACATAAGCAGTAAACTGTTGGGGACCCGTAAAAAACCTAGAATAGAATGGGATAGAATGAGATCAGATAAAAATCAAGCACTGCAATTATCAGAGAAGACAAAATCTGAACAAAAAGAAATTTAATGAGCAGTGAACTAGTGACTCCCAAGAATAGACCTACGTTTCCAGATGGTAATTCCACTTTATGTCTGTATCGTCACTAATCATGCTACAAGGAAAAAAATTCGAACACGCAGTGGGGATTTTCTGGGCTGCAACGTGGCTGCATATTTTCAGGTCCGATATAAATCAAGACATATTTAGCGAAAATTGGAACGCTTCCGATTTAAAAGAAGAAAGCTGTGCTTTCGGCATGCGCAAACGGTGTCCGTTCTCAACACTGTGATGTAGTATGACGTTATGCTAGGCGACGTTGAACAGCATTAGAGGATGTTGTTTTCATCGTTTACTCTTATGAATGTCAATTTAGATGATTGGGACTGGAATAAGCGTGTATAAAGTGTGGCGTAGGTACATCACATGTCAATTTCACGCCTGAGGGACGTAAGGATTTGATACTGGTTCCGAAAAACATAATAGACACACCACTATGGTAACATTCTAAGTGTCTAGCGTAGTTTGGTGAAAAGTTTTGGTGCGGCGCAATCCTATAAATTTATGTTGTTAGTCGTGATATTGAGGAACCTATGAAGGGCATACATCGACACAGTGCATCATACTGTATAAAGTGGAATCAGTGTCAATGTTTTGTAAAGGAAAAAGGATACAAACTGGACTGGGTACATTATAGTAGCCGGAACAGATAGAATATAATAGTAAGCGGATATTACACTGTACATAGCAGTGAACAACACGTACAACTGAATGGTAAAAGTATTTTAGCTAATTAGCTCTAGGCGCAGACAACAGATACGTACAGTTCTTCTACGCAATCCTCTCCTTTGAAACCCTGGCCCGACTGAACCTTCTCTTGACAGTGCTCGAAATGCTTAGCAAGAGCAGCACATTTGGACGACTCTTTGCATTCCTCTCTAAGGGCTGGTTGAAGCTATAATTTTTGTTGTAAGTGGTAAGAAAATTGAACAAAAAAAAGACATACATCCTCGGGTTCTTCTTCTTCTACCTCTTCCTGCTGCGCAGTTTCGTTCTCGCTGTCTGGCTTCTCCTCGGGAGCATCTGCGTGGACTGTTGAAATGAAGGAAGAAAAGAAAGTAGAAATGCTGGAAGTCATTTTTGTTTGACACCAGTACAAGTAAACGGGATAAATCGAGGAAGAGTTTAACAGATCACGGGACCCTTCCTTTCCCGGACAAACCCGATGCGACAATTTATTTCCACACCGTACGGGGACAGGTACATATACCACAGTGTTAGTATCAATACAACATGTTCACACAACTTACATCTGCGGATAGCGATGTTCTTGTTCATATTTTCTCATTCTTGCGCCCTCCAGAGATACTTTGCTTAAGACAGGTCATTTCATATGATACACACAAAATTGCTCACTTTGACAATCATCATAGACATGCAAGCTTATGTGCACCATATCTTATCTACGCATTGTGTGGACCAATGCTTGTAACTTCCATATCTTACAAAACGGGTACCCTTTCCCCACCATTCCGTTAAGTCGTATGTCTGTCCAAGAATTGGAACGCAGAGTATGTCACGCATACCATCTCGCTGCAAAATGGTGTTCCGAAAACTGGACAACCAGGAATAGGACTCTCGTTGACGTAAACGAGAATTCCGTCTCCAAAGTGCGATTTGTCCCAGGATATGATGGGACTTTAATCCTTACAATCTCCATGAGCGTCTGGTCCGTCATCACCATTTGGAATATTGCTGCTCAGCCAAAGAAATGTTTAACATGGTCCCCAAAAGGAGCCATCTTTAATGGGTTTGCCTTGAACACCGATGTAGAATCAAAGGCTACTCTCGCTTTATCGGTCTTGAAAGATGGGTTGGTTATCCATTACCGTCCATGGTATTCAGCAGTATCACTAAGGTCTGACATCCAGTGAGAAAACGGTCCAGATATTGTCGCTGCAAAGGAAAGGCGATAATATGGCCTTTGATATCATATATTCTCATCAGACAAATTTCAAACCAATTACCCTAAATGGTGACCTTCTTGCTCTGAGTGATGACGGCTGCCAGACGGCTATATGGAATTGGGCAAATGGCAAAAGCGCTATTTTGCAAACTGCAAATACAGAGCAAGAAATTTGGCAGGTAGCATAGTTTTATCCTAAACATTTTGTTCACTAATACTAACGAATAAACAGAATAACTACTGTCTTAGTGTTCTCTTTTGCATATCAGAGCGTCCTTGTTGTCAGAGCTCGGTCTCTTTCTTTGTTTCCCATGCCCGAACTACGTAGTAGTGAGGACACGCTCGTCTCCTACGAACCTCTCGCCAGCCACTCCTTTGGATGGATTGATGGAATTTCTGTAACCCTTTATCCAAGGGTTGATTCATATGTAGCAGATGCATCCCAGAAAATTGCCATTTTAGTCCGTGCAAAGACTGACGACTTCTGGTCCCGCAACAACCATACTATAGACTTACACATGCTGTTCCCCAACACTGACTATGAGTCTTCCGACAATGGCACATATTCTTCTGCTTCGGAATCTCTTCGCACTTTACCATATTCATTTCCCCCAATCAAAATGGAGCAAGTTCGCTCCCTCCGTGGTCCACTAAACTGCTGCGATGTCAAGCTAGGTCCTTGTGGGACAGCACTTTGGATTCAACCTCAAGATCGCACGCTTTCTGGACTTATATGGGATCCTGGCGAAGGTTACCCTCCCATCATGCGAGTGGAGAATGGATACGAAAGTCTGATAGCGACGGTTTTCCCTGGCCCCCTACATTCATATCCTGAGAGTAAATACTCGACTGCAGACAGGAAAGAAGGTAAGGACCTATGCGTGAATATGCACAATAATTGGACCTCGCTTGATTATGATGAGGATCTTGGAAAAATTGTAATCGGTTCGAGTTTGGGGCAGATTTTGATTCTCGACTTGTAAATATAATATGTACCATGACAATTACGTATCAGTAATGATAAAACCAATCAGACAGCATCTGAGTCTTACCCACACCTTCCTCTTCAGCGCCCAGAACCGAACATGTAACGTCCCTGTACCCTTCGCTACGATCCCCAAGTTGAAGGCATTAATTGGAAGGCAGGGAAGTGGCAGAGTGGGGGTCCTGGATATGGTTTTAGACTAAACACCAAAAGTTATTCGGCTTTTCGTTTAAAAAAACCCAGCATTTCTATAGCGAACCCCAATTGTTCATTGAACTAACAATGAACCTTTCTAACTAAGCACATCCACCATATGTTGATACATGTTCGTGAGGAATTTAGAATATGCTTCCACGTGCGATTAGGCAAGCAAATAATAAATTGTCTTCACCGCCATGTAAGTTAGCTGGTCAACGTTTCAACATGGACTGGACACCTCCTGAATACGATATATCCCTCCCTCCGTCCCTTAAGGCTTCTTTGGAGCCTGTTCCAGATCCTGACTATCCAGAAAACTTTGCGAGAACTGCTCGATGGTAGGTTTTTACTTTACGACATCAATATTTGACTCTGATCTTCCGAAAGGTCTCCTGATGGCTCGGTCTTCCTGGCACATTGCGAAAATAGGACACTGCAATTGTTCCCAGAGTTTGTGTACCCGTTCACTGGTTGCTATTGACGATTCCTAAAAACCTGTAAATTCTAGTCCTTCGCAGTACTCTCTCGGCGAACCTCACGTATTCGCCCAGTCAGCTGCCGTATTAAATTTCGCGTGGTATCCCACTGCATCGTCTCTTGATCCCTCATCGTTTTGTTTTGTTGCTTCAGTTCGTGAAAGTCCAGTGCAATTACTTGATGCTTCCGATGGTAGGGTAAAGGTCAGACCTCTTCTGTTCTAGACTTGTGCTCACGAAAACAGCTTCGTGCTTCATATAAAATCGTCGACCACCGGGAACGCCAGATTGCCCCGCACAGCTTAGCATTCAATCTCAGTGCTGAAAGACTGTACTGCGGATTTGAAGATGCAATTGAAGTATTTGATGTTGGTCGTCCGGGTGAAGGTACAAGGTTACATACCTCACCTTCAAAGAAAAGTAAAGATGGCCTTAAGGGTCAGCTTCGTAACTTTGCATTTTCGTTTCGGTTTTCAAAATGTTCCGGATAGGAATCGTTTCCGCTCTCGCATTTTCACCATTCTATGGTTCAGACACAGCTTATGCAGCAGGCAGTCTTACACCATCCGAGTCAAATATCGCCATATATACTGAGTCTCAAGGCAATGTACCCATTTCCTTTGTAGGTGGAGGGCCACGTGCAAGTGTTATGCAAGTAAGCACTCCATTTGTGATGATTCTACTCTTAACACATCCCTCAGATACAATTCAACCCAATGAAGCCACACATCATGTATGCTTCTTACAGGCGACGAAACTCCATATATAGCTGGGATCTTCGCTCAAATGTCGACACTCCATTGAATATATACAAGTGCTCCACTCACCCAACAACAAATCAGAGAATAACCTTTGACGTTGATATATCAGGCAATAGACTTGGAACGGGAGATCAAGTACGATTACATTTTCATATAAGTACTACGCTCTCATAACATCATATTTAGAAGGGAAGTGTTTCGATTTTCGATTTGGAAAGCCATGTCCATCCAGAACCATCGCAATCAGAAGAGGCACAGACAAGGTCTGCTGACACAGAATTTCAAGCACACAAAGGTACCAACCTTCTTATGGATGTCATCGTTTTACGCTCAACATGTGGAACATCAGATTCCGTTGGATCTGTCAGCTTTCATCCATTGAAGGCACATGTTTTATCTGTCTCGGGATCACGACATTTTAATACTTCAGAATCATCTGACGAAGCATTGGACACACCGCTAGATGTGACAGACGACCTCTCGATCAATTCTTCTGTTAGTAAATCCTATGTTACTCAGTCCAAGAGAAAACTACAGCCATCAACCTTCGACTCTTCTATCAAAATATGGGACTTTCAAAAGGCACTCTAGTTTTATTTTAAGGTTATGAAATTCATTCATACTACGTATCAGTTAACTGCAACATAATCTCTATGTTTATTTCTGAGTGTTCGGACAGAGGTTGTGTTATGACTTTTGTTGTCCATCTGTGAGGGTACGGGCAGCGCTGACCACCAATCCTTTACGCGCCCGATGAACGGTGAAATGACGGAGACATCTGCTTGAGCACATGCTAGTGCTTGTACAACACCAAAGATCAAGGTCATATTTGTATGGACGGGAGTGGAGTTTGTAAGCGATGACTCCGGAATTTGTGCAGCAAGTATTCCTTGGTATGTTGCAAGGATGTTGATAAGCACACGCTCGCGAGATTCCTAGATCTTCAAAGAGAAAAATCAAGTGCTTTCCCTTTGATAAATGTCAGCATATTATTGGTCATAGTGTAGATGAACATGATACTTTGTCCGCTTTTGCATTGCAATCTTCAGATAAACGGGGGTCTACAGATACCGAGACATGTCCAGGTATAATTTTGAGTATTTCTGCCCCTACTTAGACAAGCGAGATACATGAACACAAGTTGGAATAGGAAGGATATGATTGTAGCTTACCGGACGATCCATTGCAAACTCGCGCTGAACCTTTGCTGGCAATGACGGTCAGCGTATGTCAGTATATTGTATAGCTTCGTCTAATAAATAAGAATATTCAAGCCGTCACCGCAGCTAGCACCAATGAGGGATTTGTCGTTGCATCTATTAGACTGAATTGAGAAAATTCTAACATTATTATCAATTTATTATCGAGCGAGAAGTGGAGAATATTTGCTGACTGAGGAACTCTGCTCCGTCTGATGCAATGATAATACCTGACTTCTGAACTGCGTCCAGGCCAGTAAAAGTCATGGTTAATGAGTTAAGTGGGGACTAGTGATCGTTATTTGCAAGAGCAGGATTGCGCAATTGCGAAACATCTGAATAGATAAAGGAAAATGGGAAGCAAATAATCCATTTATATGACGATTATTTTAATAAATACGCCAAACCACGCAACTGGCCCTGATCTACTGCGCAACCATCGGAAGTAGAGGCTATCCATTAGAATGTATAATCCCATGTTTCATGGAAATTTGGTACAAGATGGGTATCTTACAGCAGTAAATGAATGACATAGTATCAAGTAGTAAAAGAAAGACTCTTTATTCGGCTATACGACATCTTCCATGGCATCCGTTCGGGTTTCGATTGATTTATGAACGGTAATCTATCAAGACTTGTAGGTATCAGGACCGGCGTCTGTCAAAGCTTTACTTACCCTAGAGACAGAATACTTTCTTGAAGGAGGGTACCTATGTTTACTTTCATACGATTCTACCGGTTCAAATTCAAGCACTTCGTGCTATAGCAGATATCAACTCAGATCTTTGTTGACATACATGAAACTTAGACTAACTTTGCTCTCTGAATGAGGACTTGTTGGAGATGCCTCAAAATCGTTCCGTACAGCTGAGGTTACATGGACATTCATGAGCTTGCTGACTGTCATTGCCGAGGACGTGTCCTTTTCTCGTACGTTATTACGAGCGTTTAACCTGTAATCAGTAAGAATTCAGTAGTGGGCCATACAATATCGGAATGCACCATTGCTTACATGGCGATAAAACTGTTGATATACACTTATGGAGCGTCAGCCAAAAATTTTATGTTGGTCATTAAGTTTGTACTAACATTTGGTCAACAAAAACTCGACTCCGAGGAACACAAGGGTGTTGGGCATTACGGCAAGCTATAAAGTGTGGGTCAATTTGAAAACAAACTATAATGAGCGTTTCTAATTACGCATATAAGGCAGGCCATAGAACAAGCGCTAATCAAAAGAAAGTTTTAGTATAGCGCAATGCGATCAAAAAATTCCATATTGACCTCGTTAGAAAACCAGATATCACAACATATCTCATTATTGTAACAATCCGGAAATTCGTACTAGAGTGTCTTCAATACCTCTAAGGCTGGGAAACGGACGGTACACGTACCCCGAGAATCCTGATCTACTTTTCTGCAGGTAGAGACAGATGGCGGCAGCAATAACGATATCATTTGCTGTCGAGTATGAAAATGAGGTGTATATCGTCCACTTTGTTAGGGAATTAACTCCTCGATCAAGGTATGACATGGATTGTGAGTAACAAACCGTGATTGTAGATAGTTCAAGCCATGTTTTAATATGATAACTTGAGCTGTATGGTGAGATGTCTACCAGAAAAACAGAAGAATTTTTCTCACGTTTTAACTGCGAGAACTGTAGCATAGCTTTAGCATTTAGAAATAACATAAATAGTCAAATCTTACGTATACCAACGGCTATAAAATCACTCGTCAGGAGAGCTTGAGACCAACTTCATCAGTCACTTACCATATCCACACACGACGGACAAGACCTATTAGATTATAAACAAAATTTTCCGTTTTTTCTTCCATAGGTAGACGCACCACAATCCACGGCCAAACACGTGAGAAATTGCGCCCAACTGTCACAAATTTAGCAAATCACTCGGAATGGTGCAATAGCCGGAGGTATAATTACGTTTCCACACCCTTAAAGCGTAGAGGCTGGTTTGAACGAATATTCTGATTAGAAGATCTAAACAGAATCTTGGATGCCCGAAGTGATTACCTTTGCACCAATAGAACTATGATGATCTGTAAAAGGCATTATGCATCAACGCTTATTGTTTTATGCATGTGATAGAAAGAAAAGTGAGTGCTTCTTACGTTTACGGCTATTTGGAGCTGATAGGCGGTTGAATAAAAATCAGGATGGAACGCGTATTGGGCCAAATACACGAATTCTCACCTTGAAGCTCCTTTAATTCATTGTGATGAGTGCAAAGAAGAAGAAATGTCTATAGCACTGACCAATATACAACTTCTTGTGCAGCTAGGTCTCCGAACGATTCAACCAAGTAATGATACACGAGTTGGATAGTCAACGCGAGATGGAATGAATCCAATAACCTTTGTATCAGTTTCAGTACAGCCTATATATTGCTAAGAATATGCGTTACCATAATACGGCGACCTGCATTATTTCAATTTAGTAGTGTACAGAATGTTACGGTAAGTAAACGCACAGAAATTTTTTGAAACATCCAGTCATTAGGATACGATTGGTAGTACAAGAAAACCTGGAGGTTTGTTATTCCATAAAGACTTGGGGGAGAAGATCGACAGTCAGTTAACGTTAACACATGCAGAAGACAACTCACACAGCTGCTGCGACGCAGCCTAAAAACGCAGAGCCAATCGTATTGCCTAAAGTTGGTTGAATGCCCATGATAAAAAAGGGGGATGATTTGTCGCTAAATTGAAGTGGGGATACTGGTGGAGAAAAGTGGCATAGGGAGCGCGATTTCGGTCCCCTCACTCGGTTACCACGCGTATAAGTACGCATACATATGGGCAAGATAAATCTGGCATGGCTGGTGGGACATGAAGCGGTAGCCTTATGGAACGGGGTCGAACGGCAGCATGTACCTGCCAGAAGACTGGTTTGTTCGTTGGATCCGGCTACTATGGGAAAGCGGGTGTACCTCGCTTGTTTGTTCGGCCCTGAATAAGACAGCGTGTCATAGTTGTTCCCTTGGTTTTTTTCATGTGCAGTTGGGAAGAAACGAAAGAAGATTGCATGTGTTGGTCCTAAGTTAACTGTAAAACATGATGCAGAACCCTTTCTGCTTATAGCCTTGATTAAAAAAATCGGGCTGTAGCAAAATTTACGATGTCTTCAGCGGACAGACAGACAAACAGTGGTGCCATATCATTAGCAAGTGTCTGGATAGGGGGTGTCATTTTGCCGTTGATATAGTTGTTATTACATTTGAGGATGGGGCGTCAAGTGGGTTTAGAGAGGAAAGGTCCCACGACTGATGTCTTCTGTCAACTTTTGTCGATCTGAAACTTGCATATGTACCGATAGTAGTTATTGGTTCTGAGAGCACGTGGAAAATATACAGTCCAGGAATCTACAAATTCGCCTCGAAAATTACAACAAAAAATCTAGGACAAGAGCATATTATGCTTAAACGTAGTCGTAATGTTGTAATGTTCATATACCAGCATCAGGGTTTTCACCTGGGAAACATCTTCGTGGGGCGGGTATAATGAAAATTGACTGTTCGTTGCAAAAATATTGGTGATCAATCATTAATTCATTTTCCGTGTCAATCTTGATGACGTCCTGTGAGAAGAGTACTCGCACAAACACTGTCTATGGACATTGGGTGTGTGTTTCGGAGTAGTTGTAGAACCGACTTTCTCAAAGCATGCAACGTACTTCCAGGAATATCGACGATAGCCTCATGACTCTGAACTTGAGGGTGAAAATTTTTGAAAAGGCAATTTACATCACTGCAGCGATTCAATGAAGGTTGTTGGGGAGATCACTTGACTTGCTCGCGTGGCTTGGGTGTGAGAGTGTGCGTTGCTTGGATACGATGTTGGATTTATCGTAGAAGTTCATAATTCACTAACTTTAAAGAAAGATGATCCCGATTTGAAGGTTGTAATGAGCTAAGTCATCATTGTACCTTCTTGATTCGAGAGTTCAGAAGAACAACACTTACCATAGACAGTTCTGTAACCACTTCAAGTAGTCATGAGGCACCGAAGTCCTGTGAGGTGGGGTCGTGCTCAAGCATCGATAAGGATGATATACCGTATATGTATAGCATCTGGATCGTTGACTCCAGCAATAAATAGGCCTTGTCGCGACTGTAACGATGAGATAGGCAGGTTGCACCTTGGAGATGATAGAGTACACAATTCATAAAGGGTTCAACTTACAGGTCATACTCCCCAGCTCTACAGCTATGGTGGTGATTTCAACCCCATGGGGTTCGTCATTATTGCCACCAAAGCCTTCGTAGTTTCACCAAGCTGTGATCACCGCCACCAGGGGGCTTTTCATGCGAAGAACTTCCAAGAACTTGATTGTCATAGTTATAAGAATCTAGGAACGATACTGGAGTAAGTTAAGGACATCGGTCTTCCTTCAGTTCGTCTGGGTATTATGACAAGTGAATATTACGTAACGTAACTCCTAACCCCACTACATGCAGGCTGTTCGTTGCATGAGCTTACGCTCTAGCAGTGACCATGGTTGAAATTACAGTGCGCAAACGGCCACGTTCCGAGGCTGTAATCACTCAGCGTAAATTTTTTAAAAAGACAGCAAGGGGCAAAGTTTTGAAAGGTTCGTAAAAGTCTCGACGCAGTTGCTATACCTAATGTGCGGTTTCAAAGTGATCCGTGAACGTTATCTCAGAAGCGATGTTGATTGTGGGATTCATAGTTGCAAAGAATGTGTCTCGTCGTTGGATAGCCGACTGCCAACTCTGGGTGATCTAACCCACCCGCTGTACTCAAATGGACACTTCGTACTTCCCGACACAAATGTTTTCTTGTCACAGGCAGATCCTTCATCTATACACTAATGTCTTAAACGCTAAATATCTTTAATTAGATGGACCTTATTGAATCTCCTTTGTTTGCACCTCCCATTATCCTCCTCCAAACGGTTATCGAAGAAGTTCGCCACCGTTCACTCCCTTTGTACAGTCGCCTCAAGGCACTAACAAAGGCGGATGACAAGCGTATATGGACATTTTATAATGAATACCGATCGTGGGTTACTTTGACTCCTATCTAAGAACATTTTAAAAGAGTTTTCCAGGGAAACTGCAGTCATCCGTGAGGATTCTGAGTCACCAAATGATCGCAATGACAGAGGTATCTGCTCAATTGGAGGTTTTTCATTTGGTTGCTAACTAACCCCCTAGGTATCCGAAAGGCAACTGAGTGGTATAACAATCACATACAGTCCACTCGTCGCGCGATACCTGGGCGAATCCCTACTGTTGTGTTGATGACAGAGGATGCCGCAAATAAACAAAAGGCCGAACAAGCGGGCATAGCTTGTTTATCGGGTAAATGCTACCTTCCAGCTCGATATTCTTCGCTGACTCTAGAGACAAGTTCGCAACTATGTTGAAAACATGAAGGACGCCGCTGTACTTCTCGACCTTCTATCTGCAGGTTCTGACGACATAGAGCCAACAAAAGCCAGCGCAGGGCGGCAAGCTCTGTACCCAGAGGTATGTGGGATGTTACATTGACTGGTTACCGCTTCTCATTGGGGGCTAGTATCTTCCTGTAGCAACTCTGATCGCGGGCGTCAAAGCAGGACGGCTACACCAAGGGCACTTTGAAGCCAACCAGTACAATTACTTGGAAGGAAGTGTAGCTGTTTCACATATTTCCAAACCCATTCTCTTAATTGGTCGCGAAAATATGAATCGCGCAGTACATGGTGATATCGTCGCGATTGAAATACTTGACAAAAAGGAGTGGAAAGCCCCTGCAGATGAGGTAGTTGATCAAGATTGTGAGTGTCTTGCTTCTGATTCTTCAATTTGTTATACCTCAATGATACTACAGCAACTCTCAAAAACGATGATGCGGATGACTCGGGTGATGAAGGGAATGAGATACTCAACCAAGAAAAAAAGCTATTGGGGGCAGAAAACGATGCTTTAGCTTCCAAACGTCAGCCAACCGGACGTGTTGTTGGCATAATCAAGCGAAATTGGAGGGCGTCAGTTACCTTCCTATTGAATCGTGGCCTTTGTTACCAACTGATTTTCCCAAAAGTTACGTGTGTCATATTGATAGCACTTCTCTTACATCCTCCAATGTCACATCCCTTTCCCAACAAACGGTCTTCGCCACTCCCGTCTCCCGATTACTTCCTCGCATTCGACTGCGTACACGCCAAGCTCCGTCGCTCATTGGCCAAAAAATTCTTGTTAATATTGATAGATGGGATGTAACATCTCGTTACCCTGAGGGTCATTTTGTGCGAGCATTAGGCAAAGCGGAGAGTAAAGAAGCTGAACAAGAAAGTTTATTACTGGAATTTGAGGTCCCGTACCGACCTTTCGGTAAGGCAATCTTGCAGTGCCTGCCTATAGAAGGGGAGAAATGGGTTGTGCCTCCAATGTCTCCAACAAATCCAGAATGGCGAGACAGGGAGGACCTGCGCGACCTCATAATCTGTAGCATCGATCCACCAAGTAGGTCTTTGATTTACTTGGTATTATTAACGTTTGATGAAACCGTAATAGATTGTCAAGATATCGACGATGCACTACATGCTCGACGTCTACCGAATGGTAATATCGAAGCAGGTGTTCGTAAGTGCATCATTTTGAATATGAAAGATGAAGTGTTGATATATATACACGACAGACATAGCTGACGTCTCACATTTTGTTCATCCCGAGACTCCGATGGATACCGAGGCGGCTTCTCGTGGTACTACGGTGTACCTTGTTGACAAGCGTATCGATATGCTTCCGTCACTTCTCGGAACCAATCTCTGCTCTCTACGGCCTCACGTTGAACGTTTGGCATTCTCAGCAATATGGGTTTGTATTTTCTTCAATACCCTGCTCCGATGATCTCAAATTTCCATCAATTTAGGAGATGTCGCCAGATGCAGATATAGTAAATGTGAGATTTACTAAGTCAGTTATCGCTTCAAAAGCAGCATTCACGTACGAGGAAGCACAGCTTCGGAAAGATAATATGTGCGTCAATCATGTATCTGTGATGGATCATGCTAACAAATAATGGTCGTAAGGAATCAGCAAGATGATTTGACCCAGGGGATCCGGCTGCTCAACTCTCTCGCTCAAAAATTGAGAGAACGAAGAATGAGGGCGGGTGCATTGAATCTAGCTTCGCCAGAGGTCAAGATACACCTCGACAGTGCAGAGTCATCGGATCCTATTGATGTCGAGCAGAAGGAGATGCGAGAGACAAACAGTTTGGTGGAAGAATTCATGCTTCTTGCCAACATTAGCGTGGCACAAAAAATACAGGAAACATATCCGCAAACAGCAGTTTTGAGGTATAATTGAACGGTATTCTAAGATCAATGTGCTTATATAGGTCCGTCATATAGACGTCACATGCCTCCACCTGCTTCAAATTTTGAGAAACTCCAGGATATCTTGCGAAAACGGAAAGGCATGAACCTTGATGTGACTTCGTCTGGAGCCCTCGCAGATTCCCTTGACCAATGTGTTGTGAGTCTAACTAGTTTCTCCTCTTCATTTACACAAAATAACCCAAGTATCCAGGATCCAAACGAGCCTGCGTTTAACACACTGGTTCGTATTATGGCGACGCGATGTATGCTCTCGGCAGAATACTTCTGCTCAGGCAGTGTACCTTCTGATACTTTCAGTCACTATGGTTTAGCAAGCCCTATCTATACTCATTTCACGAGTCCCATACGCAGATACGCAGGTTGGTGCATTGCAGAAGTTTGACCTTTGTGTACTTATGCAAATGATATACAGATGTGCTTGCTCATAGACAGCTCTCAGCAGCAATTGGCTACTCTTCTCTCCACGCGTCACTTCACTCTAAATCTCATGTAGAACGCATTCTTACTGTTGTGAACCGGCGACATAGGATGGCACAAATGGCTGGCCGTGCAAGTGTAGAGTTCTATGTCGGACTCGCATTGAAGAATCGTCGTGAACGGCAACCTCAAAGCGAAGTACGTGAAGAGGCATTTGTAATCCGTACGTTCAGAAATGGGCTGGGAGTGTTCGTTAGCAAGTGCGCTCTTTCATTCGTCCACTTCTGCCAAAAATCTCACCTCTGTATCAGATTAGGAATAGAGGGTTTGGTCACGTTCCAGCGCGATATGCAGTTCGATGCAGACAATTACATGATAACGGTTCCTTCGTCAACGTCGACAATGGAGGAAACCAGCATCTCAATATTTGACAAAGTAGTCGTTAGCATAGAGGTGGAAAAGGATAAAAATACTCATCGAGGACGAGTTAAGATGACTTTGGTGCACCCCATTGACTCTCGCAGACTCTAAACCTATGAGTCACTTATAATACTGTATTTATCTTCACATGTACTGCATTGCCTAGCTTACTGTCTAACACACATATGTATGTACGCATTTTGATCATGTGTGTGGTCGTGTGAACTCTAACATTTCCCTACGCGGATAATTTAGTAAACTTGTGCTTTGTTGAGCTTTATGGGCTTATTGCCAGCATGAAAATGCTTATTCAATATCTGTCGAACATCTTCCACTTCTATCACTACACACTGAATACTCTCCATGTCAAGATATTCGTCTGACAGAATTTTACCCATCTCTGGGCTTTGGGCCGCTTCTTTAATCTTATTTTCACTAGCTAGTGGTTACATAGGATACGAGACAGCATTACGGAGAGGTTTAGCGCAACCAGAAAAAGAGAAGACTCGCTTTGGAACCCCAAATGATTTCCGAAAGGCCATAGATGAACTGCGTCGTACCTTTCCTGAGGAGGGCACTGTTTTGACTGATCCCACAAACCTCCGCTCGCACGGCTTTTCACCATATGATCACCATCCAGGTACTTCAGCTGATCCATTCTGAGGTGTTCGAGACTTACCATGGATTGCTAGCTATTCCCCATACCGCCATTGTCCGACCCAAGTCAACAGAAGATGTCGTCAAAATCGTGAAGATAGCAGTCAAATATCGGATGCCGATTATCCCGTACGCAGGTGCCACTAGTCTGGAAGGTAACTTTACTTCGGTACGTTCTCTTATTTCTCAGGTTGCGAGATATTATTAAGAGATCTTAGACCGAAATTGGCGGAGTCTGTGTTGACCTGAATCGAATGAATCGCATCATCGAGATTCATGGTACGCTTTGTGATCCCAAGTATAAAACATGTCGTTGAAAGGATCTACAACAGAGGAGGACTCGGACTTGGTGTGCCAACCAGCTGCTCGTTGGAATGAAATAAACGATATTCTCAAGGAAAAGGGTGAGTTCTTAATAATTTCGCAAATCTGTCACAGGCTTTGAAGTACATTAGGTATTCCATTATTTTTTCCTGTGAGCATTTTGTTTTAGTTTTATAGGCAGCTTCATTAAATCGCCCCTATTAGTTGGATCCCGGGATTGGTGCTACACTGGGTGGTATGCTCAGCACGGGATGTTCTGGAAGTGTGTTGAGTACATGTCAACCCTATTGAATCTTAGCTCAGTACTTCACTGTCCAGCGAATGCCGTAAGGTATGGAACGGCAAAAGCAGAATGGTTTTTGAATGCAGTAAGAAATCAGTGTATATTTGTGTGTTGATAATCGCAGAAAGAAATCTCTGCAGACAGTCGTATTGCCTAACGGAGAGGTCATCAAAACGAGGCGTCGCTCTCGGAAGTCCTCGGCTGGATTCGATACGACGAAACTTTTCATTGGGGCTGAGGGAACCTTGGGGATAGTCACGGAAGGTTGGTGTTTGATTCAATTCACACATACAGTGATGAACCAAATTGCATAGTCACTATAAGGCTTGCGCCAATCCTCCCTACAACAGTAGCGATTGTGCACTTCCCAGATGCCAGGTTAGCTACACAAGCGAGCATAGAAGTAATGAACCGTGGGATTGGTATCCGTAAGTTTATTTGTTTTTTAAATCCCGTTTTAATTTCTAAGATTCCGGGATTAGAATGCCTTGAGCTCGTAGACGATGTCTTCATGAAGGCTGCAAACAACTATGAAAAAAGGGAAAAGAAGTGGCCGGAGAAGGATAGCTTGTTCTTCAAGTTTCAAGGACCATCCGATGCGTCACTTACTGAAACGGGGGTGATCGTGAAAGGCATCGCAGAGAAATACGGTGGCTTCGATTTTCGATTTGCCCTTGATGAAAAAGAAGCCGAGGACATCTGGGCAAGTAGGAAGAGCGCACTTTATGCTGGACTATCTCTTCTTAAAGGCAGCAAAGGATGGATTACTGACGTCTGGTATGCACATCCTGACCATCTTGCCCAGCATTTATGAATGACGGGTTGTTAGCGTTCCTGTGTCAAAATTACCTGACCTTATATACAAAACGAAGGAAGACCTGGCTCAAGTAGGGCTAATCTCGTCAATTGTTGGACATGCAGGGGATGGGAATTTTCATGCATTAATTTTGTATGGATCGGAAGAAGAAGAAGAGTTAGCGAAGCAAGCTGGTCATAGGATGGTGGCAAGAGCTATTGAGCTCGACGGGACATGTAAGCTACATTTTATATGAAATATATCTACCATTCGTTAACTTATATAACCTACAACAGGTACTGGAGAGCATGGCATTGGCATTGGCAAAATTGAGTACCTTGTTGAGGAATTGGGAGAGGGAACAGTGAGATTAATGAAAACCATCAAGACAGCCATTGACCCTCTTGGTTTGTTCAACCCAGGAAAGGTGAGTCGGATGCACATTAGAAATGAGCTTTTCTCTTATGTTTGACCACGTAGTTGTATCCGGATCTTCAATAGCTGTTCTGATGCAAATAGTTGACCAAGAACCAACCAATATATGATATGTTTGCGTTTACATCAGTGGCTGTGGACTTCTGGCAACTTATATACTAAGTACATATGACAGTGAAACAGAATGAGACGGGGAAAAGTGAGAACGAGACAGGGGAAAGAAAGGTGAGACGAGACGAGGCAGGATGAGTACCAGCCACCATCGCACTAAGTATCTAGTAAGAACCACCTGTCTGGAGATTTGCATTTTGTGTTCTGGAAAACATGTTGTCCATATACTTCTGTCTAGATGTTTATAACACATATCTGAATATTTTATTGACAATACTGGTCGCATATACGGTGCTGAATTGAAAGTATATTTTGATCATAGTACATTGCAAGTGACTTGCCTCATTGATGGGTGTTGAACGTTGAAACGTTGACGACATAAGTATTAAAATCATGTGACACATTCTGTGACATTCTTTGTGACGGTTAAGTCACTTACGCAAGACTCGCGCTCACTAAGGCTCGCTCTTGTGTTTACACCCCCATACTCGCCGTTTGTTTCTCTATCCATAACACTCAACGACTTTGCAATGGATGCTGGATTGCACGTCTTCTGCCTGGCTCTAGATGGGGAGCCAGAAGACGACGACTTGACCTCAGGATACCATCGGACTGGACTCTCGGCGACTTGCGAAACGCACTCGTGAGACGCTATGCTCCCTACAAAGACGTTTACCACTATCAGATCAAGGTGTGGGTCCTTCAACAATACCTCAACGACCCTATTATGTTGCCGCTGGACGCAAATGCCATGACATACAACAATATCCCGATAACAAAAATTGAAAGGAGAAAGCACATCGTCAGCTATTTGCCCCACCCGTTCGACTCTGAGCAGGCCGAGAAAATCCACTTGATTGCAGAACTTGGTATGGATCTTATGCTTGCTAGGCCAGTAATATAATAATATAAATATTATTGACAGGACAAATCAGTCCGAGCAATTCTAGCAATGACGGCCTTTCCAATGTCGGGCTCCCAACCGGGTCTTATCTTGGTACGTCCCACGGATCCACTTATTTAGGTTCTTGGTGCTGAGCTTCATGTACAGCAGAACACGTCCGCGCGATCTCGAATCCCTCTCTCCCCAAGCTCAGTGGTAATCCCAATTGTCCTAGTTTGATAGTTTGCTATTACTCAATCCATACCACAGCACGAATAACGAGGCGCGGTGAGCTTTGCTTTGAACTCGAAAAGACGCTCGCTACACACTCATTTGTTCAGGTAAGCTTTGATTTCGTACTTCCACTTGATATATTTCACTATTGATCAAAGGTCCGGGGAACCCCTGCATGTGGCAAATCGACATTTTTGCACCTGTTCCAAGCACATATGCAATCCAGATATCCCCGTGCATTGGTCTATCGTATCAGCCGTTGGCCACCTGACGGAGTAGGCCTGCAGCCTCTCAAAGATGTTACCAGAAACCCATCATTTCCTGCCAAGGTATTTTTCCCGACTTATTTGCTCATTGATGAGGCCCAGGTCACGTACGGGGACGCTGTTCTTTGGTCCGAATTCAAAAGTATGGTCACATTCGAAAATATATGGATTGTATTATTTTGCAGCTACGGCAGCACCCTCTCCACGATGGATCGTGTTGCAACACCTGATAGATTTGGACCTGAACGGGTGTTGGGACTATGGGGGAGTGGTCTAGCTCGCCGCGGGCTCTTATTTTCGCGCGATGAATTCGACGACGTTATATTACGAAGCGCAGTTCTGCTCACACCCGAAGTTGCTTCAGCAATCTTTGATTTGTCCGCCGGGCACGCTGGAGCTGTCGCTTTCTTGCTGTGCTCTATCCAAACAAAGGTAAGTTGTGATTGCGAGGTATATCACTCTACTCATAAATTTTAGAACCACGATACCCAGGCTCATGGGATTTTCTATACACTGAAACAATTCCATGAACAGCATCCGGCCTACAGGCTCGCGCGGGACTTTCCCGAAAGCTCTCCTGGCCGTGGTCTCCCTCGTTATGGTGAGCTCGGGAAGCGTCCAGAGATTGCGAAGATGTTCCGGGAGCTACTTCGTGTTGGATACATCCCACAGGATGAGACTAACCAGGCGATTCAGTATGCACACAAAGAAGGATGGATCTACTGGTCCAGGATTGAAGGTGGCAAAGATGGCGGTGATGCTTTCTTCATCGCATCACCTCTCCATGCTGCCTGTCTCTCTTGGAGCTTAATGCCTTCAGCACAACAACTTACCCATGCCAGCATTCTGGAACTAACGATAGAATGTATCTCCCGTTTCAAACTATCACAAATTTTCTATCCCTACCAAGCTGCAGGTCCTGTCTCGAGTATACGTGTACTCGAAGCACAGTACCAGGCCGAATTCTACCGCTCCCTACATCAACTTGCCAATGGTGAGGTACAGATTATGCCCGAATTTGCATCTGGGAAAGGTGCCGAGGTGGCTGGCCGTCTTGATTTTGTTATCCCATCCATGAAATGGGGCTTCGAAATTACACGAGAAGGAGCAAAGCTGCAGCAACATAGTGACCGATTCAGCCAGGATGGCGCTTATGGAGAGATGATCACTGAAGGATTTATAACAGATTACATTCTTGTTGATTGCCGAACAACTCAGCCAAGAAAAGCACATCCAGGTATTTCTTATGTTCAGAATAGTACATGATATGTTGCTAATATTGTGTTGTAGATATTCCCAAACTCTTTCATGCTGTGTTTAATATGAATAAGTCCTCTGTGACAATCTTGAATAATCCTCTGTGACAATCTTGAATAATCAGCTACAAGAGCTACAAATGTTTACTTTGATGCAAAATAGTCTGGATTAGGTCTTTGAGCTACTTTTGAATTAATAAACTTTTTTTAATTTTTCTTCTTTTATTTCCACTATTTTAGTAGTTTTAGTCATTAAAATAAATTTTCACTAATTTCACATTTCTTGGTATATTTACAAAGTTGTTCTTTTTTAATAATTCTCATAGAATATGTTACTATTGTGTGTGTTGATTGTAATTATTGCAGTAGATTTCCCTATACACAGTTTGCTATATACAATCTGTTACTAGTTAGGGGTTTGTACATCATCATTTACTAATCTTGTCGTTAGAGATGTCTGGGTTAGGGTACAGTTGGTTGTTGTCCAGTCAGATTTCCCTGGTGCAATAGTAGGTGTTATGACCTTATCCGGATACGCAGTTATCTCCCTGGACTTTAGAACGCATGCGCAATGCATTTCCTGCCTCATTTACTTGTTTTCCCATACACATTTTGTATTTGACTTCGTACTCTGCTTCTATTAACTCGTAGTGACTTGTGTCTGCTTCTAAATGACTTGTAGATACTTCTGTATGACTCCGTGCTGACTCAGTAGCTTACTGAGCAGACACGTGTTTAGCTATTATTAGAAGTAGCATACTTGTATTTAAGTAGCGTGAAACTACAGTCAAGCCTCAGCTTGATCTTAGTTTTCGAGTACCTCCTAATACTGAGCGATTACTCTGTTACCTCAGTGACAACTAAGTGACTCTCCCTCCCTTGTCTAGGATGGCAAGATCGTTGTAAATAATGGCACGGATGACACCGTACAGCCTGAAATGCCTGGCTGTCCCCACCTCTGTAACTAACCTCAGAGAGACCCCAACAGGTGGTTTGTAACCTGTGTGGTAGCGTAACCTACCATTGCACTAGGGAAATCTGACTAGCAACCCAACCATTCCCTAACCCGGATGCACCTACAATGAGACCAGTAAACGACGATGCTAAAACCCCAAATGGTAACAGTAGGTTATGCTACTATACAGGTTACAAACCACCTGTCAGAGTCTCTCTGAGGTCAGTTACAGAGAAGGAGACAGCCAGGTGTTTCAGGCTATACAGTGTCATCCGTGCTGTTATATACAACGATCCTGCCATCCTAGATGTTGAGCAGCATCTGTCATACACAGTGATAGGGAACTGTTGCGACAGCAACTATCACGTGAAGGATCACATGATTCATGTAACGTGATATGTCATATGACCTAGTCATGTGACTCACTCATCATATGCTTTATATGTTATGTGCATTATGACTAAGCATGTTCTTTGATGTTCTACAACATTCTACTAAGAACATGTGATCTATGGAACTATCTAGCACGGACCATTATTTACAAATATGCACATACAGTAAAACTGTATATAAGGACCTTGTACTTCGTACTATGCCCCTTGTCCAATTTATTGGTAGTAGTCAGTATTAGCCTCTAAGCACAACAAGTAAGCTCCTAAGGTAAGGTAGTTCCACTCCACTGTGTATAACACAGGGTACTGCTCAACAGGAACTACCTTATCTGGGGTTCTTACTGTTGCTTAGAGGGTGCTAATACTAACTACTACCAAGGTAATTGGACAAAGTATATTAGATATTACTACTCTGTATATATACATTATAGTTGTGGCTGTGTAATACCTAATGTAGTTACCAGCATATACATGAAACACCTCGTGTCTACTCTGAGTAGGACATGAGTCATACACGTTCCATAACATGAGTCATACACATGTACACAGTAAGCTCTAGAATGTTCTAGACTGTGTGTGTCATTACATCTTAGTCATATATACTGGTGTTGTTATGACCTTATCTGGATATGCGCTATCTCCTTGGACTTTAGAACATGTGCGCAACGTGGTTAGGTTAGATAGTATTTCGAACGAGCAGCATAGCTGCAAAGTGAGCTGTGTGGATGAGTAGGTGGGGGTAGAAACCAGACCAACTATGTGGGGACTAAGCCACACTTCCAGTTTTATACTAAGTACTCATCAGGGTCTAGGGTTTGGGCTATTTGGACTTGCAGGTAATGCATGGAATCCTTACATAATTTAGGATTACGAATATTCTTGCATTTACCTGAGTTAATGACATCATTGATGGGCCATGTGGGATCAAAGTTGTGAGAATGTTCTGGAACATTCTGTGGGCACGTGATTACTCAGGTGACCAGTGACCTGATAGCATTAGTAATAACCCTAATCACGTGCCATACATGTGGCAAATAGGAACATGTGACCTGATAAGATAAGATAGCAGTGAAGCCATACCATGATAAGATGATCTTATCTTATCTTAGGTTAGAAAGTATTTTCAACGAGCAGGAGAGCTGCGGTGAGCTTAGGATGAGTAGATGGGGGTAGAAACCAGACCAACTGTGTGGGGACTAAGCCACACCTCCAGTTTCGTACTAAGTACTCATCAGGGTCTAGGGTTTCGGCTATTTGGTCTTGCCGGTAATCCATGGAATCCTTACATAATTTAGGATTACTAATATTCTTGTATTTACCTGGGTTAATGACATCATTGATCGGTCATGTCGGATCAAAAATGTGAGAATGTTCTGGAACATTCTGTGGGCACGTGATTACTCACGTGACCAGTCACCTGATAGCATTAGTAATAACCCTAATCACATGCCATACATGTGGCAATTAGGATCATGTGGCCCGATAAGATAAGATAGCAGTGAAGCCATACCATGATAAGATGATCTTATCTTAGGGCTGGTTAGGGTTAGGTTAGGATGGTTAGGTTAGGTTACTAAGCATCAATCACATAAGTGAACAGGTAAAGTTATCTGATAAGATAACGGTACGTACGGTTAGGTTAGGTTAGTTATGTTAGGATTGTGTTTCCTGGTTAAACTCGGTTAATAAGTCTGCCAAATAAAGACTTCCGTAGTACCTACAAGAATTGGCTTTAGCGGAGTATGGGTTGACGATTTCAATATCTGACTAATAGGCATTCCTACTACTAAGCCACAGGCTTAACAAGGTCATACGGTACAATTGGTACAGGGTCTTAACAGTACAATTGGTGCACCATTTCATGTATCAGGTAGTGGGGTGGAGATCCTTACGCTACTAGGTGGCAGCGACAGCATGCACGAGGTAATTAAACCAGTACAATTGTCTCGCCAATCTGTTCGCTGGGGATGGTCCCAGTTACCGTCTCAATCATTAACGGGCCGAGCTCCTGCCAGTGTTCCTAGCCAAGCTCCCGTTGTATTCCCTGTCAGGGACTGGACCGGTTCAGAACACGGTTCATCATTTAAAGATTTCGTCTTAAGAAGAAGTTGGGGTTGATCCGGTCTGGACTTGGGGACCTGCCACCATGAGTGCGCATATAGTTCTCACGATCTGTGGCACTTTGCATCATCCTCGGATTTAACTCTTCCAGGACAACTAGTCCTTCCCCAGCCGGAGCCGGTTCAGGTTCCTCAACAACGAGGACTTCTTCATCCATTTTGGCAAGCACTTCTTTTTTCCAAAGGCTTGTAATATCGAAGAGATTTCTTGTTCTCTTTCGAGAGACAATGTATCTCCGATTAAACAGATCAGTCTTTCTCACATCAGGGACCAACATAGTCGTGGCTCCGAGACGACATATCGTTGACCTGTTAGGGTCGCAGATAGAAGTAACGAAACTCGGTACTACTAGGTCCCCTGGTGGGAATTTATCATCAAATTGGCCAAGCTCAGCTCGGTTCATCCAATCAGACCAATACTGTTTCATAGTGCTGCCTAACTCCGAGGCAGAGAAGTAATTCCATACTGGGTTAAATTCGGATTTCAGTACCAATACGTCAGCGCTCTCCGGTGTCACCTTTACCGACAACCGATCGTTCCAACGTCTGGCAATATTATCTGTCATCCATCTTTTACACAGATCAACTGGATATCCACGCGCGCAATAGAGGCCTAAAAGCCATGCAAGCGCTTCTCTGTAGGTCGAAAATTTACTACAGATCGTGGCCAGTCTAGACATCTCACCAATGAACGTCTCTCGTTTAACGTCTAAGGGATGGTAAGAAGTCCATGGAATCCTCTCCATGTGGTTCTTTGCTTTACGAAAAGGCATGTATTGTATAGAACCGTCAAGATCCAGGTACAATCTCATGTCTAGGAAAGGTTGAGTATGACTCGGCAAAGCCCACTCAATTACACAGCCATCGAATTTAACTTTTTCTAGAATAGTCATAGCAGCTTCCTCGTTGTCAGCATAAACTATGGCTAGACAATCATCGATGTAATGACCGTAGAACACTACATTAGGGTCGTCTTGAATTTTACAGTCGTTCTCAAACTTGTAACCATATAGATTAGATAAAGAGGGAGAACACGCAACACCCATTGCAAGGCCGCGTTTCTGTAGATAAATTTTATTATCAAACTGTGTAATCAGATCCGTACAACCAATATCAAGGCACTCATAGAATACGTAGCGACGTGTTAGTTCTTGAGTGGACAATTGATCGTCGCTTCTGTTCCCAAGATAGAACCCATTGTATGCAGCCCTGCATATCTCAAGGCAAGGTGCAATGGGTATAGTGGGGTAATAAGCAACGACATCGCCGGTACAAATAAATGTTTTCCGGTATTGATTGTGTTGGACCTGACTCAATTTTATCGCCAAGTCTTTGGTCCCGTGTATAACGGTTGGCGCCAATTGTATAATTGGTTTGAGAATTTTATCGACGTATTTAGCAGCAGGGTTTTGAATGGCACTGTGACATGGTATTATGGGCCGCATTTTAACCGGTTCTTTATGAATCTTCGGTATGCCATAGAAGCCCGGCACAGTTTTTAATTCCTTTCCTTGTTCAGGGATCAGAGATCGCAAGAACTCGCTCACTTGTTTACCCTCGTTGCTAGGGAAGTTTGAATCGATATAGGTTGCAATAGACCTAATACTTCCAATCTTTTTAAGAACCAGCCTATGGGCTGCTAATGGATGGAGTGGTTCATAATTACTCCGATCGTTCAGAAGATCTTGGGATTTTTTTAGGATCCAGGTGCGTTGGGACACCGC